>BDUI01000004.1:2921627-2939262 GCA_002335545.1 Apodemus speciosus
TGTGTGTGTGTGTGTGTGTGTGTGTGTGTGTTGGGGGGTGGGGGATGGCTATGCGCTCACATGTGTGTATATGCACGGGCAAGCACAGAATCCAGAAAAGGATGCCAAGTGTGTGGTCTATCGTGGTCCACCTAATTCCCTTGAGATCAGACTAAAATTGAACCTGGAACCAGGCTAGTAGCCAGAAAGTCCTGTGACTCTTCTGTCTCTGCCCACCACAGTGTGGAAACCCTAGATATGCTTAGGACCACACAAGGTTTTTAATGTTTGTCCGGGGAGACCACACCAGACTTTTGACCAGTGCTTAGGAACTTGAATTTGGGTCCTCCTGCTTGCTCAGCAAATGCTCTTCCCTGCTGAGTCATCTCCCCAGATCTCTCACTCAGTTCTTGATACAGAAGCAAAAATGAAATCAAGTATCAGCAGGGCTAAGCCCCCTCTAGACTTTGGGCAAATAATCCATTCACATTTCTTGGGTTGTAGCAGTACAGATTCCCCTGACCTTTGTCTATCTCAAGCCTCCCTTTCCTTTCTTCCTTTATATCAGTCAGTCAAATTACCCCAACGCTGGTCTGATCTCATGTCCAGAGCCTGAATGTACTTAATCTGCAAAGCGTCTCTTTCCTGATAAGGGTTGGGGCAGCTAGCTGGAGATGGTTGTGGCACAAGCACACCCATTCCCCCAGATGGATGCTGAAATCTACCTGGGGACTTCACTTAGACAAGAGTAATGGTGTGCCCCTTCCTGAAGGGCACTCCATCAGTCAGCTGAGGACAGACGTGAAGCCTGTTTCTACCCAGAGAAGTCTCTAAAGGAAGCCAAGGCCACTGCTATGTCTACAGTCTATATGGTGACTTACCATCCTCCAAGCCTAGACCTGATCAAGATACTCTCTTTCTGGTGCTGTTCCCAGGATCACTTAGGATACACTTCCTCCACTAAAGGTTTGTTTCAATGTGTTCCCAGGGAACCTTACCCTCAGGCACCTGGACAACTGGCTCATCTTCTTACCTGAGGGGACCCTGGACAGTCACTGACCAGCTCTGTTCTGAATTCTCCCCAGAGGGTAATAGGAACACTTTCCACAGGGTACCGTGAAAATATAACTCCAGAAGCCACAGAGTACCGTGTGACACATAGGAGGTATTTACTAAGACTATTCACTCAATTACTGTAAGCATGTTTTTCCTCTGTAGAAAAAATACATATTGTATGATGAATTTTATATTAATATTGTATTTTCAGCTCTCTTTAAGTTATAAATTAATAGAACAATGATTTATATATTATTACCTCTTATATTATTCTGACATTCCAATTATAATAAAATTAATATATGACTACTTTTCAAAGCCACTATCACCTTAGCATAATTGCCACATTAGCTATATTTTCAGCAAGGGAGTGAGGGAGAACATTTCTGTATTCATTGTAAATATCTGAAATGGGGCTGGAGAGGCGGCTCCAGAGCTCTTGCTGCTCTTCCAGAGGACCTGGCTTTGGTTCTCCACACTCATGTCAGATGGGTCAGAAGCATCTGTACCTCCAACTCCAGGCCATAGGATGCCTCTGGCCTCCATGAAACTTGTGTGCACAAGCATGTCTCTACGTGCAGATATGTACTTACACATGACTGAAAATAATAAAAATAAGTCTCTAAATTTTATAGGAACAAGTATACCTGACAGGGCACACATGTGTGATTTCTAAGCTTAAGAGCAAATCCCTCCAAATGAGAAAGGAGAAAATAAATGCTGCTTAAACATAAGGCCATGAGGAGTGGTATTTGAGTGGCTTAGGGTCTTGAAGTGTATATACCTCAGTAGACATATCAGAAGAGCTCAACAGAATTTTTCTCACCAAAGCTATAAATTAATCCTCAGAGAGCAATATAAAGAGTAGATTCGTTTAGCTGATAAGCTGAATGTGCTGAAATCTTAGAGGAATAAATTAGCCTGGATTTAATGCAGCCATATCTTAAATTGGTTTTCCTCAGGATTAGGATGTATCACTCAGGACCACATCCAATCCCATCATTTGTTAGGACAAGAGTACATGGATTCAGATAAAGACATTAATCCAGTTTACAGAGGCCTTTTATAGTACATGTTCCAACTTGGCAAAAGCCAGGCTGAGACCACTGTCTGCAGGAATTACCAGGTCTCTTACAAAGAAATAGCTACGACTTTTTAATAACCTAATGGGTCAATATAATGCTTTAATGACATTGTATTTTACCCACCAAAGTGCCTCAAATTCTCTATTATTACCCTATTCTCCAGATGAATAAAATGAGGTTCATTGTATACAATATGCAAACTGCATATCAAACTGCAGGGAGATACAAATTAAAACAGCATGAACTGTTGCTTCACACCAGTAAGGATGGCTGTCATCAGAGAGATCAAATTCATAGGGTGTGGGACAAATTGTAAAAAGGAGAAGCTCTGAGTTGATGGAGAGTAATACATAACATTATGGAAAGCAACATGGAGGTCCCTCGAAAAAATCAAGGAGTAGTATAATATGATGCAGCAATCTCATTCCTGCACATGCACACACGTATGTACATGTATGGATGCATTTGCTTCTGAATCCCAATTAAAATCCCTGAACTTAAGTCTCGTTGCAGTGCTGTTCACAGTAACCATCAACTGAGGAATATACTTTAAAATGTGATGTAGATACATGATAATCAGACAGACAGACCTACAGACATACAAACGATAGATAGGTAGGTAGGTAGATAGATAGATAGATAGATAGATAGATAGATAGATAGATAGATAGATAGATGATAGATAGTAGATGATTGATAGACAGATAGATGATAGATAGATAGATAGATAGATAGATAGATAGATAGATAGATAGATAGCAGATGATTGATAGATGGTAGATAGATAGATAGATAGATAGATAGATAGATAGATAGATAGATAGATAGATAGCAGATGATTGATAGATGGTAGATAGATAGATAGATAAATAGATAGATAGATAGATAGATAGATAGATAGATAGATAGATAGATAGATAGATAGCAGATGATTGATAGACAGATGGTAGATAGATANAGATAGATAGATAGATAGATAGATAGATAGATAGATAGATAGATAGATAGCAGATGATTGATAGACAGATGGTAGATAGATAGATAGATAAATAGATAGATAGATAGATAGATAGATAGATAGATAGATAGATAGGTAGGTAGGTAGCAGATGATTGATAGACAGATAGATGGTAGATAGATAGATAGATAGATAGATAGATAGATAGATAGATAGATAGATGGATAGATAGATGGATAGATATTCAATTAAATACTATTTAGCAACGAAAATATTTAAATCCTGTTATTTACAAACTGAAGATCTTAGTGTTAAGGAGACTAAGCCTGCTACAGAAAAACAAGTACCGGCTGACCTCATCCAGATGTGGAGCCTAAAAAGTCAATCTTGAAGCTGAGCGGAGATTGGTGGTTACCAAGGGCCCGGTAGGATGAGGGGTGAGAATTGAGTGGCCAAGTGTGCATGTCAGTGGTGCTGAGAGAAAGTTCCACAATAGCCAGGAGTTTGGGCATGCCGGGGCACATCACAGCGACTGTAGATAATAAGGAACCTCACTTGCCAGCAGAGAAGAGGATTTCAAACGCATATACCATAAAGAAATGGTATTCGGGGAAACGCATATATTCTACCTGATTTATTTAAACGTTACACGATGTACAAATGTGCTGAAACATCACACATTGCCAAATTAATAGTTTTTTTTTTACTTCTTATGCATCCATTGAAAAATCACATGTAATTTAAATTTTTAAAAAATTCAGAGCTAGTCAGACTCCAGCGTATCTGCACTCTCTCCACCCCCACCTCCCATGGAGCACATAACTATTAATAAGTCAATTCATATTCGACTTGAAAGGTTTTGGAAAAGTGCTTCACGGGGCTGGCATTCCTCCAAACCCAAGCTGAACTACATCTCCTGTGATTATTCTTTTGTTTTTAAAGTTTTGAATTGATTTATTTTTCAAGCTCAAGAATAGACAGAATCAACTTGAAAGCTAAAATATTGCTGTCTCTGGAAGCATCCAGCCAATATTGTTTGTAACAATGAGAGCTGTGCAGAGTCGGGATAAAGGGCCAAACAGCACATTGTTAACATGAGACATTTAAAGAACGAGAACAGGCTGGGGAAGGGTTTGCTAATGGGCAACCTTTGTGGCATCACACTCTGACAACAGCAAAAAGGCCCTGACAAAGACCATCTTTTTTACATGAAATAAAAAGATCTGTCTAGAAATAAATTGCAACTGCAACCACCCCAGGGGAGGGGGTATTTACTCTCTCTCTCTCTCTGCCTCAAAAAGCGGATAGCAGCCATTGCAAGGGCTGCTCTGCCTGTCAGAAAGACACCAAGCATGCAAGAGTTCACACAGACTTTACAATCACTTTGTGAGACCCACCCGGTTCCTGAAGCCACCAATACTCATTAGTAGGACACCCTGCAGCAGATTATTTCATCTGATCCTTGAACAAATTTTATGATTACTGTGTGCCAGGCATTTTAGAAAGCACTTATCAGTGAGCAGGATGGATAGGTCTCGTCAGCATCCCAGAAAGCTAATCAGAAGCAAGGAAGCAGATGCTGAGCCATTACCTAGGCCAGGAGTGCTGCCAAGCAGGGTTACTGCAAACCATGTATAATGTGCAGGTGTTTAGAAGAGGGAGAGCTAGCAGCTGGGGCGGAGGGAGAGCCTCACAGCCAAGGAAACCTTCCTAAGGGAGGGGTGCGTGTGTATGGTATGTGAGCATGCACTTGTAAGTAGTGTGTGTGTGTGTGTGTGTGTGTGTGTGTGTGTGTGTGCACGTGCGTGTAGTGTAGTGTGTGCATGCACTTGTGTGAGTATAGTGTATATATGTGTGTGTGTATACACACACGCACTTGTGTGAGTATTGTGTGTGTGGTACTTGGATGGGACTTAGGCACTTTGGGGCATTTTATGAACACTTTATAAGACTCTAAGAAGCAATAGCTTTAAAGAAATAAGAGCTAGCCAAAGGAGGAGTGTCTATGGCAAAGGATGGAGATAGCATATTACACACCAAGGTATGCGCCGGAGTGTCTTAGGTTAGTTGGGCCACCATATCAAAGTTCTATGGCCCAGGAGGTTTAAGTGGTAGACATTTCCTATTTCCAGTTTTAGAAGCTGGCAGGACAAGCTCAAGATGCCAACATGATGTGGTCCTGGTGAGGGCTATTTCCTGGTTTACAATCATCTGCCTCCTTGCTGAAGTGTCCCAGAGCGGGAATATCCAACTCTGTCTGCATCCTCTGCTTACACAGAAGAACACTAACTCCATTTTGTAAGTCCCATACTCATGACTTTTTCCAACGCTATTGACCTTCAAAGCCCTATGTCCAAATAGCATCGCAGTGGGTGGAAACACATATGAAGTTGGTGAATGAATGAGGCAAAGCAAAAGCTATGAGGGAGAAAGTGCAAGGTGTCTTCAAAATATGGGAGAATGGGAAAGAGTTCCTCAAAATAAGGATAAAGAATGTAGGATAAATTGGGATCGGGATTTGAACTAAATTTTACAAGCAGAACAAAGCCATGCAAAGTCTTAAACAAGAGAAAGGTTATTAAAGTTGTGGCAGTTTTGAAGGACAGTAATTATCGAGGAGAATATGTTTTGTCTGATATGGGCAGGGGAGTCATGCCCTTAAAAACAATCATAAAATATTTGGATCCCAGAGCCTTGAATTACAAAAGGAGACAGAGCAAAGGGCAAAGCATATTTCTTTCTCTTTTGTTTGTACTTTAGACAAGGTCTTGTCATGTAGACCTACTGGCTTCAAATGTGTGGCCCTCCTGTCTCAGCCTCCCAAGTTCTGGGATTAGAAGCATGAACCAACACACCCAGATTGAATCCCTCCTTAGAGGAATGCTCCCGTGATGCATTAGAACTCAGCCTTCATCATTTTCAGTAATCCTTGGCAGTTCTTTGTGCTTAAGCAGAGCTTGCTGAGAACAGATCTTCTTCATATGTTATCAGTGCACAGGCCTCCTATGTGGCTCCACTAAAGTCAAATGTGATGGGAAACACTCGCAGCTGGTTCATGGAGCTGACTCCTCTTTCTGCATTTTTCTGAGGGATTATCAACTCTCTAAGCAAAATTCTAGAGTTATAAATACATGAAGCTATCTGTTATTCTTGGGTAAAACCGAAATAGACCTCTGGTTTAAACCCTTTAGCACGTACCTCCAGTAAGGCACCCTCAATCAGTCAGCCTTTGCTGCTACAGGTATGCGCTCTCAAGTTCAAAGCATGCTGAATTCATCTGTGGCTTTAGGAGACTGCTGAAATAGTCACTGCATAAAAAGCATTGAATGCAGCCAAGGGCGCACATCTCTTCGGAAACTGCCAAACATTAGCTGATATAGCTGCCCTTCCTGTCACCTCTCCCTGTTATGCTGGACACTCGCAGAAGCTGTGGAAGGAGGACAGACACAACCATGACAATGGGACCCTGCACAAGAAAGGCAGCATAAAAAGACCTCTTGTAAGATGAGCCCAGGAAATAGATCTGCCAGAATTGAAATAGCGTGCTATTGTTTATACGTACTGTAAAAGAGCAGTCTTTGTATTGTTTTTAATTCATACTTAAAATAATCTGTACTTCAAAGGACAGTAAACAGTGCATAAGCTCAGAATGTTCGCTCTTAGCGACAGACAAGCCTGTCTGAGCATAAACACTAACTTCCTCTAGGTTTCTGAATCCAGAAATCGGAGGCATGTACTGCGTGAGATGTTTCTAAGGAAACAACTTTAAAAGTTAAACTCTGTCTTACAATAAGGCTGCAAATGTCTTATCTCTTCAAAACACATCCACACAATGGCTAATTCTACAAAGTTTCTTAAAATCAAGCACAAAAGAAATTGCAGAGTAGTCTGAAAAACTAAACAAAAGCTTTTAAAGGCAGTGACAGCCCTCTGTAGGGAACAGAAGTTTTTATTAGCCGTCGTTGTCGTCAAAACCCCAAGTGATCTAGAGTGCACGCTGGTCTTCCCTCGCCACTGTCCTCATGGGAACAAAGCCACCTTATCAGTCTTTCCAGCTTTTGCCACACACATGTCCTCAAAGCATCCCATAGATGGCCCACCCTCTCTCATCTGCAGATCGTGTCTGATGTCAGTCACTAATATCATCAATGCAAATACTACACTACCAAGGATTGCAGTCATTTAAAGGTAGAAAGGCCAAGTTTCATTTCCTACCAAAAAAAGTATACTTTGTAGATAGAGTCCAAAATATCAAGTATGATATGCAACATATAGAAACACTCCTGAAAATGTTATATTGATATTTCATCATGATAACATTTTTAAAGTTACCTCATTTTAAGTATAAAATGATTTGTTTGGAATGATGTGTTGTTAGACTGCCTGTAAGAAGGAATTCAAATGAGTTTGGATCCATGTCATTTGTCCAGATACTCGATCCCTTACAGTAAATGCCATGCTTTTTTCCAACTTTAATTTCATGCTCCCAATAGTATACACCAACAGACGTTGGTTGAGAAGACTATGACTGATACTATTGATGATATCATGTTTCTTTAAAGGGAAACCCAGAGCACCTCTTCCCTTTACCTCATTTTGACCCCTGCTTGGGAAGGAAGCATTTTCAGAATAGCCAATAAAAGCGTAATGACATGAATGACCACAATCCTAGGGTACCAAAGGGTTTCCTGCTCTGTAGCTTCACTTTCATCTCAGCAAAGGAAGAACTGTGGGGTTAAGAAAGGTGCCTCTTTCTTAGGAAATGTCCTTGACTTTGGAAAATCAGAGAAGTGTCCAGATAACAGATAGAGAAGTGAGGGACAGGATTGTGTCATTGACCAGTTTTACCTAACTGGCCATCAGGACTTTTTAAAAGGATTGACGCTCGGATATTACCAGAGAGGCAATGGGACCCACCAAGGCTTTACTTTAAACCAAGAGAATCAGGTTATCCCTGAAGCTCATAAGGTTTCTGTCTAACTGTTTGAGATAAGAGTCTAATTACATTTGGGACTGAATTCCCAAATAGGGGACAAGACTGTGTCATTAGCCCTCTACATAACTAGCCATTAGGACTTTTTAAAAGAATTGCTTTTCTTTCTTCTACTCTTTCTTCTCACCTCGTGTAACTAAAGCTCAATTGAAACTGGACATGATGACCTTCTTCTTGGGTTTCCCCATGGTCAGAAACTGGACATGATGACCTTCTTCTTGGGTTTCCCCATGGTCAGAAGCTTCTCCATAAACTGCCCAAGGATCATCACACTTAACAACACACACTAATCCTACAAGGTAGATCCTAGTGCTGGCCCTGTTTTATGGATTTAAAAACGCTGAGGCTCACAGAACTCAGGAGCTTGCTCCAGAGCTAGCTACTAAGTGGAGGAGCTGAAGTTTAATTTCAAGCTCACATCTGTCTGGCTCCACAGTCCAAGATTTGGCTCACTAGAATACTCCTCTTCTTCCTTCCAAAGCAGGGACACATGGAAGTAATAGGAAGCAGCAAAGCTCTTCCTCCTCTACCTTACCTAAAAGCTTTCACACACTTCATCAGCAGGCTAGCTGAGCTATGCATGCTGACAGGAAAATGGTAAAACCTACAATGAATTTAACGACCTGGGCTTTTAAAGAAAAAAATTAGAAGACATGGTGTTCTGGTACATAGACAGGACAGCATTGTAGCTTGAAAGCTACACTGAATTTTTAAAGTAGCAAAGTCATTCAAGCAATAATCAAGAAGGTATTTTCTTCTGCTCGATAGAACACACTATTTCAATGGGCTCAAACTTTATCATATACATTAATAAACCAAAGGACTCCTATCAACTATAAATGTAACATTAAGAAGAGAGCAATAATCATTCCTACATCTATTATTTCAGTCTGTTCACTTTTGTTTTTAAGACAGGGTCACATGTAGCTCAGGCTATCCTCAAACTGCTGATGTTCATTCCTCCATCTTCGACGTGCTGCGATTCCAGGCATGCACTACCATGGCTCCGTATATTACTTCTTATACGTCTTTTTACAGTTGAGCAACTACATCTGCTTCCCAGTTTCTTGACTCCAGCCTATGTGAATGAAGACATTCCTGCTCACAGACTAAACCAGGGTGCTAGGTCTATATCAGAGTCGGTTAGGAAAAAAGAGGGGGGAGGGCAACAAGAAGAAGATACCTGTCATCACAAGGCACTGAGGAAAGCTGCTGAGTCAACAGGGGGAAATGTCCACAAACTTAATCTGTAAAAACTTTCAAACCTGGGAGATGCATTTTACATGCTAACAAGAAGAAACATAATTGGAGGTAGAGGCAAAAAAAATAGAGGAAAAAGATGTAATGAAGAAGTCATGTCAGAGTAAACAGGAGAAATGAAATGTGTAGTCTGAATTTGGGTGGATTTGGTTGTATGGAGAAAAGCCACATAGCCCTCATGGATTGGACAGTGCAGAAATTAACACAAGCATGTTTCCATCTGCAGGGCTCTACTTAGTAGGACATGTGATTAGCTGTACAAAGAACAAGATATTATACAAAAAGACAGAGGCTTTATGAGAGAGGCTGGAGTGAACACAAGAGAATTGGCCAACAGAGTTGAGACCCCACTTGGCATCACACAGCTACAATAGAATCAATGGAGAGATTACTCCAGCAGTCCTCCACAGCACCCAGGTGGTGGGGGCAGTTTATTCAGAATCATAACATATCTAGTATATCGCTAGACTGGTCCAGTATCTGTGACACACATACAGACACCAAAGTGCAAAAGTTAATTTGGTGAGCTGAGGAATCCCAGTTAGAGAAGGGGACTGCATGTGAAAAGAGATAAAAAGTAGACTAGGGAAATCTAAATTCAAAACATAAACCTAGGCTCAGTGAGATGGCTCAGCACGTAACATCATGGGTCATGCAAAGCCTGAAGACGTGAGTCTGATCCTCAGATACTACAATGAAAAGAAAGCACCAACTCTGGAAAGTTGTCCTATGACTCCTAAATATAAGCTTGATGTCACATTCCACAACACACACAAACACATAGACACATAGACACACACACACACACACACACACACACACACACACAAATATTTGTTTTTACATAAAACCCAGCTGGGTCTAAGGGCACACACTGAGAGAGGAAGACCATGATGTGGTAGAGACCAGTCTGATTTTCATATTAAATTCCAGGCCCCATGGCTACACAGAAAAATCCAGCTTTGAAAAACAAAACAAACTCAAAGACTAAGGAAACTGAAAGATAGTAATCAGAGACTAAGATTGACTGAGACTTAAGAAGTATAGAAGCTTTAGATCATTCAAGGTTAAACTAGAACCCATGATCTTTGGGAAACACAATCCATGAAGTAGAAGCAAGAATAAACCTAACAAAACTGGATCAGCTGAGGGAATGAGACACCAGCTTACCTGCATGATAAGAGTTATCATGGAGGCAAAAGATTGACCAAGATGACCAGTGTTGTCAGTGTAAGTGGGAACTGGCAAGCTCTAAAAACAGGGAATATGACAGGAAGAAACTAGCAGAGGCAGATAATGGGTTTTATTGTTTTCAGGGTGGGCAGAGGGGTTTGTCAAATATCTGCCCACGTTCTGTAAGACTTGGGAGAACAAGCAAATGGCCTTAGCATTTTGAAGCCTTGCCTTCGACCATCCAGAGAAGGAAGATTCTGCTCCCAGCCTACACCCTTGGCTCCATCTCCTCTCTCATTGCCCTCATAAGCTTCTTCATAGCTTTAATATTCACCTCCATGTGTAAGACATCTGTGTGTCTCCAACCTTCTTCTGACTGTTTGACTGTACTCTGAATCTCTAAAGAGCCTTGTGGTATCTTTTCCTGGACTCCTGGCCAAGGAAAACACAGCTCAGGGGAAACAAGAAATCCTCTCCCAGAACTTGTTTCTCTTTCCTTTCCTCCCATAACGCTCTTCTTTTACTCTTTCCCCCACTGCCTTTCTTCCATTGTATGCAGTCCCACACAGTTATCCTCCAATGCCTCTCAGGATTACACTATGCTAATGCCCTCCTTCAGGCCCTTCCCTACTTAGCTGGCCTGAATGCTGCTTCTGCTTCTGCTTCTGCTTCTGCTTCTGCTTCTGCTTCTGCTTCTGCTTCTGCTTCTGCTTCTGGTTCTTCTTCTTCTTCTTCTTCTTCTTCTTCTTCTTCTTCTTCTTCTTCTTCTTCTTCTTCTTCTTCTTCTTCTTCCTCTTCTTCCTCTCCTTGTTCTTCTTCTTCTTCTTCTTCCTCTTCTTCTTCTTCCTCTCCTTCTTCTTCTTCCTTCTTCTTCTTCTTCTTCTTCTTCTTCTTCTTCTTCTTCTTCTTCTTCTTCTTCCTCTTCCTCTTCCTCTTCTTCTTCTTCTTTTTTACTCTTCAACAAAAATCTATCCCAAACCTTCCTTTATGGATGCCAGTCTGAACTCAGAAATCTGTCATGTCTTCCAATTGTTTCCCGCAGGATACAAAATAAAATGTGGGCAAGTACAGCACCTCTTCCTGGGCTGTGACCTCCATTTCTCCAAAACTACTTCCAGAATACAGGCTTCTAGGTAGGATGGTGGTGATGGATAGATGTTGCCACCACAGAAAGGTAGTGAAACATATGAGGAATAAGAAAGAGTAAAGCATGACATAAGGAGAAAGAAAGACTTAGTTTCTTTTAAATCACTGTTATAAGATACTGTGACCAAGGCATCTTTTTTTTTCCTTTTTTTTATTGGATATATTCTTTATTTACATTTCACTTCCCTTTTTCTGGATTCCCCGCCCACCAGATGTCCCATATGTCCAAGGCATCTTATAGAAGAGTTTATTGGAAGCTTATAATGTCAGGGGTAACTTCATGATCATCATAGCAGGTAGCATGGCAGTAGGCGTGATATGGAGCAGCAGCTGAGAGCTTATACATGAAAGTAGGAGGAAGGAGGGCAGAGAACACCATGGGCTTTTGAAACCTCAAAGCCAGTGACATACTTCCTCCAGCAAGGCCACCCCCCTAATCCTTCCCAAATAGTTGTACCTACTGGGGACCAAGCATGAGCCTATGGGAGCTATTATTCAAAGTGCTACATAGAGGAAGGGCATTGACAGAGGAAGAGAGATGACTCAGTGCAAAGACACCACCCTGCCAGCTTCATAGGACCTTTTGAGGAAAGGGGAAGCAGAAGCTGATCTGAAAGGGAAAACATGGAGCCTGTGAAAGAGACCAGCTGACCTCCCCACAAATCAGCTTCAGGTTTAGAAACTACTGAAGAGAAAAGAGCAGAGCAGGCTAGCTAACCTTTGTTCAATACAGACTTCAAGCCAGTATGAGTCACAGGAATTACAGGAATCTACAAGTCCAGTTGACCCCCATCCTGCATTTACCTGGCACAACCAGTTTTAGAGGACCAAGAAGGAAGTCCCACCATGGAAACATCACTTTCCCCTTGTGGTTCCCTTCACTTTTTTTTACAGTATTTTTAGTAGAATTGATTTTTCCTCTTCCTTTTCCTTTTCCTCTTCCTCTTCTTCTTCTTCTACTACTACTTCTTCTACTACTGCTTCTTTATTTCTTCTATTTCTTCTTCTACCTCTTCTACTTCTTCTTCTATTTCTACTACTTCTCCTTCCCTTCCTCTTCTTCCTCCTCCTCTTCTTCATCTTTCTCCTTCTCTTCTTTTCTTCCTCCTCTTTCTCTTCTTCCTCCTCCTCTCCATCTTTCTCCTCTCCTCTCTCTTCCCCTCTCCCTCCTTTACCTCCTCCTCCTCCCCTTCTTCCTTAATTTTCTTCTTCATCTTCTTTTGCAGACAAAGTCTCACTTAGTATATTAGTCTGGCCTCAAACTCACAGATCTCTACCCGACGCTGTCTGCTGAGTGCTGAGGTTAAAGGTATTTACCACCATTCCTGGACTCCCCCTCCTTCTCTTCCTCCTCTTCTTCCTTCTTCTTTGGAAAGGGAATTTTCATGGATTTCTTTTTTGTTTCCCTTCCTGCAGTTATATAAATTTGCTTATGCAGTTTTTATTACTTTGTTTCTCTTTTTTCCTCTTAGATCTGATAAACTTTGAGTAAAGTAGCAGGATCCAAAATCAACATTAAAATTCAGTAGCTTTTTTATAGAGCAGTAACAAACTGACCAAGTAAGAAATCAAGAGGAAAAAAACTCCCATTCATAGGCAAAGACCTCTATTATGAAAACTTTAAAAGACTGAGGGCAGAAATGTGATCTACAGATTCAGCACAAGCACAATAACTATGAAAATCCTAAGAACATTCTTCATAGAACTTGAAAAAAACCAAACACTCCACATAGAACATGCGAAGATCCTGAAGAGCCAATTTAGTGTAGCAGGGAGATCCAGGCTGGACATTTCACAGCACCTCCTCTCAAAATATACTACAGAGTAACAGAGACAAAAGCAGTATGGTGCAGGTGCAAGATCAGTTCCAATTTAATTGTTTTTAAAAGAAATACAAATGATCAATAAATTTTGGGGAAGACAATCAATATCCTTAGACGTGGGCAAATGAGAACAAAAACTGCTTGGAGCTTCCATCTCACCCCATTCAGGATGCCTGTCTCCATGAAAACAGCTGGCAAGGATGTGGCCGCTGTTGGCAGAAATGTCAGCTGATAAGCACTATGGATTCCTATAGCAATTGTACAAGAACTGAAAACTAGAGCTGTCTGTGCCAAAGATATTTACAGATCTGTGCTAATTGCCCTACTATTCACCACAGCCAAGAGATGAAAGAAGCCTAGACCCCGACAACAGACGAAAAGATGATGTGATAAATACACACAACAGACTTTTAGTCGGCCATGACAAAGTGAAGGCATGCCATTTGCAGGAAAACAGATGATCATCATGTTAACCACGTTCCCTCATTTGTGAACTCCAGATTTGAATGCACAAATATACATATATTTGTTTTTATTTACAAACACAAGACATAGGGGCAGAAGTGAATATTTGAGGGGGTCTTAAAGGAAGAAGAGGTAAAAACAGAGTGGAGTGAGGCAAAATATCAACCCTCATTTTTCTCATATGTAAAATCTACCAAATATGTGAACATACACATAGCTATACATAACATACATATACATATAGAAGTATACAGAGAGGACAAAGAGACAAGGTTAGTGGGGACCAAATATGGGCAAAATTCAATTATATATATATATATATATATATATATATATACATATGTATATATATATATATAACTGAAAACTAGAACTGCCATATATATGTATGCACATACACATATACATATATTCAAAATGTGAAAATGCCATGACAAAACCCATTTTAGGTAGGCTAACTAACGTAACTAACATCAAATTTCTTCAAAAGGCTACATCTCATGGCTTCTCTGCCAAGACTAGGCTCCTTTCAAGCTGCTGAGTTCCAGGCACTAAATAGACGTCCTCATGTTTGTGACAATTCCCACTGATCTACTTTCACTCTCAAGACCTGCTCCTTTTTTATTATTATTAACTTATTCTCTCATGGATTACATCTTGACCACAGTTTCTCCTCCCTCCCTCTGCCCCCCTTCCCTTCCCCTCACCTTCTCTCTTTCCATCCCCTCCTCTTCCATTTCCCTTTGAAAAGGAAATGGCACATGTTCCTTTTATATGAAGGTTTTAACTCCATAAAATTCAAATAGACTGGTATTTTTTTTAATTTTCATATATTTATGTATTTGTATATATGATCTAGCTAATTTCCCCAATGTGCTATGAAAGCATAAATTACCTCTTCCATTGCTCATTTTTAATTTATAAGGCAAGGGTCCCATTAGGTGTTTGGTTGTTAATGAAGTTAATTTATTGTCAGATTTCAATTCTCAGAGAATAAAATCTTACTCATCGCAACTTTCCAAAGCCTTCCTAGGTGATTCTCTTTGGAGATGGCTGTCCCTAGGAAAGTGCCATACATTTTTACAATCACACACACACACACACACACACACACACACACACACACACACACACACATACACACACACGGTATACACATGGATATATCATGTATTATGTACTTCCTCTGAGTCAAGAATTGATCTAAGTATGTATATATTTGCTCATCATCCACAAAACAAGTAAATTGGTGCTATTGCTATCCATATTTAGTCAGTAAGGAAATGAAATTCCCCCCAAAAAACTAGATGACCGGTGAGTAGACAGAGGTTCAGACCCAGGTACTTCGACCCCAGTGCCCATATTTTCTATTCCTGTATGGTATCTCATCACAATCTTCACTTCTGTGAACACTGTCATGACTTGTCATTCACCTTTAATCCCAGAGCATAGATGACCAAGCCATGTAGCCAGAGAGCCCACAGATTCCACATTACACTTCCCCTTTTAGTGCATACTAAAGTGTATGTAATCACATTCCATGAGCAGGAAAGGTCGTGGTTAGTAAGCGGGAGTGGAAGAAGAACGCAATCAAGTTCATCCAGGGCGCCTAAAACAGGTCCTCAAGCAAAGCCAGGGCCCCTAACACACATCCCAGTAACGATGATGCTAAGATGTATAGGCCAGAAAACCAGAGAAGATGATAGCATATAACAGACGTATTTTGAACATAAGCATATGTGGTTCTCACGGAAACATCTTCTTCCTGTGTATGTGAGTGGGTAGGCAGGAATTACTTAATCTAAAACAACACAAGCCAATGCAGTAATAGAAATATAAACGTCAAAGGTGGTATACACTGGGTAAAAGTGTGTGCGGTCAACAACAAGCGTGTCATCAGCGTCAAGGTAAGGGAGACAAAGAATACAGAACAAGCAGTGCAAAGCAGACCACAAACCGAGGAACCAATGATGGAACAAACTGTACAATAAATCTGATCCGTGTGCCAGTCAAATACACAAGGTAAGGAAGGAGACCCCTGGCTAGCCACCACCCTCCTGTAGCACCTCCTGTGATGTATAGCTTCAGCACAGTTCTCTGTGTTACATAAAGAACATGAGAAAGTACAGATGACTCGAATGCCAGTAAGCTGGATTCCATCAAGGTACATAGAATCCAGTGTTTGTACTCATGCATGGGAACAACTGCAACACACACACACACACACACACACACATACACATGCGTGCACACACCACTGAACAAATAATTGTACAAGGAGTGATGGGAGTCAGAGTCAGGGTGATGGCAGAAAGGAAAGGACAGAGGACACATAGGAGAAGTTCTGAAGATCTTACCAAGCATTGTAGTCAGATCTGGGGGCAGTCAAAGTGGCACTGAGACTGCAGAAAGCACATTCCTCACTAAACTCTCTCGTTTCTAACGTTGGCACAGCCTCTTGGTACAAGGCCTCCATACTGTTCCTCGGGCCACCCTTGTCCAGCTCCTTACTAACCCCAGCCAGGATCACTGCTCAGCCCCTGACACTTCCAAAGCTCGTGAACAATCTTCCCTTTCATCATGCCAGCTCCCAGGGTGACACTCAGCACCAGAGCAAACAGAAGCAAAGCTAACACACAGAGAGAACACACGCAGTGCTTCTCAACATTACTAAAGGCTTAGATTAGTTCAAAGGAAACAGTTGCCAAAGAAAACATGAAGGAGAAGCAGAAACAGCAGCCTGGCCTTTTCTAGCCATGCAGGAGAGCAACACTCCAGCCTTCTCATTTCCCTGGGTTCCCTGGGTGGCAGAACTCATCCTGAGTGGGCCCTGTCCAAGCACCCCTCTTAAACAGGCTTCTCCAAGGAGACTGTGAGATATAAACAGCCATGATTTGCAAAATAAAGACAAGTTTTGCCCCCAATATATTAACTCCCAGGTCTCGGCCTGGCTCTCTATCCTTCCAATTTGACGATGCACAGGATGATGACCTCCAACTCACAGCAATCACAAAGACACTAACATACACAAAGTGCATGAAGGCCTCTATTGAGAGGGTACAGAAATGAAAAAGAGTTTGCAAAAAATTAAGCCTGTTGATGCAGAGAAGGAATTTAGAAGATGCTGTATTGTCTTAGAGCATTGGTTCTCAACCTGTGGATCACAACCCCTCTGGGTGTCAAAGACATTTTCACAAGGGGTCACCCAAGACCATCCTACATACCAAATTTTTACACTACAATTCATAACAGCAGCAAAAATCACAGCTATGAAGCAGCAATGAAAATAATTTCATGGTTGGGGGTCACCACAACATGAGGAACTGCAGTAAAGGGTCTCAGCATTAGGAAAGTTGAGAACCACTGCCTTAGAGGATATTGAGGAAAGAAATTTTTCATGTTACTTTTTATTTTGCTTTAGCCTTATTTTTAACAAAAGTGCTAGAGTAGACATGAGTTCTAAAGTAGCTAAGGGAGAGGGGAGAAGGAAAGGAAAAGGAAAAGGGAAAAGGAAAGGGAAAGGGAAAGGAAAGGAAAGGAAAGGAAAGGAAAGGAAAGGAAAGGAAAGGAAAGGGGGAAGGAAATACATTTAAATCGGGAAATGTTAGGTCTGAGACACCAAATACATGCAGTGGAGATGTGTACCAGCCAGATCTCTCTCTCTCTCTCTCTCTCTCTCTCTCTCTCTCTCTCTCTC
>BDUI01000004.1:2944472-2962385 GCA_002335545.1 Apodemus speciosus
ACAATATCTGTCCACAAATCCAGCCCTACAAAGGAAAATGGATGGAAAATGCCAACACAAGGAGGGAAACTACACCCTAGAAAAAGCAAGAAAGTAATCTTCCAACAAACCTAAAAGAAGATACCCACACAAACATAAAAATAACATCAAAAATAGTAGGAATCAACAATCTCTATTCCCTAACATCTCTTAACAACAATGGACTTAACACCCCAATAAAAAGACATAGACTAATGAGGAAAAAAAAGAATTGATAAATGGAATCTCATGAAACTGGAAAGCTTCTGTAAGGCAAAGGACATAGTGAATAAGACAAATCGGCAACCTACAGAATGGGAAAAAATATTCACTAACCCCACGTCCAATAGAGGGATAATATCCAAAATTTATAAAGAACTCAAGAAGCTTATCACCAAAAGCAAACAAACAACACAATCAAAAATGGGGTATAGAACTAACCTGAGATTTCACAAGTGAGGAATCTTGAATGGCTGGGAAGCACCTAATGAAATGTTCAAAATCCTTAGTGATCAGAGAAATGCAAATCAAAATGACCCTGAGATTCCACTTTACACCAATCAGAATGGCTAAGATCAAAACCTCAGGTGACAACACATGTTGGAGAGGATATGGAGAAAGAGGAACACTCCTCCATTGCTGGTGGGATTGCAAACTGGTACAACCACTCTGGACATCAATCAGAGTTTCCTCAGAAAACTGGAAATATATCTCCCTCAAGACCCAGCCATACCACTCTTGGGAATATACCCAAAAGATGCCCCACCATGCCGCTGGGACACGTGTTCCACTATGTTCATAGCAGCCTTATTTGTGATAGCCAGAGGCTGGAAATAGCCTAGATGTCCCACGACACAAGAATGGATACAGAAAATGTGGTTCATTTACACAATGGAATACTACTCAGCTATTAAGAACGGGGACATCCTGAGTTTTGCAGGCAAATGGATGGAACTAGAAAATATCATCCTGAGTGAGGTAACTCAGACCCAAAAGGACATGTATGATATGTACTAACCAATAAGTGGATATTAGCAACAAAAAAAAAGTACAGAATACCTAAGACACAGTCCACAGAACTCAAAAAGGTCAACAAGCTGAAGTGCCCAAGTGAGGACACCTCAGTCCCACTTGGGAGAGAGAAGAAAGCAATCCTAAGTGGGCAAGGAGGGAGGGGCCTGGGAGGGAAAGTGGATGGGGCGGGGGACTAAGGGTTGGAGAAGGGAACCTGTTACGACATTGGGGGAGGGAAAAGGACTGAAGCCCTGGGGGCCAGTAGAAAGAATGGAAACAGGCAACTTCAGGAGATATGAGGTTGGAGGGACCCTCCAGAATGCACCAGAGACCTGGGGGGTGAGAGAATCACAGGACTAAAAGGGAGGAACCTTAGATGAAATGCCAGTAGGGGGAGGGAACTTACAGAGCCCACCTCCAGCAGGAAGACAGGGCTTCAAATGAGGGAGAGGGGGGCCATCACACAGTCACAACTCTGACCCATAATTGGTCCTGTCTGAAAGAATTAAAGGGATGGAAATGGAGAGGAGCCCAAGAAAAAGAAGGTCCAGTGACAGGACAAAAGTGGGATCCAGCTCAAGAGGAGGCCCCAAGGCCTGACACTATGACTGAGGCGATGGAGCACTCACAGAAAGGGACCTAGCATGTCAGCACTATGGAAGGCCCAACAAGCAGCTGAGTCAGATGCAGATGTTTGCACCCAACCGATGGACAGAGGCAGCCGACCCCTGCTGTTGAATTAGGGAGGGCTGAATGAAGCTGAGGGCGACCCTGTAGGAGGACCAGCAGTCTCAATTAATCTGGACCCCTGGGATCTCTCAGGCTCTGGACCACCAAACAGGCAGCATACACCAGCTGACATGAGGCCCCTAGCACACATACAGCAGAGGACTGCTGGGTCTGTGTTCATTTGGAGATGATGCACCTAACCCTCAAGAGACTGGAGGCCCCAGGGAGTTTAGTGGTCAGGTGGGATTGGGGTGGGGTAGGGACATCCACATGAAGACAGGGGGAGGGGGGAGGGGAGGAGGTATGGGATATGGAATAGTCAGAGGGTGGACAGGGGTTGGTGGGGTGGGGAATAAAATATGGAGTGTATAAAAATAATTAATAAAATTTTTTTAAAAATAGGAAAATAGAGAAAAAAAGCAGAAGGTTTCTAAATGTACAGCAACCACCAAAAGTTAAGTGAAAACCCAACATGTAATGAGTCCAGGGAGTTTGTGGCAGCCATCACCCATGTCGTAAGGGCAAGGTCACCACAGCTCTGGTCGTAAATACCCAGCACAGGCACTTTGCAGCACACCTGGCAGACCCTAGGAAGTACCCACAAACCCTGCCTGAAACACTTCAGCTCTGATTCCAGACTATTGTGTGCTAGCGGGGCATGTTGCTGTTCATACGAAGTTGTCTAGTCTTATAGAAGCATAATGTTTTAATTACAGAAAACAGAGGCTTTTAATATGTTCCTCCCGTCATTCCTTAGCACGAACAGATCGCATTGTTTTGGGTCAGAATGCTGAACGTTAAAATCTGCTGACTAAGTTGCTGACTTGACGTTCACATTCAATGGGTTTTGGCTTGAGATTAAGAATTTCTTAACTAGCCCAGACATGCTTCTGCCATCTTGTGCTCCATTATTTATGCTATGCTGTATTCTTGGCAATGACTATTATAAGACCAAACTATGGATCAACTCTGAAAAACACTAAGGCTATTCCACATACTGCAATATTAAATCTGCACCCGAGTTAATTCTTTATGTAAAACTAACCAAGCACCCTTATTGTGTAAATATGCGTTTTCTTTAATAAATGAAAAAGTATATGTGTACTGATCAATTATTTTATTGATGTTTAATTTGTCTACTTATATAACTATATGCCTCGTATCACATACAAATTTCTCAGAACAAAGAAGTGACCAATGGGAAAGACTGAAGAGCGTCAATATGAACCAAGACAACACTGAGATGCCGACAGGAACTCTGGGTAGTAGGTTGTTAAGAAGGGGCTTTCCATAAAGAGAAGGTATGGAGAAAGGAATGAAGGCATTGAGCCAAGTGCCCACAGAGCTGCCAAAGTTAGCTCTCCTTTACTGTAACAAAATACTCAAGATAAGCAACTTAAAAGGAAAAAGGGTTATGTTTACCCAGTTTTAATCCTACTATGTGAGAGTCTGAGGCAGATAGTGAGTTCTGGACTGTGCAGTAAGCATCTACACTTAACAACTGAAAGGAACAATGAAAAGGGAGTGGGTGAGGGAAAGGAAGAAAAGGAAAATAAAAACACAGAAAGAAAACACCCTGGAATTCAGGGAACAGTCCCAGCAAGTAGGCTAGAAAAGTTCACACAGCCACTGAGGAGAAGCCGCCAGAGTCTACGGTAGAGGGTCTCTACCACTCTTCAATGGCTAGACAGAACCCTGGAATTCCCAGAATCTCCAATCAGCACAATTTCCCACTGTCTCTAGCAGCACTGGGAAAGCTGGGAAACTGTCAAAAATGCAGCTTGAGCCCAGATGAGCCTCCATAAAGGATCCAGGACATGTGGAGATGGGAGGGGATAACGTTATCCCTGGTGGCAGAATTCTTTCCATCTTAGAAGCAACTCTACAGATAGGTTCTAACCAAACAGTCACAGTGAACCCATCTTGTCTCCTGCAAATGAAGCTGTATTTTATTAGTATCATGGCAAGACCATTAAGCCTCCCAAGTAGAAGCAGTCTTGGAAATTACCCTATCTAAACTTTGCTCTATCATGATATCATAGTTCAAATCCGATGGGACCATCTTTGAATACTAGGCATCTATGGCCACCTCCATGTCTCAGCCTCTTCTGCAGAATTCCTAAGTCTACATGGCTGATCTCTGGATAATTGGTGGAATTAATCCAAATCACTGTCAAGGTTTCTTCCACCTTAAGAAGATGATCACCTCTATCATTTATGACATCAGACTTAAAAGATGAAGTACTCTTTGGTGGTGTTAGCCATTGACACTTGTGGACTTGTTCATATCAGCAGTGAAGAACACCTGCTTTTCAAGCTCCTATGGATAAATGTGATCAGCTACCGTGGAAACTCCTGCACCACATGTGACATCTTTATATTACCCTGGGCTTCTGTGTATATAAATAGGTATGGAAGTTAAACATCTATTGATAATAACTCATAAATAAATTTGTTTTATGGTCATTGTTTGGCAGATAATTTTAACATGTATTAAAGACAAAACCAAATTTGCATGTTAATACAATGGATGTACTTGTTTAATTTTACACAGAGAATTAGTTCTTGGCTGAATGTTTGATTCTACAGGATGTCAAATATCTTCAGTGTTTTTCGGAACTGATACACATTTTGATCTTGTAATCATCAGTGCTGAAACTATGGCTTCATATAAAATACACAATACAAAATGCAGGGGCTGGAGAGATGTCTCAGCGGTTAAGAGCACGACTGCTCTTCTAGAGGTCCTGAGTTCAATTCCCAGCAACCACAAGGTGGCTCATAACCATCTGTAATAGGATCTGATGCTTCCTCCTGGTGTATCTGAAGACAGTGATAGTGACTCACAAAAAATAAATAAATAAATCTTTTTWAAAAATTCAGATGTATATTTAAGACCATTGTCCTGGTTTGAATAAGCTTGGCACAGGGAGTGGCACTATTTGAAGGTTTGGCTTTGTTGGAGGTGTGTCACCGTGGATGTGGGCTTTAAGACTTTCATCCTAGCTGCCTGGAAGTCAATCTTCCACTCGCAGCCTTCAGATGAAGATGTAGAGCTCTCAGCTCCTTCTGCACCATGCCTGCCTGGATGCTGCCATGCTCTTGCATTGACAATAATGGACTCAACCTCTGAACCTGTAAGCCAGCCCCAATTAAATGTTGTCCTTATAAGAGTTGCCTTGGTCATGGTGTCTGTTCACAGCAGTAAAAGTCTACGACAACCATTCTAGAAATTATTGTAAATTTTCTGCTAAACCCAAGTCAAAATTCATTGAAAATTTGTAATGAAAGTCAACAACTCAGACAGCAATTTTTTTAAAATCAAATATTCTAATGCAAAACAATCCAAGGATATATTAATTTGTTGTCTGTATATTAATGGATAACAGTGGGGAAATGTTAAAAGTATCTGTTTTCTATAGTTAAAACAGTATGTTTATAAGAGCTTGTAGTCCCACAACTTGGGAGGTGGAAACTTACATAGGAAGTTCAAAGCTAACTTTGGCTACAACAGACCCTAATCTTTGTTAAACAGTAATTATATAATAGTATATTATATAAAATATATGTATTTATATTTATTAATATATATTCGATAAGTATATATTGAATAGGTATGTATTATACATGCAAATTTTCCTATATATAGTAAAAAAATTAATAAAAATAAAAAGTAAACACCACGATCCAAATGAGAGTCTCAGACCGAGAACAGGTATGTCTGGCAACATTCACTAGTGCTACGTGATCTGCAAACATGTGCAACACAAGAGCACAAGCTGTGTGTTCAGAAGCAAGACTGMAGTGAAGTCACACGATGTAACACTGACGAGGGGTACCAGGAATCCCTCTGACTCCGTTTAAGTTTCATTTTGAATTAATTTTGGTCTTGGGAATTTAGGCACCCTTTATGTTGCCACACTTTTTAAGGTCCCCCATATTCTGTCATACTATCCCATGTGGTCATGACCCACATTTCCAGAAGCTAGAGAAGGGATAAGAGTACTGTTAACTACAAAGCTAAAAAGATTTAAGCAACCCTGAAAACCCATTTTTACAGTAAAGAAGCACCTCGCTTACCTAAAGGTTATCAGGGGTGTACTTTATAAAAGCCTGTACATTCTAAGTGTAAAGCAGGGAGAACCGAGCAGGGGTCTGAAGTCTACGCAGACTTGGGTACTAATCAAAGCCTAAAGTAAATCCAGCAGTCAGACAACTTTGACCTTCTTATTTCTTCCATTTATCCTGGGGTGATTAAGTCAACCCTGGAAATTTGCTTATCTAACATCAGGTAAGAATAAAGAGGGACGGACAGCCTGAAAGGCAGAACACAGCATTCTGACAGTACAGGAGAGATCCCAAGAACTCTCAAGAACACGTCGGAAGTCAAATAGCAAAGCACAGGCCCCAGGATGACCACAGTGGACTGGGTGAGTCTCCTCTCCTCCAGCACTGGGGGCTCTCAGCCCACAAACGTGATAGCTACAATGACCTGAAGTCATCAATAACCTTGGTAAACTCCCAAAGCAGGTGGGAAAGAGCTTAAGAGGGACTTTGGAGGTGGTCACTCAAAAGAGTTTCAATGTTTGAAAAAGAGAAGGCTACCCTGAGTCCTGAGACATCATATAAAGTTCTCAAAAGTGCAAGACGGTGGGTGCCTAAGGCCTGAAATCTGTTTGGGGACAATGGGTAGTGCCTTCTGAAAATTAGACTTTGGGAGCAATCCAATGTGAAGGAAACTGGGGCCCCAGAAGAAAATTCCAAGAAAACATGTACAGTGTTGGAGAAAGGACCTTAGAGATCACAGGACCAAGACATGACACAAAGCTTTGGAGATTAGATGATGAGCTTGCCTCTCGCCGAGGGTCTACAGAAGGAATCTTTGCTTCTGCCACCAGAGCACAAGCACCCATGCCACATTATCCCAGACAGATGTACATCCGCACTATCTATCCCAGGCCCTGAGCTGGGCCCAGAGGCCTGATATCCTCACCTGCAGAAAGCAGTGCCCAACAGCAGCATGCTCAGCGAGGGTGACATTATACACCTGCCTCCGGAAAACGGGCTCATTGTCATTCACATCATCCACGGTAATGGTCACTAGACAGGTAGCAGAAAGTGGTGGCTCTCCAAGGTCCTGGGCCACCACTCTCAGCTCCACTGTCTCCTGCGCCTCTCGGTCTAGAGGTCGGATAGTGCTGATCAAACCGTTGTCAGGATTGATGCTGAAGGATGCCACACACTCTGCCTTGGGTGACAGAGCCTCAGACTTGCAGGGATCCGAAAGTTCGACTAGCACGTATCGCAGCCTGGCGTGATCGGTGCCAGCCTGGTCAGCATCCAAAGCGCTGACCCAAACCACCGAGGTGCCAGGGACAGCTGCTTCAGACACCGAAGTCCAGTAATGCTCCTGGCTGAAGACAGGGGGCTGGTCGTTGAGGTCAGAGACCCAGAGCAGCAGCGACTCTTCCGTGCTCAAGGGCGGGGACCCTGCATCAGTGGCCACTAGTCGTAACTCGTATAGATCTTGACTTTCCCTGTCCAAGAGACCCTCAATGCACAGGAAAAATACTCCAGGCGGACCACCCGGCCGCAGCCCAAAGGCTCCATTCCCGCCCTCCAACGACAACTTGATGCTGCCTGCGCCGAGGAGGCGTGCACCAAGCACCCCCGCAGCCTCCTCTTCATTCTCTGGGTCACCATCTGCATCGGACACCGAGACTCGAGCCACGTAGTCGCCTGGCCGGGCGCCCTCAGAGACGTGGGCCGTGCCTCCCTCAGTGAGAAAGAGCAGGTGGATGACAGGCGGGTTGTCATTCACGTCCAGCACGTCGATGGACACGCGCACGGTGGCTACCTCTGGTTCGGTGCCCCCGTCGCGGGCCTGGACTACCAGCTGGTGCCAGGCCTGTTCCTCTCGGTCTAAAGGTCTCTGCACCCGCACTACGCCGCTCAGTTCCTCCACCAAGAAATAGCCCGGATCCCCCAGTGGCCCGCTACCCGCACCCGCCACGGGCACTTGCCGCTCCCGGATACTGTAGCGCACCAAGCCATTGGGCCCCAAGTCGCGATCGGTGGCACGCACGCGACAAACCTCAGCTCCCGGCTGGGCGTCCTCACGCACTGTGGCGCGGTACTCGCCCTGCTCAAAAACTGGCGGGTTGTCATTCTCATCCAACACACGCAGCTGCACGTGCAGGAGGCCGGTGCGCCGAGGGCTGCCACCGTCCCACGCTTCAATGTGCAGCTCGTGCGCCGCCGCCACCTCTCGGTCCAAGCGCCGCAGCAGCACCAAGTCTAAGGGTTCCAGGGGTGACAAGGACACGGGCAGGGAAGGCGACGCCCTTAGTCCCGGCGTCCCGTAGCGCAATTGGAAGAAGGGTCCTGCGGGGTCCTGGGGCAGGTCGGAAGCTTGCAGCAAGGTGTAGCCCTGGATGCTGAACAGCCCCGCGTCCGGGTCCTGGGCGCCCGGCAGGCGGAAAGCTGTCCCTGGCGGGCTAAGTTCCGACACGTCCAGCTGCAGAGAGTCGCGGGGAAAGCGAGGCGAATGGTCGTTCACGTCGTTGACGCGGATCTCCACCTGCACCACCTCTCCCAAGAGCGTGGCGGCCACGAAGCTGTAGTGGTCCCGCCGCTCGCGGTCCAGACGCCGCGCGGTGCGGATGATGCCAGTGTCCGGGTGCACGTGGAAGTCGTCCAGCAGCGGGGAGTCATCCGAGTCCTCCGACAGAAAAAAGCCGTTCCCTTCCTGCTGCTGCGCTGCTGGCAACCCGGCGCGAATGTCACCCACCAGTGTGTCCGGGGGCAGCCCCTCGTCCACCGAGAGGCTGAGGTTGAACACCTGGGCAGACGAGCCCGAGGCTGCCCACAGCCAGGCGTGTAGGAAAAGCCGGAGCAGGTTGCCCTGCGCCCCGGCGCCACGGGGCCGCCCACGGGGTGACCCCGCAGGCTGACGCCCTTCACCCACCCTCCGCCCAGCAGGGCTCATTTCTCCTCCAGCTCTTTAGGAAGACTCCGGGTAACTGCCAGCTTGGGTTGGGATCGCAGAACAACCCAGGAGCCTCTTGAGTATCTAAGCCAGAGAAGAAAAGACTTTGTTTGGCAAACAAACCAAAAGACCCGGGAGTTCCCAGGGTGGCATCTGCAACTGGTGCAGACGTCCTCTGCCCGCAGCTCACGCAGGCGGGGGCGGCTCTAGCTGCCTCTGCCTCCGCGGCCACCTCTCCAGCCTCTGGATGTCTTTAAGCGAGTCCCATCGCTTTTTCTCTCTTCTTCTATTCCTTTTACATCTGTTCCTTGTTCTGCTCGGCTGGCTGTTTCCCCCTGGTAAAGTCAGGTGCATTATTTCTTTTGCCAAAAAGGAGGAAATTATTTAAAGCGCGCACACGGAGAGGAAGGGGATCCGGCCGGGAAGGGGGTGGAGTAAGGGCGGGGAGGCCGAGAGGGCGCAGGGCGGGAGGAACGGTGGGAGGGGCCGCTCAGGCTGCTGGCTGCTACAGGGGCGGCCGCTCCCCCACCCACCCACCCCACCCCCGGCGACTCCGGACGCTGGGGACCGCGCGGCGCTCCCTCCGACTGGGCCTCCTAGTCCTTAGTCCCCTCCCCGTGCGTGATGCGGCTCGCACCAGGGTGAATTCCAACCTGCGAGCCTCGGCTCTGTAGAGCTAGCGGTATGGACACGCAGCTCCGGACAGTGATGCTGATGGGGTTGTCTGGCCCGGCTTTGCGTGCAACGTGTACTGGATTGGGGGAGAGGCCAGCAGCTTGCCCCCCGCCGTCCCACCCCCCCCCCCGTCTCTCTCTCTCTCTCTCCATCCTCAGGACAGCCCCTGCAGCGAGCTTGCTCCAAGGAAGGTGGGGGGTTATATGGTCACTTTAAGGAGACAAACTTGTGTTCTCTATTTAGTGAGATAACCCCCCTCCCCAGCGGAAGGACAGATGGAGTCAAAGGCCAATGCACAGCTGGGGCCAGTTTGACTGTAAAGCAGGGAAGGCGGAACTTGGGGGGCGGGGGGGGGAGAAAGAAAAGAGAAGAAAAAAAAAAACTTCCAGAAATCCCGAAAAATCTGTGACACACATGGTACATAGCACGCTTTATTATGCCCCGCTACTATTTAGCGACGTGCGAGAGGCTTGTCACTCCCCTCTGCCACCGGTGATGACGACAATGGATGGAGCTTGCGGTCCTTTTTAGGCATCCAGCGCCATCATACCTCCCAGCGCATTTTATGATGATGATTTATGTGCAGATGGACCTTGTGGCTTAAGCCCCAGCCCCCAGCTTTCCCTCCACCCCTACAAGAAGAACCTTGCAGGGAGCTGATAGCTCTCCCAAAGTAGCTTGGGGTTGAACCCAAAGACAATTCACCTCATAGTCACAGGCTTCCCTCCCGCTTTCCATAGTTATAGGTAGAAACTGACAAATGGCCTCTGATAAAGTATGCTCCACCAAAGGAGTCTGCCCTCTTGAGAACGGCCAGCCATATGTAGCAAAAGGTTTCTGCAATTTTGCATTTCGGCCAGAAGGAAAAATTAATTTCCTAGATATTGTTCTCTGCTACAGAGAGACCAAAAGCCTAGCATACTGTTCCCCCAGAAACCCCAGTGACATGCCTTTTTGTTTCGAGTGGCCTAGGCATACCATTACTAATTAGCAGCCACACCACCCTGTACCCCTGGCAAAACAATAATCAAATGATTTTCTGTGCCGTAGATGTAACCAGAGATGCTATTAAAATAATCTCAGCCTCCCTTTCATCAATCAAGTGCCTTTAAGCATTTGGGAGATCAGGCTTGAGACTTTGGAGTCTTCTTTTCCAAGCTAATGCAAAGGCATCAGGAGTCCTACAAACCACCACCGCCACTCCCACCGCCACTGGCCCCCTTCTGTAGGTGGTTCTCCACCAAGCATTCAGTTTCTAAAGCCAACACAAAGTGTTTAACCCCTATTCAGAACCTACACTGTAGCTTCTAGTTTCAGGCTTCTTCCTAAATTGTCCGCCTTGCTCTTCTCTGCTCATTGCAAACTCTTTGAGTTGCCCAGCTTCCTTCTAGATCTATCTAGATCTCTTTCTGCCCCCACAAAAGAGGCTCTTTCTCATTCAGGTCTCAGCTAAGATGCCAACTGAGGGCACTTCTCCCAGACCACCCTCCTTCTCGTGGGCCCTGCAAGGTAAACCTAGAACCTCCATTCCAGTTCATTCAAAGTGCCTTTGAGCATCGGAGATCAGCTTGTTTGGTTCATCTCTTCGATCTATTACTCCAATCTAACCCTCTTCACAGACCTAAAGCACTGCTTTATCCCCATGAGAGGGTCTGAGAGAGTGTTTGGTGACTGGTAGGCGACTCTTTACTGTATCTATCCGATGGCTGGAGTAGCTGATAGGCAGATAAAGAGATGAACTTTGAAACTGGAACCTTGAAAATCAATTGCCCTGGGAGCCCTCACTGGTGCGTCCCAGCTTTGCCGTCCTGGTTTTACTCCACCTATGAAGATCCTTTGAACCTTTTCAACCTATCTGAAGCCATATTATTGTCCAATGGTTCCTTGAGACTAAAAGAAAAGGTGGGATTTTTTTCTGAGCATTGCACTGAGACATATTTTGTTAACAGAGATTTACTTTTGAAACAAATGGAAAGTTGGGTCTTTGGAAACCTGTTTTCCTGTTGGTTGGCCCTTGGTTTTATTATCGGAACACACACATGCAATTCCAGGTTTCCTGGCCATGTCTCAGTAACTTCCCTGAATGTTTTGAGCAGATTTCTAGACTAAAGTCCAGTTCTCTAAACAAAAGGAGAGAACTTCTTTGGGTAATGTGGTCTCAAAGCCCTGCAAGAGACAGGGCAATGTCTGAGCCTTTGAGGGAAACATCTTTGTGTGACTGGCAAGCCCTTTTGTCTTTGCAGCTGGGGAACTCTCACTCTGCTCAAGGCAAGTTATGGAGTTTTGCTAGGTTTCTGTTCCCTTAAGTGGGAGCAATGCAAGGATGTTAGGAACTTTAAAAGAGGCCTTGCAGTGAACTGCAAAGAGGAAGCATCCATGGTGCTGGCCCATGGACTTGTCTTATGTGAGGAAACGCTCTAGGAGCTGAGCTGTAATCTCAGGTCTCACTTCCCAGCCCCCAGAGTGTCTGAATGAAGAGGATGTAAAATCCCCACAGTGATGAGCGGAAACTATCACAGCTGAAGAGGCTTGGGCAAATCCTCACCGGGTGTTATATGGTGTCAGGACAGACTGGCCATCTTGAAAATCACTTCCTCCTTGACTGTAGACAGTTCCTTGCACTGCGGTAACTAAATAGAACGAATAGTTATAAAATGCTGGAAACAAAGAGTTTAGAACAACGAATGCTAACTAGACCTTCAGGACAAAGTTTATAATGGTTAGCCCTGCCTTGCAGGTGAAGAAATTGAGGTTCAGGTACCCTGCAAGTGGCATGACCAGAGTCACATAGGCAGTGAGTGACGCAGAGGTCCCTGAATCTGGATAGTTCTGTGGTCACGATTATGGTCACTTACTGAGCCCTCCACGGGTTATTTTTGTCTGATGTTTCCTTTAAGTGCACGGTCTTCTGCATCCCATGAATAGCAGCACAGTGATACAATGCGTTTGAACAGAAGCTGGGTAGCGTGCAAAAAAATTGGCTAGGATAGACAGCATGTTTGTGGAAATGAAGGGGACAGAGTGGCCACAGGAAGTGATTGCCTGGGAGTTAACCAAAGGTCATCAGCTCTTCAGAGGGGAAAGGTGATGGCCAGTGCTTAGGAACTTGGGAGCTACAGGTGCTTCCTGGTGTTCGCCCTAGGGACAGACCCTCTGAGGATCACAATGTCACCTGTTAGCTTGGCAGCTAACACTGTCATCAGCCAAATCTTTTTGTAGAAGCAATTGAGCTAAAGAATATTTGGAGTTTGAGATAGCTCCATTTTATAGGCCAGGCTGACTAGCTGTGGGACCCTGTCATTCAGTCACACCCCAGTCTAACTCCTGCTATGAAGTTATTTTGTATGTCATCAACAATTATAATTGGGCCATGGAAATTAAGGCGCTTACCCTCCATAATGGGGTGGGAGTGTCACTTAGTCATTTGGAGGCCCTTCAAACCAAACAGGAAAGAGTATTCTGCCTCAAGATTATTGCATATAAATCCCCACTGAGTTTCCAGCATGCTAAACTGCCTCTGTTGGTTAGCTCTCTGACACTATAATAAAATACCTGATACAATTACCTTATCTAAAGAGACATTTAGTTCACATTTTTTGATGTTTCAGTCCATCATCAGTTGCTGCTGTTGCTATGAGTGAGGTAGCAAGCACTTCACGGAGTAAGTATACAGAAGAGGGAAAATTCCCAACACAGAGAATGAAAGAAAGAAGCATTTGAAATGCCAGTTTCCTTCAAGAACCACACCCTTTGGTGAGATGCAGGGCCCCACCACTGGCTCTCACTGGCTAAAAGCTCTGCCTCCTACAAATGCACCACCTTGGGGAAAAAGCTTTCGCCACCTGTTGGAGAACATTCCACATCCAAACTACCATGCTAACATACAGATGTTGGGCTTACCAGGCTCCAAAGTCAAGATGGCCAATTACTTAAAACAAACTAGTAGTGTTTAAGATATATAGACATTTGAGATCCAGATGATTGATTGGTCAATGGAAAATTGATAGTTGAATGATTGATAGATAAACAGATGATAGGTAAGTATTTGATAGGTAGATAATAGTAAATTGACAGGTGGTAGATAGAGAGATCTAGACAGATAAAATGAGAGATAGTTAGATAGATGAAATAAGTTCTGGAGAATCCTGACCGATACAGAGCTTTTTTAAACATAAAAATAACTTTGTAGCTAATTTTATACCCTGCATTCAGAGCCCTGGGCTGGGTGATGATGCTTCTCATAGACACATAAGGAACTGAGTTCAGACACCCGGCATCCCTGTAAAAAGCCTGGCATGATGAAGTAATGTGGCAGCACTGGGGATATGGAGACAAGAGGAACTCTGGGGCTTGCGGGCCAGCCACTCTAGCCAAGCTTTGAGTTTTAGATTCAGTGACAGACCCTGTCACCCAAAACAAGATGGACACATTGCCCATACTCCTGCTGCAAGACTCAGGTATCACTGCAGAAGATGCAGAAAGACGTAAGAGCCAGAGGTTTCAGAATATTGCTGCCAAACAGTGCTTTGCAGACAAGGCATGCCCAGTGCACAGGAATCCATAGCATCTGTGACTACTCCACGCATAAGACTTGCAGGAGATCAAACCAGTTACAATTCCAGCCTGGTGGACGAAGAGGCTGCAATACTCTGCCCTCAACTGATGAACTCTCCGCAGTTAATAGCTACGAGAAGAGAAAGAACCCATTTTTTTTTGGACTCCACATAAACACGTATTCGTACACATCTTCACATGCACATAATGTGTGAACACACACACACACTCTTTTTAAAGAGGCAGGTGAAATTAGAATCCTATCATAACAGAAATTTTATAGATAAACAAGTTCACCTCCATGCCTTACATTCTAAGCAATCCCCAAAACATTAGTTTTTCTTTTGATCCACACAAACTTATTTATTCTGATTTTAAGCTCACTAGAATATGCGGAGTTCTACATAGCATGGGTGTCTCAGATATCAGCATGTGAATTTTTCCCTCTGGTTCAGTGGTAATATAGAAAAAATAAAGCATTTTATTATAGTGTTGGAACTATATATATAGAACTCTGACGTCTTATTAAGCATGTACTGCATTGACTCGTGCTTTCAAATCTAGTGGAAGTTACAGTGGAATTCACATGCAGAGCTGCCTCCCGGCTAGTGCTGCCTCCCGGCTAGTGCTGCGTTGGTTCATAATTTCTTTACAATAACACAAAGGCGACGCTTCCAGTGTGGGGTTCGGTTCTCCTGGGCTGGTAATGTATAGTCAGCCATTTGATCACAAGCACAAGCAACATCTGCCCTACAGTGGGCCGCACTATCAGATTTTGGGGAACACATGCATTTGATAAGTTACCTGACACAGCCATCCTTTTAGACTTACATTAATTTGTAACTTAAATATTTTCATCAGTTAAACATTAGCAATCAATAAACACTTTATGATGAAATAGATGTTGTAATCCATAGCTTTATCCAACCACAGCATAGGTGTCATGAACACAGTGAAGGTGCCCAGGGTTAACTGGAGGAAATCTTCATTTTATAGCATTTCCAACATAGGATGCGTTTCCCCCGATGTAACCCCATCATAATCAAGCAGCATCTAGATTGAAAATACGCCTGCTTTGGGGGGCTGTGTGTGGAAAAGAATCCCTGGCTGGAGAAATGGGGACCTAGTTTTCTCCGGCCACCATTCTCTCTTATACCTTTCTTCTCCTCCCCATAACTGGTCAGACTGACCATCTTCTCCCTATTCCCTCCACCAAGACAATCAAACATGCTCAGCCATCTAACCCCTGAGAGCTGCCTTCCGGATCCATTGTTGGCACACGCTTTGTCTTTCTTTCCCCACGAGCCTTTCCTTAGATGTAATAATACTCCACCTCCCTACTTCCCAAACCCTTTAATCAGTTTGTTTCTGTTCTCTGAACACTTTCCAATTTTCCTATATGGCGGGTAAGATGTGAAAACCAAAAGCACACACCATTTTCTAACAGGGTCTATGCATTGCCAAACCTCACAAGGCTTACTTCTTCAAGGAGAAATCAAAGCCAAGTCGAACAGGTTCTTAACAAGTGGATTTCAGAACAGGTGTGACACCTGGCCCTCCATTCCAATAAATTTACACCTTCTGAGCAGGTAATTATTCCATGTAGAAAAACAATATGGCTGCTTGTAAACAAAAGAGTTTTAGAATATTCCAGTATTTCTGTAAAACTAAAGAAAAGACAACCCTAGCAAATGAAAAAGGTAAATAGCATTTAGTCCTCAAACTTTTTACAGGTTTTGATCGCATAAAGATATAATAGTTGATCCATTTCTTATGATAAAGCAAGAGTCATTGAAACACACACACACACACACACACACACACACACACACGGATGGACAGACAGGTATAGATAGTGCATTATAATGATTCCAGGCAAGAGAAAGCAAAGGAAATACCCAGGCCCTGCCAATCCCACAAACATTCAGTGCGAAAAACACCTGGATTCTTCCCAAGCCACAGCTGTTCAGTTGGAAAATGCCTGGATCCCATTGAATCGAGGCAGTTAAGGGAAAAGAGCCACATCCTGCCCAGCGTGTCTGCTCAGAACGACACGCACACATGAATCCTATTTGATCAAGGCATAAGGCACAGTTCTTTGAGAAATAAATAAATCCTGCTGGATTCAAGCACAGTTGTCCATTAACAAACATAAATGGGGACCGACTGGGCAGCGTCTATGTAGGAGAAACATTTCAGTACAGACATTGGGAAGGGAAACTTCTGTCACAGGTTTGCATTTATGTCGGTGGCASCAGCTTTTTCCCTTGTGCGGTTCTACCAGAAGGGCTCCCTGGTTCTCACTGGCTAGATCACACAGATCTATCGGCATGTTTCCACTCTGATATTTTAGGTCTAGTGTAGACAGGGAGGCAAAGCTGAGGGAGTTAGTCCTGTTTGCCTTCAGGAGTGTCAACAGGACAGCCACGTACCCAGTAGGATTCACCCAGCCTTTTTGAACACACACGGTGATCTGGGCCTTTACAATTATGTGCTCTACTGACCCCTCTTTTTACTCTTTGTTTGGTTTTTACATAAACTATTTTTTTTTTAGTCAAATAGAACAGTTTCACTATTGTTCCAGTTTTTTTTAACAGTCCAGGATTTAAAAATACCACTCTTGGCCATGAAATGTATCTGAAAATTAGCCATGAGTTAAACGAGTTAAATAGCCATTGAGTTGAAGGTTTGCTCAGCTTAATGGATAAAGCAGTGGCTCTCAACCTTCTTAATGCTCCGTGGGACTGACCCTTCAATATAGTTTCTGAGGTTGTGGTGACCCCCAACTATAAAATTACATTCGTTGCTACTTCATAACTATATTTTTGCTATTGTTATAAATTGTAAAGTAAATATCTGATATGCATGATGATCTTAGGTAACTTCTGTGAAAGGGTATTTTGATCCCCCAAAGGGGTCACAACCCACAGATTTAGAACTACTTGGATAAAGTGTATATTAGTGTTTAATCCTTAAAAGATGTTTTAAAGATGGCAGTGGTATGTTTGTAACCTCCATACCTAGGAGGTAGAGATTGAAAGATAAGTGTTCGAGGCCATCCTCTGCTAGGTAATGCGGCTGAGGCTGCCTGGGCTACCTTTAGCCAGCCTGGGCTATAGGGGCTCCTGTCTAAAAAGAGAAAAAGATGATTTTAGATGGCAGTCCAGATAATTCTGAGGAAAGGACCCATGCATTGAGAAGCTACAAATGTCAAGTCACGGAGCTCTGGAACCCTAAGGGTTCTATCCAAAGACTCCCACAGAAGCCGAAGATCCCTGGAAGGACGGACTCAGCACTCCTTAGCTCTCCGCTATGGGATGCTAACTCTTTTATCTCCATAACTGTTCATATCCCAGTGCAAGAAAGGGGGGCAGAAGAGTGGAATACCAGAGGCATTTGGCAAGACACACTCAATGAATACTGCAGTCTTCCCAAAAGCAAGTCCAGGTCGCACCGTCAGTGAGCGCCACACCGACCACCTTGGGCTGGAGTGTTTTAACCATCAGGCTGAGCTCCAGCGGATGGACAGCAAGCATCATGACTTCATTTGCAGGAACTTGAGCTGAAGCTTCCTGTGTCTGCAAAGGTACAAATGTTCCCTCTTTCATCATGAGCTTTTACTTTCTCTGTAAGGACAACTTCCACAGTTTTGCTGTGTGATTTATCTTTATAATCTCTAAGGAGTCCCAGCCTTTTCTTCTTCTGGTGCATTCTCGTGCCCCGTTTTCCCTGTCTCACCTATGATCTGAATTCATGGTTCTTTTTAAGCCCTTGTCTCTACTCTAATCTAATAACAGAGAAGCTTAAAATAACAGCCATAAAAGAATAGTGTGGAAGAGATTCTTTAAAGATTGAAATTCAAAAGGACCTCTCAGGGCACAGACAAATGATAAATGCTTGGAAGGAACCATTGCAGATGGGATTGTGAATTTCTG
>BDUI01000004.1:2962435-3000664 GCA_002335545.1 Apodemus speciosus
GAGAGAGAGAGAGAGAGAGAGAGAGAGAGGTGGCTTCAGAGAGCACCCACAAATGCCAATCCTTAAATTTTGCAGGTGTCCTGTGTGAAAGATCTTAGTAACTGGACCCCTCTGCAAAGCCCCACTGTCAGAGCAGGGAAAGGGTGGATCATTCTTCCCTTGCTTCCCTTGCTTCTAAGCAAGTCCGCATGATTCCCTGTTTTAGGAAGAAACCGCCCTCCTCCCTAGTCCCTGGAATGTGGTGGCTCATTCATTACTTTACGCAAAGGGGAAGATGCCGGCATAATTAAGGGAACGACACAGGGACAGTCTGGGCCCCGCATCATCACACAAATTCTTGCAAGTGGAAGAAGGAAGAGAGAGGATCAAAATCAGAAAAGGAGATGAGGGGGAAGCAAGCTGAGATGAAGTGAGCCCAGGGATCCAGCAGCCTCTGCAAGCTGGCAAAATGGGGAACTGGAATTTCCCACAGAACTTCTCAAGGAATGATGCCTGCCAGGGCTTTGACAGTCCAGTTCTGAGGCTTCGCTTGGGTTTACCTACAGGGCAGACAGTTAAATTGTATTGTTTGAAGCCACTCCATGTGTAATAATTTGCCACAGCAGCAGCCATAGGAAATGAATGGCAGAAGCACCCAGTCTGACAGTCCTTCCCCCTCCCAGCGTGGAAGGACTGAGGGTTGCTGTGCCCCCAGGGCGCTGTCCTCTCACAGACCTGGCGTTTTCATGGCACAGGAAGTGGAATGTATCCCAGAACTGGCTTAGCTTCCAGCCAGCAGCGTCCCAGGGGATCCCTTCCAGCTGGAAACTTGGGCAGATTCATTTTAGAGAATGTATTTCTTACGATATTAAGATGAAGTTATCTGAGTTAAATGCATTATCCAAAGTTTTATATTTTTAAAAATGTTACTAGAAAAAATATCAGCACAAAACGGCACTCTGTTTAAAGAGGAAAAGAAGTCCTATGCAAATAAAACAGAATCATGGTTATTAAAACCATAGATGTGAATTTGGGCACAGCGGGGAGTGGGTTGCCGCTGACCTGGGAGAGAAAATGGTAGAGAGCAAAAAGCAAAGATGACTTTTAAAGCAAAGTATTTGGCCCAACAGCTGGGAAAGGGAGTTCTGGTTATGTTGTGGAGAGAAAAAAATCCTAACTATGGAAATATATCTAAGTGTTACATAATGGGCTATGAAATCTCCCCAATAGAGGCCACTGGCCCAAGAGGTGAGGAATTTGCTAATGCACACTCTCAGAGAATCCATTCTCGTATTCAAATGGAAATGCAGCAAGTGGTTCATAAGTGGTTCATAAGTCAATCCACTGAAAGATAAGTATTATAAGGCACATGCATGCACATGCACACACACATATCATATATATCATACACACACACACACACACACACACACACACAGAGTTCCTTACTCTTGCTGCTACTCTTCATCAGGTTGTGTTTTGTGTTGTGCTGTGTGTTGCTGGGCATGGCACTGACAACTTTAGACATGCTAAAGAAGCATTGGGCTTCAACTCCAGCACCACCATGACCCTTGGTGCTTTTGAAATGCTGACCAACCCACCAAGTGTTCATGACATAAAGCTCCGGGTGAGGAGTGCCTCCTCACTGGAGTCGGCATTTCCCTCCTACTCTAGGAGGAACTGCATGCTCACTACTAACTTGTGACTATTACATGAACCGATAGTTTGGAGCTGAATATCTTTAAGGTCTTTTCCAATTCTGTAATTTTATAGTTGTTCCTCAGGAGGAATATTATTTTCTCCCCTTTCTTTCTTTCATTTTTTTTAATGCAGCAATGACTAAAAACTTGGAACCTTCCCCGCTACAAGTTTGGCTAATAAAAACAGTTCTCCTAAGAACATCCTGATATTTTTTTTCTTTCCCCTCAGTTATTACTTCTAAACTCCAAACTTCTCTTTCTAATCAAATTCAGCACGTACTGAAGGTGTTGCTGTATACTTAGGATTGGTATCTCAGAGGTAAAGCAGGCTGAGTCAACAGTCAGAAAGAGTTTTGTGTCCCCAGTCAAAGCCACCTTGAAAAGCATCTTCCTGTCCCCAGTGTTAAGTTTGCTCAAGGCAGGTAAAGCCAGTGTGCTAAGAATGGCAGGGACCGAAGGGCTTCCCTTCAGCAAGTCTGCAGCACAACACACCTTCCTCCGAGGGCTGCCCATAAAACAGGACGGACAGTAAACTCTCAGGAGCTGAGGAGTCACCAATAAAAGGTGCTAACCCTACAGAGACGCAAAACAATAGTAATCACTCATCTGTCCCTGAGAGGTGACAGCTTCCAACTGCCCAGCTTCCAGAGACACTCTCCTCATTACCAAGCAAAAGCAGACCCTTTAACTCAGCCAAGATCTATAGCTTGCTGCAGTGATCTCATTGGTCTTTGTCCCCAATGAGGACTCGAGCAGGTGGTGCAGAGAGCAGCAAGCTGACACATGGAGACATATTGCCAAGCACGCTGATCCACCAGGCTGGCTAATTTCCCTTCCACTTTGAGAGGAGCAATTATTTTAAATTGCCATAAATCGAAATGACTTTGCTCTTGCCACTAAAATATAACAAGTCTATAAACTATAATATAAATGAGTATCTCCTGACATTTTGATTTTAAAAAGATGTGTGGGGGGGGGAGATGTATGGGAAAAGCAGAGTCCAACCCGCTTCGGTTAGCGCTAAGAGGCTGCGCTCCTCCAGGCCCCATGGTGTCGGATATGTACAGAGTGCACACTGTTCTGGAAGTCCTTTAGCTGCAAACTATCTTTGTAACTATGCCTTTAAGCTTATCTAATTCTGTCTAAAGAGTCTGTTTTGTTTGAAGGGACTATGTTCTGGATAGTAAGAGAAGGATGCTAAAAAGTACATGTGGGATGTAAGGATGTAGTGTGGGAAATGCTAAGAAAATTTTCCCCGTTATCAAATGTTTGTGTGGAGCCAGATATAGAACTGAAGAACGCCAGTTTTGAGGCCAGGGAAAATCCACCTGCCCAACCTCTCCAGAACCAGAATGGGTTCAATCAAATAGTCTTCCTAACTGAAACACATCCAGAATTCCAAACATGGAGTTCTAAAGGGGAAATTAGTAATCGGGTTTAGAGTTAGTAACCCTGGGGGGAAATGGGACATTGATTTATGAGGCTGAGCAAAATTCTGACCAGCAGGACCATTAAGAATAGGCTGTCAGAATGAGCTTTTGGCTACTAATTTGGGCCTCGGATCTGAAACATTCCAAGGCTTTGTGAGGTCTTAGAGACCACACTCTAGTTAATTTTAGAAAGGTTTGGACTTGGGCTTTGAAATTGACAGAGAGATGTGTAAAAGTTAAACATAAACAATATTCCTCTTCTTTTGGGCAGATGAACAAGTTGTCTGGTCTGCAGGGATTCAATGACTTACCTGACACAACCAGACTGACTGGGGGCGGGGTGAGGGGAGGGAGTGCAAACACATTTTTTCACTTGAGATTTCAGAGAAACAACAAAGAACAAAACAACAAAGAACAGATCCTTTAAGGTTCTGTGTTAGGAATTCATAGGATAACCTGGTGGGAAGGGCTTCCTTCCCCGAGGGAGCGGGAGCCACAGCGCAGGGAGGTAGAAGGCTAAACAATGAATGCTTGCGAGATAAAGGATGGGACAGAGGACAGACTCCTGGAGATGCTTCATTTTCATTCAGAGCCCATCTCACCGGGCGACTCCTGCTTTGCCCATCTCTTAGCAACCAGTCTTTACTTCTGTGGTCCTGGCTGCTTCCTACATACCATTCTATTCCATCTCAGGTCCTGGCTATTTTATTGAATTCTTTTTCCCCAGTGTCCCAGCAGTGTTGATAAATTTGTGGAATTAATTCCACCTCTGAACCTAGTTGGATGGATCCACTACTGAATACACCTTTAGCCAACAAATAAACACCTTCACTTGAGTTGTAAGAGCCTCTTCTCCAGTAAGCCACTCCCCACAGCAAGCACTTTGCCCCTCCCCCACTGCATTCCTCCTATAGGGTTTCTCTGGGTTTCCAGTACATATAGGATGTTGGGCATGGTCTGGCCTATACTGTACCTGGCTTTCCACTATATTAGACCAGAGTGACCAGTCCCTCGTGCACTGTTTCTCTGACACCGTTATCTGAGCACAGAAACAGTCCCCACTACGGACAGGTGCTCTCTGCACTCCCCCACGTACAGCTTTAGCTCTCTGTCTAGATTGTTCTAATCACCAAATCTGATTTCCGATCATACACTCACTCTCTCCCCTCTGATAACAGATTCTAACAGGTTCCACACCCCAGGCTCCCAAATCACTTTCTCTCCCAAACGTCAGTTCTTTATCTGCTATAGTTCACTGAGTTAAAATAATGTGACTACTTCTAGTCAACTTCTTCTTCCCCCTCCTCCTCCCCTCCTAAATCTAAAACAATCAGTGAGCTCTGTATTCGCTACTTTTAAATAAAATGCAATTTTCTCTCCCATTCCTCCACCATTTCTTTAGCCTTCATGTTAAAGAGCCACATCCTGAGATCTTCGCCAGTCTGCCCCTGAGAGCAGATCGTGCTCCCTCCCCACAGTGTCAGACGCTAGGACACTAACTTCATTATCCTTCCCAAGTACGGTTCAGCTATCCGCATCACCACTCTACTTAAGAGCCCCACTAAGTGTCAAAATGCAATCTCATCTGGCATGGCCGTGCTCTTTTTTTCCCCCCTATATTCTTTGTTTACATTCTGAATGCTTTCCCCTTTCCCAGTTCCCCCCCTCACCATATGTCCCATAAGTCCTCTTCCCTGCGCCCATTCCCCAATCACCCCTCCCACTTCTCTGTCCTGGTAGTCCCCTACAATACTGGATCAAGTCTTTCCAGGACCAGGGCCCTCTCCTTCCTTCTTCTTGGGAATCGTATGATTTGCTAATTGTGTCTTGAGTATTCGGAGCTTCTGGATGGCCGTGCTCTTTACTACATGACCCCAGCTCATTTCCCAACCTCCTCAAATCCCCCTTACTTCCTCCCAAGACCGACAACAGCTTCATCTTTGAACAACAGGTCAAGGTGAGGTCACTGAACTGTACCCTTGGCACAAGCTCCACCTCCAGATTACTGACAAAAGGCAAACAGCTGGTTTCCCATGTTTGCTGCTTGGCTCCCATTCATACATTTGAGGCTTCTCTGCAGCACATAGCATATACTATGGCTGATCTGCAGAAATTCTGCCCAGTTCTGCCCAGTCACTTACATTGTGATGCTCAGAATATTGCCATCTTGTGGCCATAAGAGAAAGTGACAAGCAAAGCAGTCTGCATTTTTTTCTCTTACCGACCCTGAAAAATGGAGTAAACCCAGGCCCCAGAGGACATGCAATGTATGTAATCACTTATAAGTGGATATTAGCCATAAAGTACAGGATAACCACATTACAATCTACAGACCCAAGGAAGCCAAGTAATGAGGAGGGCCCAAGGGAAGAAGCTTGAATCTTTCTCAGAAGGGGAAATAAAATAGATAGCAGAGGGGGATGGAGGGAGGAAACTGAGTGGGAGAAGGGATGAGGAAGAGAACGAGGCAGGGGGATTAGGTGTAGGGAAAGCAGGGGAGACAGACGGGAAATTGGTGGTGAGCTATGGGGAGGGGATCTCTAGGACATGCCAGAGAGCTGGGCCTAGGGGGCTGGGAGCCCCAGGGAGTCTATGGGGTGACTCTAGCTGAGACTTCTAGCATGGAGGAGGGGAGTAGGAATCCTGAAGTGGCCAGGCAGGACCCCCAGTGGAAGGATAAAGGCAGCAACCCACCCACAAAGCCTTTGACCCTAAATACATCCTGCTTACTAGATGTGCAGGGACAAAGATGGAGCAGAGGCAGAGGGAATGGCCAACCAATGATTGTCCCAAGTTGAGACCCATCCTATGGGCAAGAACCAATCTCTGACACTATTAGCGATACTCTGTCATGCTTGCAGACAGGAGCCTAGTGTATCTGTCCTCTGAGCTCCACCCAGCAGCCAATGGAAAGAGATGCAGAGACTCACAGCCAAACATTAGATGGAGCTTGGAAAGTATTGTGGGAAAGTTAGGGAAAGGATTGAGAAGCTCAAAGAGAATAAAGACTCCACAGGAAGACCAACAGAGTCAACTAACCTGAACCCTTGAGGGCTCCCAGAATCTGAACCACCAATCAAAGCGAGAGCATGGGCTAGACCAACCACCCTACCCCACCCCACCCTACCCCACCCCACCCTACCCTACCCCACCCCACCCCACAGATGTATAATTTGGTTTTCATTCTATTTTCCCAAGAACTGGAGAGGGGCTGTCCAGGGCCCCTGTTGCCTACCTCTGAATCCTGTTCCCATAACTGAACCACCTTGTCTGGTCTCAGTGGGACTGGATTCACCTAGTTCTGCAGTCACTTGACATGTCAGGGTAGGGCGATACCCAAGCCCCCCCCCCCCTCAAAGGACATATTTGGCCATTATCTCAGGGATGAAGCAGAGGAGCCAGGCCTTTCTGGGACTGGACCTAGAAACTCTGGAGACTTAACCTAAGTTGACATCGTTAAACACTCTATGCCCAGGTAGAATGAAGGGGCATTCCCTCTACTAGGCACAATGGTGCGAAGGACACCATATCCGGCAAGCTAAGATGATGAAGCAGGCTGAGGAGTGGGGGACAGCTGCCTCTCCTGGGTGCTCCCAGCACCCTGTGTAGGATTGTCAGGAGTATTAAGGTCAGTCCTACTTCTGCTACTACATATGAAGAAAAGCATCTAATCTTAATCGCTGTATTCATTATTTCTATGCCTTCAAGGATAACAATCTCTTTTTTTTGCAAATATCAGCTTATAGAATGATTCTAATATAGAAACAATTTTTTCATCTGACAGCATAAAGATTTTTGCTCACACAAAATAAAGCAAATTTATTGAAACATTGGAAATATAATAAATCAGAAATGCATTAATACTCGGCCTATTGAACTTATCTTAACCTAAGGTTCCATAAACAGGCTGAGAAGGTTGTATCTCAGGGCAAAAATCACTGAACTAAAAGCCCATTTTATGATAAAATACTTAGTATCTCATGAAATTTATTGAATATTTATACCCAAAATGGTGAGCAAGACAGCACACTACAGGGCTCTGTCCTTTCTCACATGGTCATGTCTGTGGCTGAGGGGTACAGCTCGCTGTCACTGCCCAGCATTTGGGAGAGAGACCACCCTCGAACTCAGAATCTTCCTGCCTCCACCTCCAGAGGCCTGAGCGTAGAGGTGAGTTCCCCCACACCTAGCTTTAAGATTCTAAGTATTCAAGAAATAACACCAATCAAAAATACATGCCGCTCAACAGCAGGGACATCTGTGAGGAATCGGGAGGCAACTCTGTCATTGTAGCAATGTCATAGAATGTAATCACAGGAGCTGCGACGACTCCCAGAGTCACGAGGGGGTGTGATCTGTGGCGTGATGTCGCCCATGCAGCCTACCTTTACCAAAGACTTGCAGTGTAGTACCTAACTGTATTTTTCAGGTAAGTTTGGAAAAGGACATGTAAGTACAGAGAGGACACATGACTTGTCTAGTGGCACGCCGATGACAAGATGAGGCCCATCCCCAAAAGAGATTACCACAAAGCAAATGCCAAATTCATCAATTCCCCCTTTAGAGCTACCTTGGAAATAAGGAGCAACTTTGTCTTCTGTCTTTTATTTGACTCTGCTTCTTAGCTATTACTTCACGGCGTATGCAAGCCTACTTAAAAGCCGGTCTCTTCTAAGCTTTGTTTCTCCATGATGGCTTGCCGGCTGTTTCTGAGTGGCACTGCAACCACCAGAGATGTTTAGAGACAGCTACGGACTAGGCTGCTCCAAAAAGCCACCAGTCATTCTGCAGCTCATGTGTGCCATGGGACATCATAGAATATATGCTTTACAAATAATTTTTTTCCGCAGTCAATAACTAATTACCAGTTCATGCTTCATAAATAAGTCAATATCGGAAAATGAGTCTAAGTGGATTCATCATTCATAAACGATTAATTGACAACAAAGTTTGAGATCAATCCTCTGTCTAGTAGACCTCCTGGATTCTCTTTCTTTTTCAGGACAAAAGCAGCTGCTTTGGCTGCGGTGGCAGCCATGTCCAGATGACTGGAAAGGGCCAGAAGAAATCAGGCTCCACTTTCTCTCTCCTCCCCTTCAAGTCCCTCGCGTATCTCTTCCACCTGACTCAGTTGACTGAGCCACCTCCCACTTGCTTGCATGTTAGTGCATTCTTGGCAGGCCCAGGAAGTTGAGGACTGTCTGTCCTTCATGAGGCAACCCAACTGGGACACAGCCAGAGTCCTGAGTTCTCATGAATACTGAATTCTATACAATCCACTTTTTTTTTTTTTTTTTTTTGCCTAATAGCTGTTAAGGCCAAATGAGCAAACCAGCAGGAGAATGAAAAACAAAGACATGAAGATGTATCTTTGCTCCCAGAACCAGGGACAGATGATCTGTGCAGATGACACCTCTAAGGACCAAGACCACTTGCCAAAGAGACCTCTTGAATCCTACAAGCCATGATGGGTCTTCAGCCGGAACCCCAGGATGCACTTCTAAAATGCTGATTTTACACATCTGACCATTGGCCATCCTGGAGAAAATCCCAACACGAGTCCAAGATAAAGTGGCAAGCCCTTTGGTTCCCATGACAGTAGACTCACAACGTAATTTGAAGTGACACAAGATTGTATCTAGTATTACCCTCAGCATAAATACGGGAAGTCTTTAATCTTCCCAAACAGCCTTTAAGTTTGGTTGGGAAGGAAGCTACCAGGGTCCAATCAGCACCTTCCGTAATTCCCGTTTCTCATTTGTGCTGATAAGCAACAATGAGGACTGTCTGTCCAGCCCAGGCAAACTGCAAAGCAGACAAGACAGACTTGGTCCTCCCCGGATATGCTGTCAGCAGCTAGTTAACCTTCAGGCTGAAGACCTTTCGTTTCCTGTCTGCAGAGGGGGAGGCGATGCCCTGGAAGAGTCTGTATATGGCTGTCATTGGCTGGTCTGTAAAACTGACTTGACAGCTCCAACTGTCTGTTTTCCACAGTGGTGCTAGCACTGGATAAGGCTGCCATCCTTGCCCTCAACCTGCACATCACCTTAGTGAGGCGCCCAAGTTTTTTCTGTATGTCCCTATAGACCCGGCGCTTTTGCTTGGGGAATACTGCAGGAATCCTCTTGGGTAGCCAAGGAAGTGCCCATCCAGTGCCATTGTTTCTCTAAAGCTGCAGCAAGGACCCTCCCTCTCACACACAGCCTCCTTCCTGCCTGTTCCTTCGCCTGCCCAGATAAAGACCCTTTGCCAAGAACGATCTTCTTTTTAAGATTTTTACAAAACAAGATGTGCAAATTATTGATTTGTCCAGGTACATATTGTTAAAAGCCGGGATTAATTTTCCAAGTAATTATGTTTGCTTCGCCTTCACATGCTTTCTAGTACTTTGAATATAGTCTGTTTGTTTCTTTGTTTGTTAAGGTACAGGAGACCAGTCCCAGGCCCTGCACTTGTTAAAGGACCACCCTACCACTGAGCTAAGTTCTCAACTCCTATGCATCCATTTCTATGTTCAACTTGCTTTCCACCTTTTTAAATGCATCGTGTACATGTATGTGCTTGTACTTGTGTGAATGTACTGATATGTGCATGTATAGGTGTGTGGAGAGCTGGGGACAACCTGAGGAGTCATCCTCAAGAATGCCATCTACAATTTTTGTGACAGGGTCTCTCCCTGCCTTGCCACTCAGCAATTAGGCCCGCCTGCGTGAGCAGCCATGGAAGGAATCCTCCTGTCTGTGCCTCCTCGATGATAAGTTTACAAGCATGCACCATGCCTGGCATTTTTATGTGTGTGTGGAAACCTAAGTGATGTCCTCATGCTTTTGGAAAAATCACTTTGTCGACAAGGGTGTCTCTCAGGCCGGCATTTTGCCGTCTAAAGCAGATAGGCTAAGACTAAATCTCTGGGAGCCCGTATGTCCCTGTAACGTACTTTGTTCCTGCTTGGGTACATGAAGTGCTTTGTTTCTTGGTACACAAGGCATCTCAGGTTTAGTTTTATAAGCTGTCTTCCTTTTAATTTTAATATGTTAATATTATATTAATATTTTAATATTATTTTTAATGTTATCATTCCCAGTCATCCTACTGTTTTCTATATTCTGGATTAAATCTCACTGAGGTAAAGGAGGCAACTGTTTTATGCTTGCTAGCATGAGCCAAGACATTTATAAATATCCTGGTTTATGGCTGCCCTGGTAGTCCATGCCTGTACCTGGAAGGTTCGGAGACTCAGGATTAGAGAGCCCCGGGGCTCAGGAATGCCATGTGCCGTGCTGTAAAGGGCAACTAACTGACCCGTGTCACAGCGCACTGCCTCAGGGAGCTCTTTTTGAAACTATCCTTACAGAAAGGAGCTGGTGGCTCACACTCCCAACGTTACATCGGTCAGTTATCAGGACCTAAGTGATGCATTTATTTGTGACACTGCATGTGCGACCGTAAGTGGAAAGGCTGGGGGCATTTCAAGAGCCCGCCAGCTCCAGAAAATAAATCTGTGAGTGAGCGAGTAAGATGGCTGGAGTAAATAAAATTCATCATGTCTCCGTCTCCTCTAAGGATCAACAGCTTCACTGTCAACTTAAAATCACCATGCAAAAATCACCATGCTTAAAATCACACCTGTAGGTGTGTCTATTCAGAAGTTTCCAGAAAGCTTTGACTTGGAGAGAAGACTCTGAAGGTGGGCCAAGCATCCTAAAGGCCGGGGTCCCAGACAGAGTAGAAAGGAAGAAAAAAATAGGAAACGGGTGACACAGCAGTCTTGTCTCTCTGTCCCTTTGTCCCTCTGTCCCTCTGTCTCTCTCTCTCTCTCTCTGTCCCTCCATCTCTCTCTGTCTGACCCTCTGTCTCTCTGTGTCTCTGTTTTTCAATCTCTGTTTGTCTCTCTGAGTCTCTCTAGCTCTCTTTGTCTCTAGCTCTCTGTCTCTCTGTCTCTTCATCTCTCTGTGTCTCTCTACCTCAATCACGTGTCTCTCTGTGTCCCTCCATCTGTATCTCTCTGTCCCTCTTTGTCTCTCTGTCTCTGTCCCTCTGTCTGTTTTTCTCTATCTCTGTCTCTCTGTATGTGTCTGTCCCTCTATCTCTATCTGTCCCTCAATCTCTATCCGTCTCTGTCTGCCTGTTTCTTTCTGTCTCTGTCTCTGTCTCTGTCTCTGTCTCTGTCTCTCTCTCTCTGTCTCTCTCTCTCTCTCTGTCTCTCTCTCTCTGTCTCTCTCTCTCTCTCTCTCTGACCAGCAGGCTCAGGGCCTTTCCTTATGCCTTCTCTCAGTGACAAACTGTGTCCCCTTAAACTACAAGCCAAAATAAACTCATCCTTAGGTTGCCTTTATCAGGCGTCTGTTCACGGTCTTGAGAAAACAAACTTCTACAACTGACTTTGAAACCCTGAGGTTCAGGCAAAGGTGTTTACAACTCAATATGCCTCTTGGCCATCATGGCTTCATTGTGCTGGGTACAGTTTTATCTGATTTGCCCCCATACATTATTGTAATTTAGCTTTTGAAAGTACGCTGGTTTACCTTTTGAATGTTCTGCTACAATTTTGCAGTCGCTGTTATCTTTCTTTGACAACTAAAGAATTTGCAGTTAACACCATACGGTAAGAATGCTTTGATGATTTATTTGTTGGTTTGTTTTTCTGTAGTTTAGGGATATTTAGCATYCCAAAGAAAGAAAGATCATGAGTCTAAGCAAGGGCGCTAGAGTCAGATCACTGAAGGCATGAAGGCACGCTCCACTTCCTCAAGCTCCCAGCTAAACAACCCTAGTCACATCTCCCCAAAGACATCTCCAAATCACTCCAGGCTTATGAGAAACAAGTAACATCTTAGAACCAGGCCAGGTAAATGCTAAAATCTCAGTACATGACTTTCATTGTGTTATTGCAGCCTCCATCATCATCATCATCATCATCATCATCATCATCATCATCTTTGTCATCATCACTATCTAATTTGACCTGAAAATAAATGCATTTCTCATATTCCCTGTGATTTAGGTAGTTTGAGTGGTTTCTGGACTCTCCACCCAACAAGTCCTTGGAGAAGATGGATAGGAAGGCCTAGAACAATGACATCAACAAAGTACAGAATACTCAAAAATTGGTGTTAGAAATAAACCAGACAATATTCATTTTTAGGAGTCTGACTTTGTTAAAGTAGACAGAGAGTTGTGTTTCCATAGGACCAGTGAATGTAGCTACTGGGTTTGGGGAAAAGATCACAGCTATGCAACATTCGATTACAGATGTTGGGCTTATTGGACAGTTCATCCTGGAGAGAAGAGTGGTCAGGAGCAAAAAGTTTCCATCTACACACAAGAGGCAAGGCTAGAGAAGTTAGGCGGGAAGGACACGCCCACTTGCAGTTGGTACATCCGCCCATTCTGTCCCCTATCACACCACCAGCACCTTAATCTCAGGAACAAGCCGAATCGAAGCCTGTATTTGTTACTTTTCTGTCGGCGTAATAAAGCACCATGACCAAAAGCAACTTATAGAAGGAAGGTTTGTTTTGATTTACATTGCAGAGGGCTAAGAGTCCGCCATGATGGAGAAGCACCAGAGCAGGCAGGCACCGAAGCGGAAACAGGAAGCTGAGAGCTACATCTTAAACCACACAGCCCAAAGCAGAGCCAAAGGTCCAGAAGTAGTCTGAGGCTTTGAATCTCAAAGCCTGCCCCAAGTGATGCACTTCTTCCAGCAAGACTATACCACCTAAACCTCAAATATCGCCACCAACTGGGAACAAGTGTTTAAGTGCTGGAGGCTGTGGGAGACATCTTCATTCAAACCACCACTCCCAAATATTTTACATACCTCAAAGCACAGGAGGTCTATATGAAGAACCAGAAGAGACAGCCTCATAGGGCACCCTGGTGCCTGATTCTAACATGAGCCACACAGAGAACGGAGAGTTCCCAGTGCTCACACGTAGTACATGAGGGGTGTGTGTGTGTGTGTGTGCGTGTGTGTGTGTGTGTCTGTGAAAGTGAAGGGCCCCCCAAAATAACCTACTTGGGTGAGTTTAAATCCTGTTCTGACAGCACTTTAAGTCGGAATGGTTGAGCTTTGTTGACTAGCAAAAGATTTTATGTAACTGATAATGTTTATATATTTGGAAGCTGAAATAAGGCTTGAGAACGAAGTTGATCTGTGTAGTTGTGTCTTAGTCTTGTGGGTGTTAACGTTGCTAAGTGACTCCAGGAAAATTGCCCATGTTTTCACCTCTTTACTCTGGCTTGCTGAGTTTCAGATGAAGTTATGGAGACATGGTTGCAGACCGGCACCTTTGGCTTCTCTACCAGCTCTGTGTGTCTGGCTTGGCCCTGACTGGGCCCATTCTTTGTATATTGTAGCCACGCAGAAGGGAATTGTTTTTAATCTCCTCTGGAACTGCAGAGAATCTCAACCTTGGTCCTAATTTTAGATGTTTCCCTTGGGCAGAACTATGGGATCTCATTTCTTGAGCACCACAGTCCATTTCTTGAGCAGCACAGCCCCCACTGGTGCTGCTGGATTATCACAGGGCACAACATCTTAGGAGCCCTTGAGGTTCTCCGAGCCCTTGAGGTTCTCCGAGCCCTTGAGGTTCTCCGAGCCCTTGAGGTTCTCCGAGCCCTTGAGGTTCTCCGAGCCCTTTCTTTTAGCCATTTCTTATGTCATATATTGTTCATGCTCATGAAGTTTATGTAAACTCTTGATTCTGCCTTTACAATTCATACTGTTCATGATAGCATCTACTTCTCAAATTAAAAGGCCTCAGGGGAGTTACACGTGAAAACGTTTTTGAAGAAAATATTTTTAGTTTCATGGAACGGAATTTAGAAAAGGTTTTCTCCTCCTCCTCCTCTRCTTCCTCCTCCTCCTCCCTCGTCTGTTTAGTTATTTGGGAATGGTATTCCACAATGTATATGGAGGTCAAAGGACAACTTTGCAGGAGCGGGTTCTCTCCTCCCACCGTGTGAGAGCCTGTGCTCACACTCAGGTGTCTGTCGAGACACCTCCTCCCTTAGCTAGCTCCTTAAGTCTGGGACTCATTTTCAATAATACGGGAAACATTAAAAAAAAATAGATGTGGGCTTGTCTGTGAAAGCCCTGGAATCAAAGCGAAAGACTGTGGCCGGAGAAGCTTCTCTGACCTGTGATCTACAGAACCAACTGACTTATAGCACACATCACATAGCCAATGCTCCGAGAATGAGCCTCCACAATGGCCAAGCTATGGAATCACCCTAGACACCTATCTATCAAAGGGTGAATACAACGTGGAGTATTACTTAGCCACAAAGAAGAATAAAATTATGTCTTTTTCAGGAAATGGATGGAACTCAAAGGTACTACGTAAAATAAAACATAGCAGATTCAGACCCACAGGTATTTTATGATGTCTCTAATATATGAAATCTAAGGGGTGAGTGTATGGAATCTAAAAATGCCTATAATGTGAATACAAAGGGGTATAAAGGGCGTGGAAGAGGGGTGAAATTCATACAGTGAATATGATCATAGCATATCATACTAATATCTGGGCATGTCATAATGAAACCCCTCAACTGTATACTAAAAATACACTGCTTGAAAATACTGGTTGTCTGTTTTTGACAGGAGCACACTGGCTCTCCTGGATTCCTGAAGACACTGAGACCTCGTGTAGTGACTCAGCCATAGCATGCCGTCCACATGTGTGAGGGGTCCTTGTTCCTATCCCCAACACTCCACACACATGATACATGTATAACATGTTTGCAGAGAGAGAAAAGGCACTAAGGAACTGATATTTCACTTAATTTAATTTTAATTTGGGTGTACTGAGGGACTCAGGGATCACAGGATGGAAAGACACCCAAGGTGTGGCAGTGGTGAGGGCCATGGTGGGGAGTGGGCCTTGGGGAGGAGGGGAAGTCTCCTGCCTCAGCCCTCTGGAAGTACCTGGGACAGAGGCCTCACCCTCCTTCCCAAACCCAGCTCAGGGGGGAGAACACAGGGTAATGACCTTGTTGTTCAAACTCCTGGTGCTCTTTGGGCATGGCTGTTGGTGTTGTGACACTATTTAGTCCTGGAGAGATGAGAGCAAACATCTACTCGCTCTGGAAAAGAAATAAACAGCGGATAAACAAAAACAAACATGCTAACAATCTGATTTAGAAACTCCCCTTCCTGGTAAAGCTCAGTGCTCCTTAGCTCTGCCCTGGACCACCCTGCAGGACAGACTGCTCCTTAGACTGCTCCGCAGGACAGAGCTGGGCTGAGAGACTTAGTGATCACTCGGGAGGCAGCCTGTGTGACTGAGGAGCTGGTTTTAATTGTATTTTATTTTAATTTGGTCTTATGTGACAATGTGATACGTTTTTTAAAATGTAATTTAGTTCTCTGCTGCTGCTTTCCAGACACGCAATCCCTGAAGCCCTTGGGACTACTGAGGTGATGTGTATGCTAATGAGTTGACTCCCTGGTTGGCTCTGGGACAGCCTAAAGATGGATGCTTGTTGCCAGGGAAACCAATCACAGGATTTGAGGGCTGGCACTGCAGCTCCATATCCCTGCCCTACCTGAACCTGAGGTACCTGTACCTGAGGTTGACTTTGATCATGAATCAGATCATGAAACCCCCATAAAAACATTAAAAGCCACAATCCAGAGGCTTCCGGGCTGGTGAGCTGTAAGGATTTCGGGGACGCAGGATGAGCCTGGTGAAGTCCTAGACGCCTCCCACCATTTCCACCTTTTCCTCACCCGTGGCAACCTGGATTTGTCCCCTTTGTAGTAAAACGACAATAAGGGCAGCAGAACATTTGCCAGAGTTCTGTCTGAGGCTCTGGTAAAGGAGCGAACTTGAGGGGAGTCTAGGGAACTCCTCTGCGCAGCCATGTCACACAGAAACTCTGGCTAACTTGGGACCTTCTCTCAGTGAGCACCTGAAGTAGGAGGTGGCCTGAGGGACTGGACCCCTAACCAGTGAGATATGAGACTACTGGCAGGCAAATAAAGGCAGAATAAAGTAACTTGTAGTCCCCTCGCGGTCAGTGTCTGCACAGGCTTGCTTGTTGTGAGGGAAAAGGAAATCCACACATTTCAGTGACACCCCAAGACAGGAGTCAAAAAAAGAAAAGAATGTTGTGAGATGTTGTCGTTCTTTTGTTTTTCCTGAAAGCCATTTAGGACAGTCTGGGTCCAGAGGATGTGTAAGCTTCACTTATGTTAATGCTGGGCTTTTAGAAAGGGCAAGTTTCCAAGGGAATGAGAAAAAGAGATCCCAGGCACCAGGCAGAGGCATAGATAGGTGCCTCGTCTGACCTGGCTGCTGACCATGTTTGGAGTCTCCCAGGTCCCGGAGGCCAGCCCTGGGAGAATGGGACTGGGCAGGGGCACCACTTCTGGCTCCCGGCAGGCCCAGGGGAATTCTGCTCTTTCCTTTGTGTCACTGGAGTCTCTCTCCCTTCCTCCAAACTGCTTTCTGACAGGGAGAAGGGTTGGTTGCTAGGAGACTGAATTGCCTTTTCAAGTAGAGTACTTTAGACAGAAACAATTCCTGTGATTTTCTTCCTTAGGAAAATGAGAATCGGTGTGACACTGGCGGGCGCCGCTTTGTGCGGACGCTCTCTCCGTCCCTGTGTATTCGGTTTTGCAATCAGGGCCCCTTCATTTGCCTTTCCCACTGCTTCCCGCCGCCGGCAAGAAAAACAACAAAAACCGATTGCTCTTTCGGTTGTCTTTTAGAGAGAAAAGCATTCCCAGACTTGTTCCCAGGCAGGGCGAGGCGATGATATTTAGCCTGCTTCGCTCCCTAGGGAGCTGGGGTAGGGGTGAGAAACAAAAGTACGATTTCAATGGAACTGAAAATCACAGACTGGCTGACACCTATTAAAACGTATTGGTTTTTGCGTGCACTGGCTTGTTTGGGGCAGCTATTTCTTACTTTGATATTCCTCAAAGTTGTAAAATCATGCCTTCCCAACTGATCGTGGAATGCATGGAGAAGCCACAAGTTAGACAAAGAAGAAGTTGCTGACTTCCAAACACAGGTCTGTTACATGACAGTGAGAGCTGGCAGGATGAGCTGGACCCCTTTAAACATTTGAGCGAGCGCTCCTAAGGAGAAGAGGATGCAAATGCAAATGCAAAAAATAAAAGAGCTGTGTCAAATGAGCAGCCCCTTACATTCAGCAAATACCACTTCTTACAGACAGTAAATGTCCATTAAAAACAAATATCAATAATGAGGGTGACAACAGTAGCTTAGACAATAAAGAAGTTCTTTTTGCCAAATTCCATAACTTTTACTTTAAAACCAAGTTGCAGTATTTTCTTTAAACTTCTAGACCGCCATATTGTTGGTGAAGGTTAGCAGAGTTGACAGGCTGGAGCTCAAGGACTCTCTTTGAACGTCTGAGCAGTAGGAGAGTCTCCGGGAGAAGAGGGGGCTTTCCCTCCTCCTCCCTCTTGCCCCCTATCTCAGAAATCTGTCTCCTTTTTGTTCCATTTCTTATAACATCTTTGTTTCATTTCTGAACTACACTAAGTGCTTGGGGGAGCAGAGAAGAGGCCCTGGTTAGGCTGCATGGAAACAATGAAACAGAACCGGCCAAAGGTATCCGTGCCACCAGTTCTCAGCTTGAAAGTGCCCGCAAGTCCCATTTAGAATCTCTCATCCTCCCCTAATTAGACTTGCTTTTTCTTAAGTGCCAACATTCAAAAGAGCATGCCCGTTTGGTTTCTACTGTAGTTTAACGCGCTTCTCTTTTAATTAACGCTAAGAATTCAATTCTCCGGCTCAGCAGCAGGAGGCCTGTGATCCTGGAAGCTGAAGCTATAGACCGACAAATGGAAGGTAAGGCTGAAGGGAAAATTATTTTGAGATTATGGAGATGGAGAATCCACTAGGATTAATCAGTTCTGTAGTCTTGGGGTCCATGTTGCATTGTTTGCTTTATGCAATATCTCTTTTAAATATATATTGTGTGAATGCAGGTGCCCAAGGCCTAAGATTTCCCCCTGGAGCTGCGGTGACAGTCAGCTGTGAGACATCTGCTTAGGATGCTGGGAAGGTCTTCTCCAAGAGCAGGAAGTACTCTTTAGCCCCTCTGCAATCTCTTAGGAAACTCTCATCTCCACCACTGAGAGCGCACACATGGTTGAAGAGAAACTACAGTCTAAAGAGCCCTGCTCAGCCATCTGCAGGGCTGGCCCCTTTCCGACCTTCTCACCCAAGGGAAGTCTGTGTTCTCTCAGGCCCTGAGAAAGCACGGACCTCTCCATGCCTGCCCGGTAGATGGGTCCTGAGGGGGAGTTCCAAGTTCTTCCTCCCTGCCCTTTCTTCCTTTACTCAACTCCTGTAACTCTGGAAAGAGAAGCTTAAAACACAGAGCTCAAGTCTTTGGGATTTTAAATGTGTACAGAAGGGAATTCAGTCTGTCAGGATGGTTGCTCATTGATTGATTTTATTTTGCAGAAACGGAGATTGAAGAAGGACAAATTAAGCAGTAGTCAGGCTGGCCTAGGTTTCCTCAGTACTTTCTGATTGACCCAGAACGCTGATCCAAAGGTCAGACTGTGTTTTGGACATTCTTCCCTCCTGGGTTCTAGAGCATCAAGCCAGAATGCCTAGCTCACCACGCAGTGACTAGTCCATGACTAATTGCTGTCCAGTGACTTGTGAGTCCTGGGCGGCCAAGGTCATAAGAATCTAGGGGTGTTGCTTGAATGAGTTTTCCTTGAAAAGCCTCTTTAGCTGTGGGATTCATAAATCAGTCTGGCTCTTATCATAGAGGAGGAGAGAAAGGGGTGGGGGCTGGCCGTGAAAGAACTGAAAGAGAGAACAACACAGAGATGCAGCCAGGTTCAGCATCTTCTGACATCCTGACTCCTCTGTCGTCATCAACATCAGCACCAAAACCCAACTCATAACCCAACCCATCCCTTCCAGGGAACCGAAGGAGAAAACCAAGTCAAATGAGATTTAATGAGTATCAAAGGAGTTAAACATGGATGAAGAATAAAACTAATAATGTTCACAGAGCTCAAAGAATAACTCAAATCTTAAATAATTCAGATTATATTTAGATAAAAATCTCATAAAGAATACTTAACGTTGAAGCTGCTATCTGACAGCCCTTATAATAGGATTTTAAAAAGAATACTTAGTGTGATGAAATCCCTAAATCTTCTTTGAATGTCTAATATTTTGAGAGAAAAAGAAGTCTTTATAAATTCCAATTCTTGCTAAAGGGCATTGTCCCAGAAGAAAGCTATCATTACCAGATGCCAGCTTCTAAATGTTGGCTATACCAATCTGCTCATCCGGGCATACTCAGATGTTCATGGCCTGCCGGGTCTCTAGAACGAGATAATAATGTTACCAATTAAAATAATTGTATGTTTATATATGTGCAGTACTCACAAGCATGTCCACATATATATCTCTGCTGACAGTAGATGCTTATATAGCAAAGAACTCCTGAAATGCTAATCCCCGAGGTCAACTCACATAACAATTTTGGTTCGTTTTTAAGATAACAGAAAGGCTGGGATTAAGATAACAGAAAGGCTGGGATTAGCGCTTACTTGAGCTCGTGAGTGCTCCACACAGGTGCTCTTCATGGTCATCCACAGCTTCTCTCTTAGTGCTCCTTAGTTTTAACAATCTGTTCACATCCAAGCGCCACATGCAGAATGCGTGCCACATTCATGCCAGTTCATGCTTGGCTTGCCCCACGTCTGGAAAGGTTTTTGTTTGTTTGGTTGGTTGGTTGGTGTTTGTTTATTTGTTTGCTTGTTTATTTTTATCTTCATTTGTATTCAGAATTCTTTTTAAGTCCTCTGTTTGGAAACAACTACTGCTAATTGACAGTACAGCCCAACAAAGCCATTCACAGCACCGAGAACACCAAGATCAGTAGAAATGAATGTATTTTCCGAGCCTCAGCTTTCTTTGGGATCAAGATTTGTGACATATCTGTGTGCACAGAATTTCAACCCAAAGAACAAATATTACATTTTTTGCACTTTATATTCAGTTTTCAAAGTATCAACCTATCCATCTGTCTTCTCTCAGGTAGAATTTGGTGTCACTAGAAGAGCTAACCTTGGCAGAATAACAGCAAATATTGTCTTAATGGACATTTAGTGATGTCTCCAGAGTGAAGATCTCTGGGGAGATCCAACACTTGGAACAATGAAGAAAAGTACTTATAACAAAGTGAAATGGAAGTGCCGTTTTTTTGGATTTAGTGCACATTCTTTCTGAGAAACTGATAAATTTCATGACAGTGTGGTTGCTAGGATACTCCTGGAAATCTATTAAAGTAAGCCCTGTTCTTTAAAGGGTTGGGCAGGGTCTCCATTATTTCAAAATAGCTCTTAAAATCGTGATACGTGTTGTAGTAGGCTTCACCTAAGTGAATAAAACAGGTGAATGAACGGCCTTTATGAGGAAAAAAAAAGGTTACTGAAGTCCTAAAAATTAATTTGGATCTCTCACAATGATACATCTAAGGTAGATTTGTGAATGGTGTTCGGAGTCTCAGTCTCCAAAAGGAAAAGAATAAATTAAAGCTAAAATAGACACTGCCGGGCCAGGGAGATGCTTACCACCAAACCTGGCCACCTGAATTCAATCCCTGTAACATACATGATAGAAAGATGACACCGACTCCCTGAGCTGTCCCCAACCTCCACAGGATGCTGCCATCATGGCCCATGCATCTTTTTTTTTTTTTTTTTTTTTTGTTTTTGTTTTTTTTTCCGAGACAGGGTTTCTCTGTGTAGTCCTGGCTGTACTGGAACTCACTCTGTAGACCAGGCTGGCCTCGAACTCAGAGATCTGCCTGCCTCTGCCTCCCAGAGTGCTGGGATTACAGGCGTGCGCCACCACCACCCGGCGGCCCATGCATCATAATGCACACATCCAATATGTAAAATTTAAAGGGCTTCATAGACAGCCAGGAAGGGAATTTAGATGTCCAATGAATGGGAGGGCTTAAGTACTAAAAACAAAAATGTCTCGGGGGTCGACATCAAAAATGGGAGAAATTCTTGGCAGGATCTCGAGTGTGCGGACTAAACCAACTCTCTCTAGAATATTTGCAGACTGTGAGTATTTTCCATGGCCAGGCTCAGACTTGATTGTATTCCAAGAACAAGAAGTGAAAGCGTTGATTCCCAAGTCTTTTCCCAGCTTGCCGACTCTTCAAGCAGAAACTATACCTATCAGCCTGACATTTAAATTGTGTTTCTAGAGAAACAACAGCTTTATGTAGGGATAAGTAGGAGGCAGGAGAAGAGCCTGTCAGGAGGGCCTGGTGGCCAGGCCCTGGGAAGATCAACAAGGCTGAAGATCAAGAAAAGGTGAGAGGAAAGGACCAGCGAGGTGAGTGACAAGAGACATTTTAAAGTTTTGTTTTATTTTCTGTTTTTTTTTTTAATTAAATTTTCCTTGAACCAAATACTGAGCAATTATTACTCCATTCTAAACCTCCAAGCCAGTCAGGCTTCTTCCCAGACAAATATTATTTTCCCACTGTCTTGTGCAAAGAGTATTCTTGAAATGTCTGCTTCTGGAACAGTTACTTGGGAGTTCCAGAAAAATACTGTGTCCTGGCTAAGTGATGAGAGCCACGCTGACCCTTTGGCCCATCTAAGCCAGACCAGAACTGAGGCAACAATCCTGCAGACCACACCTTAAGTAATGTAGACCCATGTAGACCTCCCTCTGTCCCTCCGTCCCTCCGTCCCTCCCTCCCCCCTTCCCTCCCTCCGTCCCTCCCTCCCTCAGTTCCTCTATTTAAGCATATGTCAACACCGCAAAGATATACATATGACCACAAGGACCTCTTGTCCCTCTTCCCATTGTGATTACATTGAATAAATGTCCTTGCTCTTTTCCCCATAGCTTCTCTCCTTGCATGGCATTTACAGATGGGAGCTGAGCTGGTTAGAACTAAAGCTCAGGCCTCAAGATATATCACTGAAAATTCCAGTTACAGTTATTTAACACCGAGCTTGGGCGTTTGAAGGAGTAAAGTTAGGTATCAGTCTTTGCTTTAGCTATTATTCACTTGTCTGGGCCTTTCTACCTGTTAGGCGTTAGCAGAATGTTCTTGTTTCTTGAATTTGTCTCTTCATTTGAGATGGACTGAGAAAGCCAAAGGAAGTTAGATTTCCATCCTGCACCCCAGTCTTTGTCAGAGGAGGGTAAATGCCGGCTCTGGGCAGGTGGGAGCAGGTGGAGTACTGTGACACAGACTCCTGACCTACTGGATCTGCTCTGAAGCTATGTATCCACTGGACCAGGAGAAGCCAAGACACTCTGCCCTCCCCGGAAAGAGAACTATCTGGCTTTGTCCGCTTTGTCCGCCTTGAGCGTCCCACCCCCCTGCCTGACTGCTGGGACTCCAGGCTTTCCCATTACCACACTCAGCTTCCCCAGCGCTCAGGATCGAACGCAGCGCTTAACGCATGCTCGGTAAGGTCCCTCTAACCAAGCTACAGCCGCAGTCCAGGAAGTCCGCCTTTGTTCATGAGTGTTAGAGAAAAGCCATTTCCTCCCAGTGCCACCCTCGTGGAGCAGAGGCTGCTGTGTGACATGATCGGCCCATAGCCGACGCTTCCCTTTCTGTCACCACGCTCTACTTCATGAAGGATCCAGCACATTGCAACAGTGTCGTGGGCGGGGACACTGCCTCTAGCACAGGGACATATTAGTCCCTAATGGTAGTTCCTGTAAATGACTTTTTTCAATATTTAACTCCACCTTCAAAGGTTGGACTCGTTTATCCCATGAGTCCTCAATATGGTACTCACTCAAAAACTGCATTATACTGTCAGAGACACCCCAATGGAATGATAAAAAAAAAAAAAAGGAGTTGCTGCAGCGAAGACCTGAAATAAAGATATCCTAGCACGTGGAATCGTCACTGGACCTATATAGAAGCAGGCAGGAGAGAGCTCTGTGGATAGTCGTGGGCAGTTATGAAGGTAAAAACTGTGGACAAACTGGGGTGATGAGAGTAAGCAGGGAAATGACAGCTCCCTGCTCAAGAACCTCCACTGGGACCACTTTACTCCTCGATGACACAACCCTGCCATGGGTTAAACGTCTATCCCCCGACACACTGAAGTATTTAAACCTGGCTGTCACCTTGATGAGATTTAGAATCACCACGGAAACAAAGCCCTGTTTTTTTTCTGGGAAGGAGTTTCCAGATTAGGTTAAGGAAGTGGAAAGATCTGGCCTAAACCAGGGCAGCACCACCCCAAGGGCTGGTAGAGAGAGAGCCACTGAGAGCAGCGCCCTCCCTGTGATTCACATGTGCAGTAAGTTGTTACTGCTGCTGTGAGCTGAGTAGGGAGGCTGTGGTCTGAAGCCTCCCCTCTCATCAGCGGAGAAGACTCCTGACTGACGCACAACGGCCAAGTGTGTTCATCCCCAGGGATCTGCTGCAGACAACAGTTCTGTGTTCAAACTGTTAGGATATTTTTACTAGTGACACTCGGGCTTTCCTCTCTTATTTAAATTCCTTAATTCAAGTTAAAAAAAATCAGCAAGGGCATAAGGCAAGTCCATCAGGTTTCATCTCTCCCCTTCAGAGTTGAATTCTTTAATAATACAGACATTATAGAGATTACACCTGGCGTCAGAACTCTCTATTTCCTGTCCTTCGGGAGCCTCTAGCCATAAGCTCTAACCACAAAGAGCAGTAGTTGGTGCAGGAGGTCAAAATAAGATCAGCCAAAGGTCGCTGGGAAACACTGAGAGAGAAGATGCCGAGAGCCACACTCTCACCTTCAGATTCTGCTTGATTTTATCACGTATTTTCAGAATGAATGAGTGTGCTGCTAACTGTTGATTACATTTGAAATTCATCAAGGTACAAATTAACCTTATTAAAATTACTTCCAGTGCCCCCTATGCTTAACATTTAATGATTTGTTCAATAATTTACCTTCATTATGATTTTTTAAAGTCCAAATCAGAACACTGGAAAGTGCTACCAATTCTTCAATGATTGGAATTTCTGACTTTTAGTGATCTTACAAAGAATATTAAGTACCTATCATTTATCATACACTATTCTTTGTACAGAATATGYTCACAAATGGTGTAGCCCTGTGTCTTAATATTTCCACTGCTGTGAAGAGATACCACGACCAAGACAATTCTTATTAAGGACATTTAACTAGGGCTGGCTTATAGGTTCAGAGGTTCGGTCCATTATCATCCTGGTGAGAAACATTGCAGCATCCAGGCAGGCATGGTGCTGGAGGATCTGAGTTCTACATCTTGTTCTAAAGGCAAACAGGAGAAGACTGGCTTCCAGGCAGCTAGGAGAAGGGTGTCAAAGCTCACGCACAAAGTGACACACTTCCTCCAATAAGACCACACCTACTCCAATAAGGCCACACCTCTTCCAACAAGGCCACACCTCTTCCAACAAGGCCACACCCACACCAACAAGGCCACACCTACTCCAACAAGACCACACCTCCTCCAACAAGACCACACCCACTCCAACAAGGCCATACCTCTTCCAACAAGGCCACACCTCCTCCAACAAGTCCACACCTACTCCAATAAGGCCACACCTCCTCCAACAAGACCACACCTACTCCAATAAGACCACACCTCCTCCAACAAGACCACACCTACTCCAATAAGGCCATACTTCCTCCAACAAGACTACACCCACTCCAACAAGGCCACACCTACTCCAACAAGGCCACACCTACTAATAGTGCCATTCTCTGGGCCAAGCATTTTTAAACCACCACACCCTGCTATTATCTAGAATATATTAATTGGGTGTTGATTTAAATGGACCTTTGAGACACACCTCTAGGCATGTCATGAAGATGTTTCCAGAAAGGTTAAAGAATAAAGAAAAGCTACATTGAATGTGGGCAGCACCGTGCATTGGGCTGGTGTCCCAGACTAAATATAGAGGAGAATAGAAGTTGAGTCTCAATATAACATGATCATCCACCTCATGTTTCTGCCTCCATGTCTTTCCTACCATAATGATCTGGCTCTCTCTAAACTGTAGGCTCACGCAAGTCCTTCCTCCCTTAAGTTGCTTCTTGATAGACATTTGATCAGAGCAGCAAGAAAAAATAACTAATGTGTTAGGAAACAGACAATAGAAAATAAATCTGTAAACTAAAGGTGGCATAAGAGGCCCGGGAGTCTGTCTGGGAGTGCTTTCCTAGCACGCATAGATCAGTCCCAAGGACTCATAAAGCAGACACCGTCACTCAAGCATTTGGGAAGAGAAGCAGGAAGATCACACACCCAAGATCATCTCTGACTATACAGCAAGTCTGAGTTCAGCCTGGGCCATAACACACACACACACACACATACACACACACACACAATACACACACACACATAATACACACACACTCCCAAATACACACACTCACAAACATGAACATTACACTCACATATGAACACATACACACATTCATATTCACACATAGACACACACACACACACACACACACACACACACACACACACAGTAATCCTAGAGAAAAATCAAGCAGAGTTAAGGAATAGCTTGGGGTGTTATATGCTTGAAATCAGAAGATTCTTGTTTCAAATCAGGTAAAGTGTTTGTTTGCTTTCTGCCATTCCTTCACCTAAAAAGAATTTTAAAGTTCCAATTTTTATAAATTAAGCCCTAATAGGCAGTTCTTACAAATATCTCTATTTGATACATTAAAATAATTAGTAAGCAAGTTCCAATATACCTTTCAAAACAGACTTGTTCATTCACATTACAGAATTGCAAAGGAACTTAAATGCACTGCTGTGTCCCTTATCTAAGGACAGCTGTACTGACAGGCAACTGACAAAATGTATGTGTTGAACATGTGTGGGATTTGGAGCATATACACTGTGAAGTTATCAGTCTAATTACTATTTCCACCACCTTAGGGATGTTCTTTTAACGTCTGTTTTATGTATATGGGTGTTTTCCCTGCACTCATCTGTGCACCATGTGCATGCAGTACCCACAAAGGCCACAAGAGGCCGACATATACCCTGGAACTAGAGTCAGAGAAGCTTGTGAGCTGACTCAGCTTCTCTCAAGAGGAGCCTGTGCTCTTAATCGCGGAGCCATCTCTCCAGCCCCTAGTCACTACGTGTGGTGAGAACTAAGATCTGTTCTCTTAGGCGACTCCAAGTGCACAGTACATGATTTCTAGCCAGTTGTATTCACAATGTGAGCACTACTGCTTCAGGGCTTTCTCGTCTTGACACCTTGGGCAAGCCCCTCCCCCAGTTTCCTCCAAGGACTTCTGGGCACTTGTGTACATGCCTATCAGCGAAACTGAAAGGGGTAATTTCATACTTGGCAACAAACTGCACATGCCAGAACCGCTCAGCATTTGACAATTCTACAAACACAGCCGAGAACATAAATGAAAGAACAAAGTCAAGAGAGAAGAAAAAAACCTTGGCAATCCGTCACGTGGAAGGCGTCCGTACATTTGAAAACAATTATTAAAGATCTGACGGGTTTTTTGAGAAGACGGGAAGTTAAAGTTGCTTCCTAGAGAATGGAAGGATGGCTCAGTGGTTAAGGCGCCATAGAGCTCTTGCAGTGGACAACAGTTTGGTCCTGCGCACTTGTATCCGGCAGCTCGTACCCGTCTGTGGCTCCAGCTCCTGGGCGATCTCACACCTCAGGCTTCCTCAGGCACCTGCACTCACACAAGCCCACACGCAGACGTGTATAAACGCATAACTTTTTAAAAATAAATATCACGTTCCAGAACCGACAACATAAAAGGAAAGAGGACAAGGGAAGCTTTGCTGTTCTTTGTCTCTGTTCTTCCCGTCTCCTGGTGACCATAAAGAAAGGCAGTGTGGGTTAGAAAAGCAGCTCAGTAGGATGATCCTTGCTTAGCATCCTGAAAAGGTGCTGCCAGAAACAATTAAGTTTGGTGTATTTTCCACTGTTCCAGTAAGCAACAAAATGCATAGGCACACATGAGCTAAGAAAATACAAATTGTAAGTTTGGTGAGTTTGCATATGAATGAAGGGCTTATATTTGCATCTAAATGAACACTGTGGGATGTAAAAATAAATGTTAAGATGCATGCTAATATTTATTTTTATTTAAAATTTTAAGCAGCACACACACACACATACACACACAATCAGGGGAAAGGGGTACACTCTCGGTTGTAGTGCCTGCTGCTAATGGCACCCTCTGTCTGATCTGTAAACAGCAGGCCCTGAATTTTCATTTTGCTCTGAGCCATGTAAATTGTGTAACTGGTTTTAGTTTTGAGCATTCTGTGCTAATACATGTAAACTCACTGGAGACCCAGCCAGGCACACAGCAAGTGTTTTATGAGCATTCATCTTCGCCACTATTATCACGTGCTTCCAAAGACGTTAGCTACAACGAAAATGTTAAGAGCTGGTTTACATGAATATTTCCTATTTGTGTCTAGCTCATGAATGGATACAATATGCCCTTTATGTAACCCCAAGCTTTCACCCATTTTCTAAAAAAAAAAAAAAAAAAAAAAAAAAAATTTATTTTTGTGGAAGTGGCACACATTCAGCCCTAGTTTTTGCCAATGATAAGTTTAAGATCACCCTCAGTTGCATAGAGTTTGAGGCCAGCCTGGAGTGTATGAGACCCTATCTTTAAAAAAAAAAAAAAAAAAAAAAAAGTATTATTTATTTGACAACTTTGTTTCTTAATTTCTGAAAAACTCTGGGGGAAAATACCTGCAATTTACAACACAAAAACATCAGAATGGCTCGAGTCTATAGCAAATGGGTAGTTGACTTGCTTAACAAATTAGGAGTCCTGAATAATTTAGGGTCTCCCCCCTAAATACATCAGAAACCATCTAGCAGGTGTTTACTATGTGGTTTATTCTAATGTAAAAAAAAAAAGTGCATTCACTCAAAAGCCATCAAATGGCAGGTGGAGAAGCACACAGGGGACAGTATTGAGATACAGAAAGGAGCACGCCTCAAAAACATTGTCTAAGGGAAGAGACCAGTGAGTAAAGACTGTATTGGTGAATCCACACAAAGCTAATGTCCAGGAACAGCAAATCCAAGGTGCCAGACAGATTTGAGGCTCCTCAAGGCTGAGGCACGGGAGCACGGGGGCACGGGAGCACGGAAGCACGGGGGCACAGGAGTGGCAACTGATAAGCACTGAGTTGTCTTTGAACCGATGTAACCTTAGCTCTGACTTGCTTACAAATGATTGCTTTATTTGGCTTTGACGATTACTGGCGTGTCTCTCCTAATCTTTTCTTACTGCTGGCCTGGCTGCCTCTCCCAGGGTTACCCAAACATTTGCCGCTTCTCCTGGCCCTGTGCTCATGGTCCATCTCCTCTCCTGGTGGCTTCCTCCTCTGCTGACCTTACCCTTCCCCTCCCTACCCCAGTCCCCCCTCAGGTAACTGAAAACCGGCCGACCTCTATTCCCTCCAGTAATTGGCTGAAGCCATTTTTACTCAAACAATAGTTTTACATTAAGGAGCAGGGTTTGCATAACAAAAGTTGGTGTGGGTGAGAATTCACTCCTCGAGGCAACTAGACCTTGGGGTACAGAATTTAGCACTACGAGTCACAGCAACATGGAGTTTCTTGGAACAGTGCTACAAAAGCCCAACCGGCTGGGGAGATGGCTTAGCAGGTAAAGGTCCTTGTCACGCAAGCCAGGTAAGGAGAATTCTGGTGATCTGCAGAGATGGGAGGGGAGAACCAGCTCCACAAAGGAGACCGAGGTACCCATGCACACATGGCACAATAAAAACAGTATCTTCCGGATGTCCCATAACTGATTTGGTGATGGTAGCATAACTCTGTGAACTAACATCTACAGAATTGTATATCGGAAGTGGATGAGCTGAACTCTATGTGAATATCTCAATAATGTTATATTTTAATTGTTTTATGGTTCCTTTTTTTTGTTCTCTGAGCATTTCACACATGTATATAATGAATTTTGGTAGCCCAGGGAAAAAGGTAAAGGGCGAGGCTTTGCATGTTGACTACAATTGTACTGTCAGCTACTGTCTTCTGGAAATAATGCAAGGATCAAGGTTATTGGTGTTTGTAAAACAACACATGAACAAAAGAAACAGTGTATTTCTTCAGTGGAAACAATGAAGTATGTCCAGGAAGACAGAAAGAGGGACAGTCCTAAACACACTGGCTAAGAAAACAAGGCATTTAAATCCCCACATGCATTTCCAGAAATTACAACAAACCCACATGTCACAGCAAAGATGGAACACCAGACACACACATACACATGCCTGTGCACACGCGTGAACACACACACACATACACACACACACACAGAGGTACAAAACCGCAAGACCTTATTCACAAAATGTAACATTTTACCTATCTAGTTTAAGAGTGTGACATTAATATTTTTGACAAACAAAACACTTTGGGAATTGTGACAGACGCTGTGAAGGAGAGAAAATCCACCACCACCCCCCGCCCCCGGGGAGGGGAGGCTCTGCGTGAGCGTGAGCGAGCTATGAAAGGAATGGCTGCTGGCCAGCAGGCTTGGACCAGATTCTGACTGCAGCTGGTAGTCTCCTGGAGTAGGACTGCAATAGCTTGGGTTGTGGCAAGGCTGAGACCCTCTCCCTGCTTTACACTGTCACCTCTGTCCTATGGAGGGGCTGTCTCTAGCTCCAACTCCACCCAGGGCCAAGGATGGTTGGGCCCTGTCTTAGTTAGGGTTTTCCTGCTGTGAACAGATACCATGGCCAGCGCAACTCTTACACAGGCAAACATTTAACTGGGGCTGGCTTACAGGTTCAGAGGTTCAGTCCATTATCATCAAGGCAGAAGCATGGCAGCATCCAGGCAGGCATTGGTGCAGGAGGAGCTGAGAGCTCTACATCTTCATCGGAAGGCTGCTAGTGGAAAACTGACTTCCAGGCAGCTAGGATGAGGGTCTTAAACCACAGTGACACACCTACTCCAACAAGGCCACACCTACCCCATCAGGGCCACATCTTCTAATAGTGCAACCCCCTGCGCAGAGCATACACAACCCATCACAGACTCCTTCTATAAAGCAGGCAGTGTTTACATAGAACCTGTGGGCACCTTTCCATGTCTCAGAAGACAGCTGGCTTTGTGTCCCCAGTTCCATAATCATATACGCAACTACCCCGAGATTCTTCTGCCATCACTCTCTGGATAGCGCAGTATATCAGCTGCTTATGGGACATTTACATGGCGTTAGGCACTGTTAGGTCATGTAGAGAGAGATACATGGGAACATGTACTCAGCATATGAATGCCAAATAGATAATCTAAATCAATCAAGACTCATTTTATGTTAAAACGCTCTAGGAAAGAACGCTGCCTATTTAGCTTGTCTGCCCCAAGCCCACCCTTTTATACTCTGTGATGTTACTGATGACTGAGAACTCAACAAAAGGCAGACCCTTGCTACGTAATGCAGGACAGCACAAGGCACACTTTAAAAAAATGCTGGACATGAGCTGAAGGTTTCCCAGGTAAGATGACAACTCACGCACCCATCTCCTTGTGTGAACTTCCTTTGGGGACCGTGCAGGCTGGTTTTATCACATTAACACAAGAGTTATCTGAGAGGAGGGAACCTCAATCAAGAAAATGCTTCTGTGTAAGATCAGGCTGTAGGGTATTTTCTAAATTAATGGTTGAAGGGGGCGGGCCCAGCCTCCTGTGGTGGTGTCCTTCCTAGGACGGCAGTCCTGAAAACAGGCTGAGAAAGCCGTGAGGAACAAGCCCGTAGACAGCACTCCTCCATGGCCTCTGCCTCAGCTTCCACCTCCAGGTTCCTGCTCTGACGTCCTTCAATGGCAGTGAGATGGAGGTGTAAGGGAATGAACCCCTTCCTCCCAAGGTGTTGTCTTTTTTTTTTTTTTTGGTCCTGATGTTTCAATACAGCATTGGAACCCTAACACAGAGCCTAGGTATCTCCTGTTTTTGCTTTCTTCTGATAAGATACGTTCATCTCTCCAGGATACTGTTGTTCTTCCCAGTATTGGTTTGTAATACATGGGTAAAAAGCAGAAAATAGAAATACATAAAGCAGACTGAATGTTCTCACATAATTCTACTACCTCAGCTCACAAAGCCACTGTTATCAATTTGATGTGACTTCACTGAGTAAACGTTAGTTTAAAGCCGATTGTACAGGTTTACATAAGCAGATTTGGTAACCTTGCCCTGACAGTCCCGTGTTTCCTTTCAGAGAGTACTAGGAAATGTTGACTTGTCACAAACGAGTTGACATGTCACTAAACAAAGAGTCCTGTATGGACAGGACATCTGAGTTAGCTTTAAGGATTAGAGTAAATGTGCTGTGTACTGGCTGACTGTGTCAGTTTATTCCCAGAAAGCAGTTTCCTAGAAATGTAACAGGAGGAAGGATTCCATTTCAATCGCGGTAGACCACTGTTCTTTGAAAGGCTGAACGGATTACACCCCAAATGCAGCAGGCAGGATGGGACTCGATCTCAGTGCGGCTTAACTGGGAATCATCTCCTGACCAGTGGTGAAGCCTGGAGTCTTGACTGGTGGGGAGCTGGGATCTAAAACTCATCTGCCAAGAGGCACAGGCATTAGAACCCTTGTCTCGAGAATCCTCCCAAGCCTGCAGACTTTGCTACAAGTTACAACAGCACTAATCCCACCAGTTCCCCCTCTCCCCCCTGCAGACTATCTCAGACCACAACCCAAACAACACTCGACCTTCCCCTTCCGCCATAGCAGCCTCTGCTGGAGATTCCTGGGAAGCACGTCACCCGTGTTCCTACACGTGGAGTCCTCAGGTCTCTTCCCTTAGAAAGCACCTTGCTAGGGACTTGCAGAACCTTTGCTCAGCTCTTGTGAGGCCCTGGTTTGATCTGCACTATGGCAAACCAACCAACCTAACCAAATAGAACCCCGCCCACTTTAAGGTCAGCTCAAATGCTTCTTGCCAGAAAACATCCTCAAGCCCCCCAAGAATGAGAAACAATCACGCCTCTGAGCACCCCCGGAACCACTGGCCTGGTTACAGCATTCTCAGAGCAAGCGAGGACTGCAAGTCTCAGTGAATGCATTATTTCTATGCAACACTTGGCAGAAGAGGTAAATCTGCTTTTGGAATAAGTCAGATTAAAAGCTCAATCACCACCATCCCCACCACCCAGGCTAACCTGGAACTCACTACATAGACCAGGCTATCTTGAACTAATGGAGAACCACCTGCTTCTGCTTCATTAGTGCTGGGATTAAAAGCATGTACCCATCACCATGCCCAGAAAGAACTTCAATCTTTTAATCCCAAATTCTCAGCCACTGTCTTAAATCTTCAAAGTACTGAGAGGAAAAATTTTCCTCTCAAAACATCCATTAGGATTTTTCTAACAAAACTTCAAAGTACTGAGAGGAAAATTTTTCCTCTCAAAACATCCATTAGGATTTTTCTAACAAAACTATCAAAACAGAGGTTTCAGAAATGGTTAAGGGCGTTGTCTGCTCTCCAGCGGACACAGGCTCCATTCCCAGCACCTTCGTGGTGGCTCACAACAATCTGTAACTGCCTTTTCAGGGGTCTGACACCTTCTGGTTTCCATGGGCACCAGGCACACAAAGTGTATACAAATGTACATCTAGGCAAAACACCTATACACATAAAAAAAAAACAAAAACAAAAACAAACAAACAAACAAAAAAACAACCCTGTCAGAATAGCGTTAGGAACGGCCATGCTCAATTCTCTATATTTACATTTTACTTCTAAAACTATATAAGCTGTTTATTCCAGAAATAAAACACAGGTGCGGGACAATGGGAGCAGTTTATTGTAAAGTACAAAGCAGCAATGTTCTCTGCAGTGAGCTCTCGAGAATGACTGGATAATCTCATCAACACCACGCATGAGCAGGCCAGCTCTGAAGACACTAGAATCTCTTTCTCTTGATAATCTCTGGTTTCCAGCTGACTGGGTGAGTTTCTTCTGTCTAAAAACAGAGCAGTAAACAAAGTTATTTTACTAGTTTGTTTGCTTTCAAAGAAAAGACCAGTCTTTTCTTCTGGCATTATCCAAGTTTAACAAGGAATAATGGGTTTACGCCACGTTTGGTTGGATTTTCACCTAACACAGGATTTCCATTTAGATAAAACAGCAACAGCAGCACCGTAACTCCACTTCCTTCCCAGCAGTCTACTGTTTGTCAGATCAGTGTAACTGTACTGAGGGAGAACTGGATTTAAAAAGTAATGATTCTTCGTTGATGTTTCTGTGTCGATGAAAGCACACAGAAGCCCCGGGCAGGGCAGATCGCTATCCAGACAACGAATCCCACAGTACTACAGTGAGTCTGTTTCCTTTTGTAATCAGATGAGCAGTCCTGGCCAAACTGGCATGCAGTTCTTTTACTTTACGATGCATGTCAGAGCTGGGTGCCGTGGCTCATGCCCATAATCTCAGCATCTGGGAGGCAGAGGCAAGAAGTCTGCTTCAAGTTTAAGGTCAACTTAAACTACAAAGTGGGTTCCAGGACAGCCACAGATACCATGTGATACTTTGTCTCTAAATATAAAATATAAAATTAAACTAAAAAGGAAGGAAGACAGGAAGTCAGGTGGACAGACAGACTAAGAACTCACCGCAGTCTCGTCCTCTCTGTAGACTTTAATGGTTTTGTCGGCTTCAGCTGTCAGTAACCGACTTTCTGACCGATCGAAAGCGCAAGCGAATATTCCTGACTCACTGTCCAAAGAGCCAGGTTGTACAGCTGCATGAACACGCTGAAAATTATAGCCAGTTCTCCAGTCCCAAAGGTGCATAGTGCCATTGTCAGCTGTGAAGGAAACATGTTGCTCTATTTCTATCCCTTCAACAGCTCAGATGACCCAGGAGCTAAACATCACATCAGCAACACAAAGATGTAGAACGAACACACACACACACACACACACTCACTCAAATTCCCTAATATGGTTTTATCTACTTTTATTTGTGTCTAATTCAGAATTGTAGACCTTAAAGGCACCATAACATTTAAACAACCAAACATTGGGCAGTTACTAGCATAAATCCCTACCTTTATCACATGGGAACGCAAAGTTGTCTAAACTATGCAACAGGCTGCATGGATTATCGACGAGCAAGACAGCACATGACAAACAGGCACATACAGCCTAGTCCGGCAAGTACCACTACAACATAGTGTGATGCTGTAAAACTGCACTAACTCACTCAGGTCAACAGAAGGGCAGACTCGACACACTGAGAAGCTTGTGTTACCTCCAGATACAAGTACTCCATCAGTATTGACGGCCAGCGTGTTGATAATTGCATTGTGACCAGAGAGATTCTGAATGAAGCCTCCGTCAGGGAATTTCCACTGCTTTATGTTATCTGGAGAACCAGACGCAAATGTGTAACTGGAACAAAGATTGACAGGAATTAATGGGAAAATACATTGCATAAAAGAAACTCACAGCTTTGAAAAAGCTCTGTGTGCTCCTTAGTAAAATGTTACTTGTTCATCACGGTACAAAATCATTGTATCTTCATTCCAAGTTCCACCAACCTTGCCCAACTGCTGAAATGCATTTTAAGTCCCAGAGCAACATTTTGATTTCTTCAGTGTGCTATACACTAAATTAGCACAACAAATGTACACATACACTGGACCAAAAAAAAAAAAATCTTGAAGAAAGGGAAAGAAAGAAAGAGAGGGATGACAAGAGAAAGAGAAAAGGAAGGAAAGGAAGGCAAGAGGCCGAGAAAGGGGAGGACGGGGAGCAGAGAGGCAGGGAGAGCTGAGCCGCAGGAGTGACCTGCCTGCTCTGGGCACCGAGATGCTGCTGGCTCTTCCTCCACCTCCTGCCATTAACTTCTTCCTTAGGAGTCCAACTCTTCTCTGTCTGTCTCTGACAGGACAGCATATGCGAAACAATCTATGACAAGTCAAAGGAGGTCCAATACCCTGTATGTCCACACAGTATTTATTATCGCCTATTCTGACATGCAACCTGAACCACGATTTGGCCTTATCTGTCACTTTGTAGAGGAGCAATGGCCTTCATTCCATACAGAACTTGAGGCAAAATGGCAACAGAAGGGAAATGAAAGGCTGCCCACAGCAGCACAGGCTGAGGTGTAAAGGCAGTCAATCCCTCCTGATGTGAGAGTTTGACTAAGACAGAGAAAAGAAAAGCTAATCAGCAAAACACACTCACAGTAGAGGATGCAAGACCACAGCCCTCACTGATTTTTTATGATTTGTCAGTGTCACTCTTGTTTTTCCAGCCACCAGATCCCATAACCGTATTGTAGTATCATGACTTCCTATAATAAAAAGACACAGAGACCAGACAGAATCCACAAGTTAAAACACAATAAAACACAAAGTAATCATCTGAATACATGTATACACTCAATGAAAGTCCTAGCACTGTGAATGATTTCCTTAAAGTTCTAAAACTGTAGTTATTTTATATTTAGTTCTKTTTAACTTTTTGCCTGAGGCGGGAGAGTGGCTAGGAGCCCTGCCTTCTCTTTCTGCAGACCTAGGTCCCACTCCAGCACCCACAGTGAGGCACAACATCTGTAACTCCAGCTCCAGGGAATCTACCCTTCCTTCTGACCTCTGGAGGCTCCAGGTACAGATGCGCAGACATATATGCAAGCAAAACACACAAATAAAAAGGAAATACTAGAAACCGCAAATAAAAACAAGAATGTAATTTTAAACATTAGTGGCAGGGAAGGGAAAAATGAATCTTTTTATCTTAATATCTGTAGTTAACAAAAGAAGCCAAGTGAAATAATTAACTTCCAGTCAAAGATCCACTGTCATTCACGTAAGATTCATACTAGAATGACAGTCACTAGAATGACACTTGACTGTATTTTATAGCAGTTTTCTAAACAACGCCTAACACATTCTATGATACATAAAAAGTACAAGATAAAAATATAAACAACAAAAAAAAGCCCTAGAAAACATCTTTCAATGCTAAATTTCAAATGCCCATGATTAAAATACAAGAGAAGCTAGAACACAGGTGGGGGTGGGGGAGCTCACGGCGGCTGCAGAATGGCGACGCTGCTGGGATGGCAGGAGGTGGAGAGGCAGATCGTACCAGTAATAATCTGGGGCTCTGCAGCCTGGCACCTCACGGTAGCAACTGCATTTGTGTGTCCAGACAAAGTGTGTGCACTAGCTTTAGTTCTCACATCCCAGATCTAAAAGAGTAAAATTAACATGATATGAACAAGGATGGGTATTAGTATCTCGAAGTTGTAAGTTTGCCAAACCAACTTGTGTGAACTTCGTGAAGGGAATGCGCCAGTGGAGGACAACGACCCATGTGCGATGGGGAGACAGTGGCCAAGGAAGAAACTTTAAAGATCAGGACAATGATCTGTCAGCTTAGTCCCATGATGGGTCTAGAGAATTAAACAGCCTAAGGGAAACCACTATGACAGGCCGACCAGTGGTTCTCAGCCTTCTAATACTACAGTCCTTTAATACAGTTCCTCGGGGTATAGAGACCCAACCTCAAAGTTATGTTCATTGTTACTTCATAACTGCAATTGTGCTACTGTTATGAATCATAACATAGATATCTGTGTTTTCTGATGGTCTTAGGCAACCCCTGAAAGGGTTGTTCTACCCCCAAAGGGGTCACGCCCCTCAGGGTCAGAACCACTGGCTGAGAAGCTGTCATTATGTCAACATGATTTAGGACATTAACGATAGCAAACACAGAACTGAAGAGTGACAGCAAACACAGAAGTCACGAATCCTGAGGTTGATAGATCTGTTCTGCTATATGGAAAAAAAAAAAAAAACCCACTAATACCAAGTTTGCATATGAGAAGACACAGAATGCCGAAAAGAACACACAGTCACATTTCATTTACCCGAGCAGTGGAATCTCGACTACAAGTCACCAGGACATCGATTGTTGGATGCAAATCCAGACCATACACTGCACTTAGATGGCCATGATAGTGCCGTATAACCTAAAGATAAAAGCAGAAAGGTTACACTTTCTAACATCAGAAAGATCAACAGTGGGGCCCGGGGATGCAGCTCTAAGACAGAGCTAGTGTGGCCGCACGGGCCAGCAGTGAGTTACAACAAGCCAGACCGTGGCTCAGTTGGGCTCACAGGCTCCACGCTTACCTTGTTATATTCAAGATCCCAGCACTTCACTTGTTTGTCTTCTCCACAAGAGAATAAGTAAGGGCTCCTCGAGCTCACGATCACACCACGCACTGTACTGATGTGGCCAGTCAATGACAGCTTTAATTTGCCACTAGCCAAGTCCCAAATCTGTAATCAAGTAATTGATTTATCAAGTGTTTGCTTTATCCTGTTTACTTCTTCCACCAAAACTATTTTAGAACACTGGCATAACAATAAATGTATACACAGGGGAAATCGAAGACTCTTTAAAATGATTCCTCTCCAAATAAAAGCAGGGGAAAAGGCACATTGAAGCTGGGTAAGTATTTGCAGAATGTGACAAGGTTAACGTTCCAAACTCATTAAAGGATTTACGATGGTGAAAATACCAAGAGCGCATCATTAACTGTACCAGAGAGAGTAGCAACTTAATCCAGAAAAGTACCAAGGATGCGAACGTCCAGTCTGAGTGTCTCTGTGTCTGTTTACAGACATCTGTCCAGTGGTCACACCCTGCACTAATCTCAAACGCTACATGGTCCGCACCACGGATGGAGCATCAGCTCACTAATTTTGGAAAGAAGGTTGCATTTTCTGTACCAGCTCAAAGACTTTTGCCCTAACACTTGTAGTTATGAGGATCTATCAAAACAAAATACAATACACAAAAAAAAGTCTGTGAAAAAAGTATGCAGGCTGTCACAATGAAAAAATCATCAAACGAGCCGGGCGGTGGTGACACCTGCCTTTAATCCCAGCACTTGGGAGGCAGAAGCAGGCGTATTTCTGAGTTCGAGGCCAGCCTAGTCTAGTAGTGAACTCTAGATTGAGTTCCAGGACAGCCAGGGCTACAGAGAGAAACCCTGTCTCAAAAACACGAGAGGAGAGGAGAGGAGAGGAGAGGGGAGGGGAGGAGAG
>BDUI01000004.1:3002934-3028071 GCA_002335545.1 Apodemus speciosus
CACTTGGGAGGCAGAGGCAGGCAGATTTCTGAGTTCGAGGCCAGCCTGGTCTACAGAGTGAGTTCCAGGACAGCCAGGACTACACAGAGAAACCCTGTTTCAAAAACAAACAAACAAACAAAAACAAAAACAAAAACAAAAAACAAGGATATCCTGAGTTTTACAGGCAAATGGACGGAACTAGAAAATATCCGAATGTGAGGTAACCCAGACCCAAACGGACATGCAAGGTGTGTACTCATGAGGTCAGAGAGCCCATGAAACAACCACAGAACACAGGAAGCTTAGTAAGGAGGAGGGCCCCAGTGTGGATACCTTAAACCCACTAAGGAGGGGAACAAAATAATCATGAGGGAGGAAGAGGGACTTCGGTGGGAAAGGGAAGAGGAAGGAGAGGGGGAGGCAGGATGAGGTGTGGGGGAGACAGAAGAGAAGCCCAGAGGGCCAGGAGAAGGACTGAAACAGGCAGCAGTGAGGGGTGGGAGGAACCATGAGGGAGCCTACCCGGGCTCAATGGGGATGAGATGGCTGAAGTCATCTCGGGGCGGGGGGGGGAGATGGAGCCATGGAGACCACCTCTAGCAGATGGACATGGCCCTCGGTTAAGGCAGTGGGCCACCCACCCATCTTCACATTGTTAACCCAGAATCGTCCCTGTTTAAAAAAAATGCAGGGACAAAAATGGAGCAGAGACTGAAAGAAAGGCTACCCAGAGACTGGCCCAACTTGGATCTCGCCCATGAATGTACCCCAAACCCCGACACTATTGTTGAGGCCATGTTGTTCGTGCAGACAGGAGCCTGGCATGGCTGTGCTCTGGAGGCTCTACCAGCAGCTGAGCGAGACAGACAGATACTTACAGCCAACCACTGGACTGAGGCCGGGGACCCATATGGAGTAGTCAGGGGAAGGACTGAAGGGTCTGAAGGAGATTGCAACCCCATAGGAAGAACAACAGCATCAACTAACATGGACCCCTCAAATCTCCAAGACTAGGCCAAAAACCAAGGAGCATAAGGAGCATCCATGGGCTGATCTGTGGGCCAGGCACATGGCTGCCTGCTCTGGCCTCAGTGGGAGGATGCACCTAATCCTGTGGAAGCTGGATGCCGCAGGGAGGAGGGATGCTGGGGGAGGAGAGCACCCTCTCAGAAGTGTGAGGGAGGGGAGGAGGGGGTGAAGAAGTTGGGGAGGGGGGATGGGGAAAAGGGACAACTTTTGGATGTAAATAAATGTTAATAAAAAATTAAAAATAAGCCGGGTGTTGGTGGCGTACGCCTTTAATCCCAGCACTTGGGAGGCAGAGGCAGGCTACATGAGAGTCTATCCCGAAGAAACTTAGATTATATCCTAAGGACGCAGAAAGCCTACACAGAGAGCTGCTCTGCAATGCGATATGGGTACCGAAGGCCAAATGAGCACCATCTCTACCCATCCCACTCATCAAGGGACTACACAGTGCATCAACGGCACCAAACCAGCAGCACCCTACTGCAACCATACACCAACCCACAACACCAGACAACATCAGTACATGTCCAAAATAACATAAACCCACACCCACCCAAGGTCACATTCCTTGCAGTGTGTGTGTGTGTGTGTGTGTGTGTGTGTGTGTGTGTGTGTGTGTGTGTGTGTTGGATGCTATTACTCGTGTAGCATTTTCCTAGTAACTGTAGTAAGGAAAAGTAGCTTAAGGAAATAAACTGATTCACTGGCAGCAATAAAAGCCATATAAGAACCTGGGGGCAGGTCCTGCTCAGGATGAAAAATACCTTAGTACTATAAAGATGGTTCCTGAAAACTGTTTTGTGTGTGCATGCACATTCATGTGGCAAATGCATGTATGTGTGTGTGCATGTAAAGGCCAGAAAATGTCAGGTTTTCTGTTCTATCATCACTCTTGACTCTTTGAAAAAGGGACTCTCACTGAACCTGAAGCTAAGGATTGATTTCACTTTCAGGCTGGGCTACCTGGCCACTGAGCTCCAGAGCCCCTCTGCCACCCCTACTTTGACTGGTCCGTCCCATCAAATGCTGTTGTCACACACAGTCACACACAGCTTTTCCGCAGTGCTGGGGATTGACCTCTGGTCCTTGTGTTTACACAGCATGTGCTCTTAACTGAATCAACTATCTCCAGGCCCTATTCCTGGTTCTTCTGAGAGTGAGGAGCAACTATGATCACAGTATAGTCATTTACACACCCACTATGTATATTGTGGGAGTCTTAAAAAAAAAAAAAAAAAAGAGCAACTTACCAAAACCATTTATTTAGGGCTATGAAATGCTAAAGATTAACCCAGGCTGCTATATTTATTAACAGATCCCAGGATAGTATTGATTTCAGTATCCATGTAAGACTTTAAGATAAAAGAGGTCTAGTTCCAAGAGCTAGAAATCTGCAGCTATTTGGCCCAGTAGACTTACAGAATTCATTGCTGTGGGCTGGGAACGGTCAGAAGCCCCTGGGTGACGGTACTCACTTCCAGCAGGTGCAGTACGATTTGCATCAACTCTGCAGAATAGAGAGATCAAGAATAATCACTCAGCACATCCCTAGTTATATATTCTGCACAAACTTTCTTTTACAAATTCTGTGAACCAGCTGGGAGACAGCTCAGCTGGTAGAGCGCTTGCTGTTCCAAGCATGACGAGTTCAATTCCAGATACTTGGTTCAAAAAAAAAAAAAAATGGAAAAAGGAAAAAGGCATGGCGGCACGTGCTGGTGATCCTAGTACTGGAGACAAAACAGCCCATCCCCAGGGCCCGCTAGCAGAGCCTACTTGCTGAGTTCCAGGCCAGTAAGAGTCTCTAAATAAAAAAAGATGGGAATGTTGAAATGGCACGTGTGGGTAAAGGTTTTGTCTTAGTTAGGTTAGGGTTTTACTGCTGTGAACAGACACCATGATCAAGACAGCCCTTATAAGGACAACATTTAATCGGGGCTGCCTTACAGGTTCAGAGGGTCAGTCCATTATCATCAAGGCAGGAACATGGCAGCATCCAGGCAGGCATGGTGCAGGAGGAGCTGAGAGTTCTACATCTTCATCTGAAGACTGCTAATGGAAGCCTGGCTTCCAGGCAGCTAGGATGAGGGTCTTAAAGCCCATGCCCACAGTGGCACACCTACTCCAACAAGACCACACCTCCTAACAGTACCACTCCTTGGCCCATACCATCACGGGTATGTGCTATATATCCCTAAGTTCAATCCCTGAACTTACAACAGAATGAGAACCAATTCTCAAAAACTGTCTTTTTATTTACATGTGAACACTGTGAGGTGTATACACACACACACACACACACACACACACACACACACGCACACACACACACACAGGTTTTTTTAAGGTAGCATCTGGATTCCACATTTTACATGTTAACAAGAGAAAAAACAAAACAAAAACAAAAACCTGCAAATGCTGAAAACCGACGTAACTCGAGTGTCACAGTCATACCTGGTCTGGGACGGTAGCGCCACAGCTAAGGACTGCGCAGCTGACTCACTTGGCATTCTTTGGATCTTAGTATCAGCAGTCAAGGCAACACCTGTTTAGAACAACCTTCGTTACATTCAGCTCGACTTTGCTTTTTAATGCCTTATAATAAAAATAGGTTAATACACAGATCAAATTTGACTGAACACAAGCAGTTTGGTATTAAGAGCAACCCAAGACAATTAAGTTAATTCCTATTGATTCAGATGGTACATTCATAAGCAAATAGTAATCATTCAAATATTAACAGAATACTTCAATTAAGTTACTAAAAGAGCACTCAATGCCCATGTGTTCTACAAATATAAGGCCTTTCGTCCTCTCTCCAGTCATGTTTGCTTCCCTTGTCCAACCTGTCTACGCACACACGCACACACGCACATCTCAGCCATGCATACTCATCTATTTAAATGTAGGTACCTGCGCAACTGTCTAAGCCAACAGATAATGCATCTGTTTAAGACATATTATTTACACATCTATGCAGCCTTACTGTCACCTACCAGGTCCTGGTGGATATGGATGTGTACCTGTCACCAAATATTCAACATCTTGTCCTAAAAAAAAAAAAAAAAAAAAAAAAAATTCATTGTCAATGAATTTACTTTTATTCAAGTACTGCCTTTTAAAAGGTATTATAAATATTAACTCAAGTTTTTCTTTCCAACTCTACAGACGCCTCAGAAAGGCAGGGAGTTGATGGTTCTGCCTATAAGCTGTTAACAAGTCAAGAAAGATCATGTGCTTCTAAGGAGCCACGCTGGGAAGAGAGGCACCCCTCTCACTGACAACCTACTCTACCTGTTCTTCACAGTAAATAGTTTCACATGGAATATTAGATTCTTATTATACTTTCATCTTTCCAAATAAAGACCTCACAGATGGTGTCCCCATAGGATAGGAATCAACTTCAGTTTTTCCCTGTAGACTCCACCGTAATCTTGTCTACCTCCTAAGAATCATAATCATACATTCTGTTTTCTAGTAAAAGTCACCACCTAAGCATCTTAATTATTACTCTAATGAGCTCATCAAAACTTCCACCTAACAGCAACAAATAATCAGTGCCCCCACAGTGAGGCACTAAGGAAATATTTTCTTCCATTTTAAAAATTCACTTGTAAACCTGATGGTTTTCACCTTGATTGGCAGGGTACTGCTTCTGAGGATATGAATCTGCCGCGTTTTGAGGGCCCTTCTCCTTAAGGTTTTCTTTTGAAGTAGGCATATGCAGCACAGGACCATACTCATTACGAAGCTTGATTGCCATTTTCCGCTTGTGACTATTTAAAAATCATAAACATGAAATGCATCCTTAAACACACATTCACCAATGAAAATATTTATTTAGCTAGAAAACAAGTATAGAAACAGATACTGTACTCCATCTCACAGATCCAGGATGTTTTCCAAGTTAAATAGTATTTTAACAAATACAAAATTCCAAAATGCATTTCCATAGCATATATATTTACTTTATCTCACAATCTATCATACAGTATTCATTTAAACCAAAGTAGGACCTTAGTTTGCAGCCCAACAAACACAAAGTCCTTTATGATGAGGTCTTAAGGCTCCAAGTGAATTAAAGACATACACAAACCAATGTATCTTTAAAGTAAATGTCTGAATCTGAATATAGTAAAATTTGTAAACACCTTTACTAGTAATCTAAAAAGTCAGACCTAATAAAAGCACTAAATTAGTTCAGCATTTTAAAGAGATCTGTACTTATATTACTTAAAATGAGGGGAATTAAGTAGATTATAAAGAAAAAGCAAAGGACAAAGAAGGGCACTGCACACAACACAATCCCAGAGTAGGGCTGGTGAGAACCAAAAATACGCCACTCGAAAGTCTTCACTATACCAAGGAGCAAGGATGGGAACAGAGGTACTGGCCAAGTACAACTGTAGCACACGAGTCTGAGAGCAGGGAGCTAAAAGCCCGCAAAGTGATTCACTAGAAATAAGATGGCATTGCAGGGATGCCCCTAATTACTGGGTCCTAGTTTCTTTTCTATTGCTATGGCAAACACCATCATCGAGGCAACTTAGAAAATAAAGTATTTAATTTGGGGGTCATAGTTCAAGAGGCTAGAGTCCTTGACCATCAGAGTAGGGAGCATGAGAGCAGGCAGGCAAGCATGGTGCTGGAGCAGCAGCTGAGAGCTTCCATCTGATTCACAGCATGATGGGGGGAGGGGGGCTAGACGAGAGGGAGGGGGAGTAAGCAATAGGGGAGCTAACTGGGAATGGTGTAGGCTTTTGAAATCTCACAGCTTATCCCCAAGGCCACACCTCTTCTAACAAAGCCACACTTCCTAATCCTTCCAAAACAGTTCCACCAACTACAGACCAAGCATTTAAATGCATGAGCCTATGGAGGCCATTCTCCTTCAAATCATCACACTGGGTATCTGTAAACTATAATTGCCTAATGATGGTTTTACTGCAAAAGACAAGAAAATAGAAAAATCAACTTCAATTGAAAAATGAGTTACTGCTACTTATGATAGAAAGCCACTTGCTATTGCCCAAGTATCCTGTGAGTGTCTGTGCTTTTAAGACCTTTCAAAGTCCCCTCCACTCTGCCTCTCTGCACTTTTCTATCAATATTAAATACTTTAGCAACTGAAAAGGAATAGAAGCTTACCTCTCTTCATCCAAAGGCACAGGTTTTCCATTATCAGCCACAAACATGTCATGGGTCCTCTTCAATGACCTGAACACCAGTGTGTGTACAGAATGCTTCTGTACCTCCTGGAAAGAGACAACCAAAATCCCACATCTATCTACAAGAGACCCATACACCCTAATCAACATTAGATTCATTATGTGCTTTACATGCTAAATATGAAGAAAGATATACACTCCTCAATAATTGTAACAAACTACAGCAGTCAACAACAAAAATGAGAAGGCTCCTGTCTAGCCTGAGCTTTAGTAAAGTAACTGAATAATGCCTAGGATTTGTTCAATAGATATTTACTGAGCTAGTACTGTATTCATCATGCAGTGTACTCAAGAGACAACAGACAAAAATAAGCAAAATAATTCCACATTTTGGAGGGTTTGAAAATAGGCAATGGGATGACTCAGAGGGGGGGGGAAGAATTGGTTGATATAATCAAGAAAGGTTTCTCTTAGGTGATAGTTAGGCAGAGAGGGAGACAACTTTACACAGAATAGATGTACAAACAATGCAAGCTGTGAGAAATGCCACTGCAAAGACGTTCAGATAATTCAGAACTGCAGCAGTTGTGAATGATGCGGGAGTGTGGGTTTCGAGGCTTGGTGAGGTTTAGACCTCTGCCACCACCAACATTTTTACTCTACAACCTTGGGACAGAAAGCAGCACTGAACTACATCCCTTCAATGTGTTTGTTAATCGTAAGCACTTAGACTAGCTGGAAGCTATTAAATCAGTCCGGGCAAAAACTGTTGGGCTAGATTAGGAGGACTGCGGTGGATCTGGAACGCAGTGGGTGGGATTAAGAAACGTTTGGGATACGCAAGAACAGATACAAACAAAATCAAGAACGGCAAGCTTTACTGGGGTAGAGATAAAATAACAGTGGAACAAGACAGCACGGACCAGTATCCCAGCCACCATGGGAGCATCAGAAGCCCCGCCTCCGAGGAGAGCGCCAGATACCAATGACAACACGCGGGCTGCAAGATTCCCTCAGGCTTCCCGCCGACTGAACCTCGGATTCGGGATGTCATCGGCCTTCCTCCCACCCCGACATCCCGAGACCACCAGCTTTGGTTTCAGTTCTTTTCCCCAGCACTTTCTCCTACACTTCCGTGGGCAAAGCTCCAGAGACAAACGGCTCCCGAGTGCCCGAGCGTTACTTTACCTCCACCATGTCGCCGCCGTCTAGTCTACTTCTCCAGCAGCGAAGAAACTCAAATAAACGACGCAGAAATCGCCGCCACTATTCTGCAGCTCTTTCCGGAGACTGGGGCCTGTCGCCGGACGTGACGCCAACCGCACATGCGTATTCGCAACCCGACGCGCAGGGGTCGAGGGGCGGAGTCTAGCGGTGGAGGCGGAAGCTAGGCGGAGTTGCGCGGATCCTCGTGGCGGAGAGTGGGATCTCGGCAGCCGCTGGGCGGGACTGGGGCGGGATTTGGGCGGGGCTGGACGAACTCTTCCGTGAGAAGGGCGGGTCTCGGCGGAGCTGGGCGGAGTCCCCTGGCTGGGGGCGGAGCTTCCACCCGAGCTAAGGGAGCGCGCCAGTCTTAAAGCCCTGTTTAGGGGCGGTACCTGCTTCCGAGGTCTAAAGCTCCTTACATTTCAGAAACGGTTGGAAACTTAAGTTATTTTTATTTTATTCGGCCTGATGCTAAAATGTTGACGTTTTGTGCTTTACCCAGGCAAAATCTGTGGCTTATGATCGATCGTTTTCAAATGTTTTCTATATTGATGTAATCGCTATTTGCGATCTTAAGTAAGGCATTTTCATTGATAGTACATATTCCTGAATTGTAATTAAGTTCACTGATCCCGTCCTCAGAGAACACGGCGAATACTTTGAGAAGGGTGAAAATGTAGCGCAAATATAGCAATGGGAATCAGTGCTCTCACTCTGTTTATGTCTTAATTCATAAAAACATGAAGGTCGTGTTTTTAACCTGAAAATAGTCATTTCTAGTCTTTTTAGTTTTGAGCTTTAATGCCCGAGCCATCTTTGTAGACATCAAGTAAGCATTTCTAAATTTAAATGTGAGTTTAGGCAAGGGATCTTATTTTCTGTAAAAGTGGCTAATGTTTGTACACTTTGCAAGGAAATAGTAATAACCATAGAAAAGAACATTTAAAATCACAAAACACTAAGGAAATGTAAGAAAGACTTTAATATATCTATGTTAAGATGACTACTAGACAGCTCTCATTAAACTTGTCAGATGCTTAGTCATCTTGAACACAACTTACGGACAAGGCTCATAACAGCAACTGTTACTAGTGAGGTAAACCACACTAGGTTTTGCTCTTCTTATAGCTCTTGAATGTCGCCCATAGCATTACCTTCTTAGATTAATAGAGAGTTTAGGTGACCTTATAATCTAGTTATGAGATCCATAAATCACATATATCATAGACAGATTTCTTGTTCATATGGAACCTGGCTTTTTCTGTTTGCTATGGCCTTCCTTCTCCTATTTTCTTGTTTTTGAAGGGATCCAGGATCTTTGACTGGTTAAGAATCCCAGTCCAGAGGTGTTGGCACAGCCTTTAATCCCAGTACTGGGGAGCAGAGGCAGTCGGATCTCTGAGTTCCAGAATAGCCAGGGCCAGAACTACACATAGAGTAAAAACTCAGAATAAGATGTGTATTCTTTAAAAATAAATAAAAACCTGCTCCGGCTAACACTGCGAGCTGCCTTCCATGGACAGTAGATGTCGCTATGGCTCTTCATAAGTATGAAGAGGATTTTTTTTCCTTTAAGCAAACATGACAAATTATTAATATAAATATGAATGCTGCGTTTGTATGTGTGAAAACAGTCGTGCAGATTTTAAGGAAAGCCTTTCTTCATTAACCAAGCTGGTTTTTCATTCAGCAATACAAATCTGTTCAGTCTCCTTCAGTTAGTGTACCCTTTTCTGTTAAACACTGATAGGTGATGCAGAGTGGGGCCGGTACCACTAGGACAAGCAGAGGGCCTGACAGTTTTACCTGAAGAATCAAAAGTCTAAGCAGAGAAATGTTAGGGCTGCCGAACTGTAGCAGCTGAGTCTTCTCTCTGCAATGCTGCTGTGACCTGATTCTCTACTTACCTCCTTTACAGATTCTAACCTGCCTAAGAGGCTCTTAAGAGGGCTAGCATGGGGTAGGGCTAGCATATCCACTCTTGGTCACCTGTAGTGTCCCGCATACTGACAGGACCACTGTAATCCCGCTCCTGAACCCCAAAGACGGTCCCTAAACCTTTGTGGGTTTTAGCCTCAAGAAAAGCAGAGAAGCAGTTTGTTCTTGCTGTTGCCCCGATGGTCTGGATCTAGTGAGATAAAAGAAAGCCCTCTTGTCCCTGCTCCCCAGGCTCCTTCTCAGCTACACAGAAAGATCGGGGGGGGGGGTGGAATCAACAAAGAAAGCTGTCAGCAGAGACAGTGGCCTCCTGCTCTTTCTCCCCGCCACAGGCCTTCTCCTACTGCAGGTCTCCAAACCACACTGTCCTGATGTTTGTGCCAGAAGTTCAGCATGGTCTTCAATTCTTAGTCTTAAGATGTAGTAAGGGAAACCTGCTAAAAAAAGACTAGTAACTGTAACGTTTGCAATCACGTGCCTGGGTAGACAAGCAGAGTCACTGATCTGTCTTATCTATTTATTCATGCATACGCTCATAAACTCTCTCAACTGACAGATCTGAAGTAAGCCAGGTGTAAGGTGTGTGATGCAAGCACTCATTGCTACCCAGGCCCCAGTTGCAAGTTCAGAAGCCCTTTCTTTTCATTTTAATATCCATTTTCCCTCCAAAGGTCGGTACCCAAGTCATTGTGCAAAAGCCTCCTCTCACAGGTTGCTGTGGCTGACCTCTGTTTCCTGCCTTTCCCCATAAACTCATGGCCCTTGTCTCCTTTGTTCACTGAACTATCTCACCTGCCACATAGGAGAAGCTCAGAATGGCTGCTTAGTCCTAATGGCTTTGTGCTGTGTAGTATGCCCCTCAGATGAACTGAAAAAAGTCACAAGAAGAAGTGTCTTGATAATTGGGGGTCGCAAGCCTTTGTCTTTGGTGCCGGGAAGCAGCTAGGCAGGATGGGTCATCTGTTTTCTCTGTCACTGATTGACTGCCCTTGACTTACAAAACAAGATCAACTAATGTGAGGGACAGCACTGTATTGGCTCAGCAAACAGCACGCCCTTCCGTCTCCACCAATGAGAGCAGAGTGCAAAAGCACTTCAGCATATCAGAATATTTCTTCTCCTTGAACGGAATCGTCTGTGTGAGACCGTTAGACAATTCAGAGTGCTGTTTAACTGGCTATAACTCTAGAGATTAAAAAAAAATGTTACAAGATATCACCTACATCTGCCACATGGGTACGAACGAACATACACACACATCCTATATGCCAGGCTGAAAACTATGAATGAAAGAAAGAGGCAAGAATGAGTGTGCCCACCAGAGACACTGTAATAACCACAGATGAGCTAGTCCCAAACAGCAGCAACAGCAAACAGAAGGTATAGGTAAAACTCTATAGCTTGCACATACATTTCATTGGGCACCATGGTTTAGTGGGCACAAAACACGGCCTGTTGAGTGAGACTTGGTCAAGTCTGGTACCAGCATTTGCCACCTCTGTGCCTGTAGGTAGTTGACCTCTGATCCTCAATTTTATCATCCGTACAAAGTAGTTGTTTTAATAGGATAAATGAACATTGGCTAGGCACATATCGATGAAGGCCAGTTCACGTCTTTATTCCGTGATTAATGATTTGAATGCCTTGCTCCTCAGTGTATTCCCAGCCCCTCCCACATTGCCTGTCCCTTTGGAGGCCCGCAGGCACTGTGTGGGGAATGACTGTTACAGCTCAGAATGCCATTCTAAGCAGCATGAATAGGTGGCTGAAGGGACTTTCATGTTGAACAAGGTCTGCCTTATATATGCAGAGACACTAAAAATGCACAGACTGATACAATGGCTCACACTATCACTAGGAGATGACCTGTCAGAGACTGGACATATAGTAATACCATGCATCTCATCTCAAAAAAAAAAAAAAAGATTGATCTTCTTCAAGATCCAACTCCTTCTTGAACCACCCAACTCTTTTTCCTCTGCTTTTTAACCCATGAAGTTCAATTTGTGTTGCCCTTAGACTCTTGGGTGTGTTGCCATTCGTTGGGCTACATGCCAGGGGCCATACCTTTCCCCAGAGGCCACCAACCCTGGCCAGGCAGGCTGCAGGGCCACTTAGATGGGAGAGTGGGGAGACAGAGCTTGTCTGTTGATGGGACATATTGCATGAGCACTGGATGAAGTGAGGATTATGGACCTTTGAAGTTCCCCATGAAGATTTCTCCTTTCCAAAGATGGAGAAGGCAGAGCATTTAACATCAGCAACAATATAAATGTCATAGTGATGAAATCCTGCCCAGATCATTAGGATGAGTTTTTTTTTTAAATTATATTTTGAAGGTATATCCTCATATTTTACTTACTTTCACTGTCAGATTATATATTTCTCTAAGAAAAAGTAAAGAAACTCTGTGTATGCGTATTCTTACTGACAAATGAAGCACAGGTTTGGAAAGAAATCCCTGTTTTCCTGTATCTAAAGTCAGACTTTGTTTTGACAGTCTAAGTTAAAAGGATTTAGTATACTGCACTATCAAGAGAAGAAACTCAGTGTCTCTGTTTTATAACTTTGTTTAAAATGCTCTCATGATCCACCCTCAGATCATTGGCTTTCTTTCTTATAAAAATATTTTGTACAGTTTTTGATAATGTTTACATACAAAGCCCAGAAATATTTTTGAGCAAATGCACTTGCCGGAATGTGAGTTGTTGACTTTGGCTCTTCTCTTGATTGTGTAGGCGGAGGAGGGCTTGACTCTTACTACTGCAGAGAAATGAACGGATGAGACAGAAGCTGTGGCTTTTGAGAAGTGACGAAAGAAAGCAGGCCACATTTACTGTACGTCATAGTAACTGAAAGAGGTATATGGAGACTTCACATACGTTAAATTATATCATCTTGCGCAAATATAACACAAAAGAAACCATATAAAATAATAATAAAATGAAGTATTAAGTGTATTCCATTATTATAATGATAATCTTGATTTGGGAATCTATAATTAATTGATATCATAACAGTGTTTAAAATTTATTGAAAATTTTAACCACTGAATAAAGGGCAAAGTACAGAAGCCAGTCAGGGCAGAAATAGCGAATCCTGGGGTTTTTGTTTTTGTTTTTCCTTTCTAGGATGTTTGTCTATCACAGCAGAGAAAGGTGGTTATTTTATAATCCTGATTAACATCTACAAAAAAGGATAGGCCATGATGATACACTAACTCTTCAACAGCCTCTTTTAAGAGTGCACATGTCGCTCTACCTCAAAGCCTGAGCCTGTGTGGCTCTCTTTACTGAGGTCAGAGTTTCACAGAGCCCCTTCTGAGTAGAACAGTTTTGTTTGAATTAAACCTTTTCCTTACACATCCTTTGCGAACTCCTGTAGCATTTAGTGCAAGACCTCTGCAGACACGGGGCTCTTTTCAGAATGTCCCTGTTTCCCGTCATTTGCTCTGACTCAATGATTCGAAGAACCCCACTGTGTCCACATTAGGCCAGCAGTGAGGAAGAGCCGTCTGATAGGTAAATAAGGCTTGCTGGGAAGATGTTGCTCAAATGATAAAGCAGTTCAGCCAACAAGTGAACCAAAATGTCAAATATTAACCAAAGGGAGGTAACCCTTCCTGAAGTCATGCCTGGGAGAGGACCCATTATATAGAGGATCGACAGTCTCCCAGCTACGTCTGCAGGCAAAGGGCAACTGCTTGGAATTTCGGAAACTCTGAAACCATGAGGCATCTATGGCTGCTGCTGTTGTGTGTTTTCTCAGTTCAAACTCAAGCTGCCAATGATGACTACGACGATCTGGTGATTTTTTTGGTGTTGTTTTTACAGATATCATAGTGCTACCAATATAATTAATGTAAAATTGTACATTATATGTATTATATATACAGGTCCATAGACCTGTATGTACGAAAGCAAAGTCATATGTTATTTTCTGGTTGATTCACCTTCATTTCTCCAGGGTGAAGATGGCTTAGCTAATGTGAGATGTGTTTTCTTCTGTCTCGTTATTCTAATTCTACCAACTTTCACTTAGTTCTTGCAGTAAGTTCTTAAAATTATAATGATAAATTTTTTAATCTATAGGTTCTATAATGGTACTAGATTAGTATTTTGAAAGACAAAAGCTGCTGTAGATTGTTTGCCCTTTGCTGAGTAAGATAATATATAACTGCTGAGGTTATTTAATATGGGTAATAATTAGAATATTAAAATCAGAAAATGAAATGTGGGTATTTTCAGATTAAAAAATTACAACAGGGGCAGTGTTTATTGTTATTGTATAGCATAACCTTCTCATGTGTAGAAGTGGTTTTCTTCATGTTATTTATCTATTTTCTTTTCCTTCCTTCCTTCCTTTCTTTCTTTCTTTCTTTTTTTTTTTTTTTTTTTTTTTGAGATAGGATTTCATTTTGTAGCTCCAATTGGCCTCAAATTTGTGCCAACCCTCCTGCCTCAGCTTGTTGGTTTGTTTGAGACAGGGTCTCTCTGTGTAGCTCTGGCTGTCCTGACCGTCCATGTAAGGCCAGGCTGGCCTCCAACTCACAGTGATCTGCCTGCCTCTAACTCCCCAGTGCTGGGATTAAAGGCATGGGCTACCTGGCTTGTCTCAGCCTCGTCGATGCTCATATTACGGACCTGGGCAGCCATCCTCAGTCCAAGTGTTATTTTTTTTTTTTACCAACTTATTATCAGCATTATTTTGATGTCACAAAAAATTAGAAGTACATTTAAAAAAATAGTTCAGATTCTATTACTGAATGTATCCGGATGAAACTGTAGTGTATTATGCACAGCAGAAATCGGAATACGCATCAGTATTGCAATGAACTGATTTACTGTGGCCCATTTATACCGAAGAGCATGTAAGCATTCAGATTATTTGATCATACAAATAAGAAAAGTATCTGGGTTTGGTAAGAAAAGTGTAAAAGATGTGTTTAGGTACATTTTCATAAATTACTTCAAAAGTGCTTTCAGATTCTTACTAATTAATCCTTTAGATTAAGCTCCCACATGGGTTTTCTGGCTTTAATTATTTCTGTAAGAGCTCTTTCCTCTTTGTCCCCATTGGTTTTTTTTTTTCAGTATTTGTCATTTATTTTCTCTAATGAAGCCAGACAACCTCAACAGCATTCTAAAGCATGCAAGACAGTAGATTTCTTTCTCATAATTGTATTTGCCATGAACAAAAAACACATTTCATTAAGTTTGTGTTAGAGCAGACAAGCTCTGGTGCAGACCATGGCTTTAATATGAAATATGTATATGTTCATGAATGTTCACCCATTATTAAAATATTAGGAGTATATATCTTTACCTACACACACACACACACACACACACACACACACACACACACACACAGGGGGGAAAGATTAATTAGTAATTAAGCAAGGGATTGCAGCCAGACTATTAGGGTTTCAATCTCCTCACCTCTGAATGTAAAATAGTGTAATGACTTAACGAACAAATGAGAGTAAAGTGTAGCTCGTGTGGTGACTTAGATGCACATAACTGCAAAAGATCTCGGCTACTGTTCCATGTTTTGTGGCTTCCCCATTTGCAAATACAACCCTCAGGGCAAAACTCCTGAAACAATAGTTAACTTGCTTAATCCATGTCAACCTTCATATGGGTTCACGCCTCTTCCACTTGACTGTCTTTTTAAGGAATTTTAAATTAGCAAATAATCTTTAATGCAGTCTGTAAACTCTGAAAATTACATATGGGAATAGCATTATGCCTAATAAAGGATGGAGGGAGTTTCAAGAGAATGGCTCAACAAAGACTTTTGTTGAAAACTGAAACAGCGGAAGAGTATCTTTGGGCCATGACCACAATGAAAATAGTAAGAACTTGAACCAAGTTCAGTTCTGAAGGTATCACTGGTTAAAAAAAAATTTTTTTTTTTACAATAATTTCACAAGGCAGATACAAGCCATGGTTGTTCTCATTTTCTGGATGAGAAAACTGAGTCATGAGTGGAGCAACCTGGCCAAAGTGCGTGACAAGACCGGACCCCAAGCAGCACCTTGCTCCACACCACCTTAGTTCTCTATAACTTATTACGGTTAAACATGTCTTATTACTAATAGTTTTTCTCTAAATAGACCATCTTGTCCCAAATATGTTCAAATAGGACTCAGCCTGATCATCAATTTATAAAAGCTAAAACTTGAGGAAATGATTACCAACTGGAGGAATTTACTTACCCAGGTAGCATGAGAATATTTATTCTTTCTGATCCTCCAGATTCCTGACAGTCCTGCGTGTTCCAAAGCTTAAATTTCACAATCTAGAGTAGATCTGTCTTAGCCCCATGCCCACCCCTTCCTTGTAAAACTCCATTAGCTTTATGCAGTAGTTTTGTGTGTCTTCCATCCTCCATCTGCTTGAAGAGACACAAAGTAACCTGATGGAGCCAGTGGAGCGCCCTGTGGCAAGCTGTCAGGCTTGTGTTGTCTCAGCTATAAAGCGAGAGTGTGCAATGGTTTCCCCTCGCAGCTTCTCTAACCTTGCATTCTGGTCCTGCCTGATTCCAGCCGGAGAGCTTGAATGTCCGGGGCCATCGACCTGTTGACAAGAGAAGGGAGGAGCTTCCTAGCCTAAAACCTGCCCCTCCTCCTATCAGCGGAGGGGGCTATCGACCCCGTCCACCCAAGGTTGCTGCCAGCCAGAAGAAAGTAGAGCGAAGAGCCCCTGACGCTGGAGGCTGTCTTCACGCTGACTCAGACATGGTAGGGGCATTCGTGGTTTTTGTAAGGAGATTCGTGGATCTCCAGGGCAGGAAAAAAAAAAAAAAAAAAACCTTAATATTTCATGGACCCACACCTCTATCTTGCTATTTTGCATATTTAAGAATTAAAATTCAAAATATGAACTCCATAGAGTCCCTTCTTTGTACTTACCCTTCCTGTATTGGGCTTTTGGGTCTGGACCCAAGATAACGAACTAGGATATTTGGTCATCGCCTTGACTTTTGCATTTTTCCTACTTCCTACATTGGGGTAGGTACAATTTTCATAGCCTGATTCCATCCCCCTTCTCTTCCTGTGGTAAAGACCATTTTTGTTCTTTATAAGCATTCACTGACAATTCTAAAGTTTTAATCTTCCATGAAGAAAGTGAAATATCAAGTTTTTTAAACTGACTCATGAGATCACGAAAGTCTCCCTAATGTTCATTTTTAAACAAATATCTACCGCTCTAACGCCTGCTATTTTCTTTGTTGACAGGGAGTGTTGTGTCCTACAGGATGTACATTGCAACAAACTTTGATCAACCACGAAAGGCCAATCAAGAGCAGTATTGCCGAGTTAAATAATAACATACAGTCTGTTTCCGAGACCTCCTCTGTCACCTTTCAGTACCTGACTCTGCTGAAAGACATGTGGAAAAAGAAGCAGGCACAAGTTAAAGGTAGCCATCCTGGGGGCGGGGCGGGGCGGGGCGGGGCGGGGTTCTACCTAATTGATTTATAAAATTGAAACTGATAACTGCACATATACAGTCCTGTGCAGTTAAACCATCCAAGGTTGACCAGCACTTGAAATCTGTCCCTGCTTATCCTGGGTACTCCCTCGGGCACAGTCGTGTGCAGTTTGCCCGACAAGTACTCCTCAAGTCTTAGTCTTGGTACCACTTTCACTACAATGCTTTTCTATGAGAAATGTCACTGTGGGTTAGTTTCCGCCTATTAGACGTTTGTCTTGTGACTCAGAAGATAATATGCATGGAAGAAAAACTTAGATTCTGTAAGTGTAACACCCCCCCCCCAGGGCATTGAATATGAGAACATCAGCCTGACGTTAATCTGCAAGCAGGGACATCTGGCATACAAATCTTGAGTGCTGAGGGCCTGGTGGGTGGGAATCAGTTGGGGTGTCCCATGGCACAGGCTTTTCAGAGAGCCGCTCACCCAAGGGAAGGCACCAGAAGAATTCAGAAGTGTTCTTGCAAATCCCAAGGCTTTGCAGTACTCATGGGGTGTGGGAGTGCCAACTGCCTCTGCTTTGCAATGCTATATGTTGAGATGGAGCCTCAGTGCCCCAAAGTGAGACATGAGTTGTGTTTCTTACCATATACAAACTTTAGCTTGTACCTAGGGCAAATCTCTGGAGCAATAGTTGGGCTGCATGCCAATTTATCCATGCCATGAAACAAACAAACAAAGAAACAAACAAAAATATGCCTCTGAAGTTCAGTAGTCACCATTGCTTAATACCGCCCCCAAATATTTTAGTTTATTCTCAGAAAATCAAAATCATATTTATGTAGTGAGATATCCTTTTATAGGCAAAAAATGCTGACCATTCCTCCTATTGTTGTGGCTTTCCAGATAATGAAAATGTCATAAATGAGTATTCCTCCATTCTGGAAGACCAGAGATTATATATTGATGAGACCGTGAATGATAATATCCCCCTTAATCTTCGTGTGCTCCGCTCAATCCTGGAGGACCTGAGAAGCAAAATACAAAAACTGGAATCTGACATCTCAGCTCAAATGGAATACTGCCGCACTCCATGCACCGTCAGCTGCAACATTCCGGTGGTGTCTGGGAAAGGTAACTAGTTAGTAAACACATTTCCATAGTTCCAGAAGATCTCACTTTCTTTAAACATAGAGACTAAAAAGTGAGCAGAGTAGCTTTTCCCCAACAGAAGGTAATGATATTCTGTCATATATCGTGGGCATGTTGTAGTCTGCCTTGACTGATGGCTCCACCCGGTTCTGCTGAGCAGATTAGCAGATGATGAGAGTGGGCATTCCAGGGGTCTCTAATGTGTCTATACATATGCTCGTGTGAACAGATGGCCGGGCCGGGCGTGGAAAGATGAAGTTTCTTCATCCTGTGTGCTCTAATTGTAGGAACAGGAGATAAAAGGAGCTCTGTAGTTCAGGTGACAGAATTCCTCAAAACTTAGTTTGGTTTTCAGTAAAAAGAAGGTCAAACTCCTAGAACATTATGCTCAGATATTTGTGATAAAATAGTCCTCTGTATCCTGTGGAACAATCGGTTCTGTTCAAGAATGAATAGCCGCAGGCGCCGTTACTGCCCCTGAACATAATGCACCATGGTATTATTCTTGCAGAGTGTGAGGAGATCATTAGGAAGGGAGGTGAGACATCCGAAATGTACCTCATCCAGCCCGACACCTCCACCAAGCCGTACAGAGTATACTGCGACATGAAAACAGAAAACGGAGGTAAGCAATGCACAGTGGCTGACCTGCCATTCGTAAGCATCCCGGATGCCGGGAAGCAAGGCTGAGCTCCAATACACATGGCAAGGAACCGCTGGATTGGAAAGAACCTTGATGCATGCATTAAGGCGCCATGCAATGCTTGATATTTCCAACTATTTTAAGAGTTCTCCCTTCATGCGTATTTCCTTATCTCATCTACTTGGAGAACAGACCCTAAGGAGGCGTAAGATAAAACAAATTGGCAATAAGTTCAGACTTTCCTTTCAGAGTATAGGTATTACTGATTACCTTAGGCTAATTTTATTCCTTTCAACTAAAGGATGGACAGTCATACAGAACCGTCAGGATGGCAGCGTCGACTTTGGCAGGAAATGGGACCCATACAAAAAAGGATTTGGAAATATTGCGACCAACGAAGACACAAAGAAGTACTGTGGCTTGCCAGGTAAAGACTGCGAGTGAAAGATCAAATCCTTCTATTTCAGTGAGCTTTTTTCCTCAGTCAAAATATCAAGGGCAGGGAGTCTTTTTTTAGATTTTTAGGATGCTAACAGGAATTTAATTACACACATGCACACACATGCACACACACACGCACACACACATGCACAACTAAATAAATGTAAAAGCATTTAAATGTGGCAGCTAAAGGTCTGGGGGAAGCTGTGTCTGGCTGCCAGAGGCCTCACTTTGGCTGATGTTCTATATCCATTCCCACTAGGTGAATATTGGCTTGGGAATGATAAGATTAGCCAGCTCACCAGGATGGGACCCACAGAACTTCTGATCGAAATGGAGGACTGGAAAGGAGACAAGGTGAAGGCGCATTATGGAGGCTTCACGGTACAGAACGAGGCCAGCAAGTACCAGGTCTCAGTGGACAAGTACAAAGGGACAGCTGGCAACGCCCTCATGGATGGGGCCTCTCAGCTGGTGGGGGAGAACAGAACCATGACCATCCACAACGGCATGTTCTTCAGCACGTACGACAGGGACAACGACGGCTGGTAAGCACTGAGGTCTTTGCTGCTGTCTTGAAAGTCCCCACGAAAGCCATTGCCTAGCACCGTGGGCGTACCGAATGTTCTAAACAACTGCCCAGACCTGGACACTTAAGGTGTATCAGGCAGCCCCTGTCCCGAACTCCCTACGTGTCAATGGAAGGCATCCCAGCTATAATGCAGACATCATCAGTGTCATCTTTCAGATAACGTTTAGAGAGATGAATTTACCCGAAGGCAGACAGCTACCCAAAGACAGACCTGGATCTAGAGCACAACTCTGAGTTTTGTGTCTCTATATAAATATCTGTGTTTTCATTCACTAACGCATCTACTGAAGCTCTCATTTCATATCTCAGCCTTTCTCATACTACAGTATCAGAAAAGTTATTGCAGAGTAGAAGAATTCAGTCCCTTCACGATTAGGCCCAGCTGCTTTCCTTTCATGCTGCGGGGCAGTGAGAACCTTGCTGTATTTGGGCTTTCCATACAGGACCCAAGGGAAAGGATTCCACACACAGTTGAGCACAGTACTTTCATGCAGGACCTCCCCAGAGACCTGAACCGATGGCCGAACTTGTATGGATCATAACTGAAACTCATCTCCTTTCAGGGTCACTACCGATCCAAGAAAGCAGTGCTCCAAAGAAGATGGTGGTGGCTGGTGGTATAACAGGTGCCATGCGGCCAATCCGAATGGCAGATACTACTGGGGTGGCCTTTACAGCTGGGACATGTCCAAGCATGGCACAGACGATGGTGTGGTGTGGATGAACTGGAAGGGATCGTGGTACTCAATGAGGAGAATATCTATGAAGATCAGGCCCTTCTTCCCACAGCAATAGTCCCTCAAGCACAGACTTTCATTCTTCTATGTCTGACTTTTTTTTTTTTTTTACATTATGATATTGGAATTTGATACGTTATACCCACTAAAGCTCAAAACAATGGTTGAGTGTATCTCTTTTTTTTTTGAATGATATAGGATAAAGACATTGAAAACAGCACAAGGATTTCCTTTGTATTCTTTTCATTTCGAAATTTTATTTTTATTATTTTTCATTATGTGACTGTGTGTGGGTACAAGCATACAAGTGCAGGAGCCTGCAGACACCAGAGGGGTCAGGTCGTCCCAGAGCTGCAGTTACAGTGGCGGTGAGCCTCCTGACGCCGTTGTGGGGGAACTGAAGTCAGCTTTCATTTCTGAGCATCTCTTTAGACCTACCTCATTTGTATTCTTCATTTGCCTTTCCTGCAGAGAGTTAATAAAAAGGATGCTAATAAATAGTCAGTTGATTCCATCTGATTGTGGAACATTTCAGGCTAAGCACCCCCTCTCCATCTCGTTATACAAAAGTGTTACACAAATGAAAGTTGATGTTTATAAGTCTGGTTCCGAAATCCTACTTATTCATGCAAGGTGTCTCACTGAAAGTCTTTTCGAACAGACTTATTATGTAAACCAGTCTCTGCCATCATAAATTAATGTTTTCTTATTTTGTTGTCTGTACCGTCAGGATTTGAATTTGTGAGGCAGGAAGGTGTTTACAATTTCAAAGGTCTAGTGAGCTATTTGAAGTGTCAAAAGTCCTGCTGTTCCATGGGAAAGCAACTGCTCTACCTTTCAAGAAGACCGCAAGGCCAGAGTGCAAACAAGCCTTTGGACTCTGATGGAGTCCTTGTCATGTGCTTCCTGGGGAAATGGTAGACTAGGAGGCCAAGCTTGCTCRTTGCCCTCAGATAGATTGCTTTTTAGGTAGTTACCCAGGAGCTATCGCTAACGGAAGTCGGGTTTTCTATCCTTTTTTTTGGGGGGGGGGGTTTGAGACAGGGTTTCTCTGTGTAGYYCTGGCTGTCCTGGAACTCACTCTGTAGACCAGGCTGGCCTCGAACTCAGAAATCCRCCTGCCTCTGCCTCCCAAGTGCTGGGATTAAAGGTGTGCACCACCACTGCCCGGCTTTTCTATCCTTTATACCTCTTCCCACGGCACCCGCTGCAACCCTTACTCCTTCAGTGAGCCCCAGCTCAGTGCGCCTGCCCTGTTGTTGGCATGGCTGCCTGTGTGCATGGCCCTAAGTGTCCTGAGTCGCGGCTTCTCGATGTTCACTTTAGTGAAGATTAATTTGCTTCTTGGAAATGCTTTCTCTTACTGCCTTGCTCCTTTATTTTTCCCTGTCCTTGTTGCCATGGATTCTGTCTCTCAGAGTCTACACCACACATGCTGATAGCTTACATTGTCCAAAAGTCAGCCAGTTCTGCCAAGCTTACCTGCCTGCTTAAAGTTAGCTCTCTACAATAAACAACTGGATAACGCCTTGCCCCCAAATCCCACAGTTAGAGCCAAAAATGATGACGAGTGGCTCCCAGTACTGCCTCCTCCTCCTTTCATTACACACCTACATTTTTGGCGCTCGGCTTTCCATCATTCCAGTATAAATTGGTCCCTTAAATCTTATTTTTCAATGGATTTACTGAAGTATAATTTATATACAAAATATCAAGTTTGATTCCCAGTACTACAACACACACACACACACACACACACACACACACACACACACACACACACCAAAGCGAATAAAAGAACTGTCTACATGCGTCTATATCCACGCACCTCACCCTCGTGGCATTATTGTATCCATTGCCTCCTAAACTCTCTAGTGCCCCCTTGTTCATTTGTTTGTTTCATTTCCTTAAGGTACCAACACTTGACATGAGGTCATTTTTAAGTGCACAAGTCCTGTACTCCTGTCTACTGGGGAGCACTAGAACTCCTTCAGTACTCTGTCACACGCATCAACTTTCTCCTTCTCCCCTACCCCATCCCACACTTGCTATCATCCTGTTGTTAGTGAAAACATAAAGAGAGGACTGTAAAAAACATAGCTTCCTTAAAAATTGAAAAAACAGAATTGATTTGGTGATCCGACAAGCCCACTCCTGAAGAAACACACCCAAACATGTGAAGTTACAGAGCCATCTGTGTTCCTATGTTCACCTGGCTGGCCAGGCCAAGCAATGTGTTTCCCTCAGACAGTCTGAGACAGGGCTGTCTATTTTGAACACCCCCAGTCCCCCACACCCTCACCCCTGCCCCCTTCAACTGTTCACTCCTAGAACTTTCTAAAAGCCTAAGGAAATTGCTCACATTTTGACAGTGAATACTGCATTTTTTTCAACTTTTATTCGAGCATGAAAAGCTTGTAACTTCTAAACATTGAATGAATTAACCCCAAGAATTGTCAGGGCCTTCGATATCTCCTTTTTTATATGTTGGTTTTTTTTTTTTTTTGATATATGCTTTATATAGGTTGTTTTTTCTAATAAAGGTACACATACACACACACACACACACACACACACACACACACACACACACAGGGAAATCCAAAATGCCCAATGCTTAGCAGTGGAATTTTGAAAGTACAACAGTTCTACAAGTTAAGGCAGGTAGAAAAGCATATTCCTCAGACCTTTGCTCTATCCCTTAGCAAACATGGGGATGGGGGAGAAGTCCCTAGAGTCTAAAGGAAAGCCGCAGTTATCTCACTAAAGCAGACACCTGATGTGATGGTCAGTTCTTAGTGCTCAAATAACAGCAGTATGTGGATCCTGGGAATCTGTCCAGCAAGCAGTGCTGAGATTAAAGTCCCATGCCACCATGCCCACCTTAATCTACAGGCTTTTTAAAAGCAGAAATGTCTGAGTGCTAACCTGAATTTATTATAAAGATCCTCTGCTTTTCAATAAACACCCTCAAGAGTTTCTGCTCCCTGGCTAGATTTTGGAATTCCTGGTGTTTGTATCTATTAAAGACTCTTTCTATCCTTCTGATCTAGGCAGCTGTGATGCAGATGGTGACCAAGAAGCACCGTGGTGCTCACAGACATTCTTGACCTTGCCGTAAGGGGGAACTTGGGCTTAACATGTCCCTAAAGGTTAAAATCAGGTAAAATTCACTTTACCTGTCAGGCTCATGTGTTTCTCTCATTCTGAATTTTAGTTCCTTTGAAAAGTACCCATCAGTTATCTATACATCTAAAACAATCACACCCTTCCTCTCTTCCCAGGCTAATGTGATCCATGGGTGGCGTGTAGCTGGTTTTTACCCAGTTGCTGTTTTGATGTCCAAATTCTACTTTTTTCTTGCCTTAACATTTTATTTTGAAAGGTTCAGACATAAAACCGATTTCAGGAACGGTTTAATGAGTACCCCTGTGTCCTTCACCCAGAGCCAGCGACTCTTTGCTATGTTTGCTGAATCTCCCCAAAGGAGTCACCTAACACAATTTTGCAACCACTTGTGTAGGCGTGCAACCTTGAGGTCAGGGACCTCTGTGGCGGAGTCAAAGGTGAGCTTAGCCAATGTTTTCCAGACTGTTCTGTTGTAATCACAGTCATGCCCCCTTCAGCAATGAGCTGACAGAGAGACCTCTGCTCAGCTCTTAGCTCTGGAAACCTGGTAGTTCTTTTACATTCACTGGCCTTTACCACATGGGAGAGACTTCCCAGACTTTCCTGACTTCCCAGATGAAAATTCCTCATCCTACAGTCCCCTCTGTGACATTTAAGACCCTCTCTGTTCCTGTCTTTTGTGGCTGCCCACAGCTATAGCTAACTCGGTCCCTGGAAGAGAAGCTGGGGATAGATGGGGGTGGGGGGTGGGCAGCGAGAAAGAAATGACATCAGGACAACAGTTGCTGTTGGAGATGTAAAGTTTATATGGCGATTTGACAACATATGGGCCATAGGGTGAATCTTTTGAGACTGGCTCAGCGTGTGTTGGCTCCACCTGTCCACATTGCTCAGCGGGTGGCCTGCTTGATTCAGGAAACTGTAGGTCTGGCAGATCAGAGGACTTCAGCGGTCCACCCCAGGCTAGCTCCTGGTGCTGGCTAGCCTTGGCTCCCAGGTAATAAACAGGAAGCTGTGTTGTTCTATGGAGAAAAAAGGGCCAGGAACTCCAAGGGCTGAGAAATAGTAACTAGCTCAGAGGTTCGAAAACCCAGCTCAAACACCGGGGGAGGATACAGTCTTCGATTAATTTCAGATATTTATATGTGAGATTTATAAAACACCCAGTAAAAAACAAGTCATCAAACTGGGTGTGATAGTCCATGCCTTTAGTCCCAGCAATTCCAGAGGCAGACAAAGGCGAATCTGTGAGTTCCAGGCCAAGCAGGCCTATATAGTGAGTTTCAGGACATTCAGAAGCACTTCAAGATTCTGTCTTAAACAAACAAGCAAACAAAATTCTCAAGCCATCAGTGAGGTAGCTTGTAGCTGTGCAGCAGCCATGGGTGAACTGGGTTACCTGAAAGGGGGGCTGGAAATGAAAAAGGAGAGGGGTGGGTGGGGGGAGGGGTGGGTGGGGGAGGGGATGGCAGTGACGAGAGAAGGATGAAGCCAAGACAAGTTTCTGATTGTCTTAGGGTTTCTATTCCTGCACAAACATCATGACCAAGAAGCAAGTTGGGGAGGAAAGGGTTTATTGAGCTTACACTTCCACACAGCTGTTCATCACTAAAGGAGGCCAGGACTGGAACTCAAGCAGGTCAGGAAGCAGGAGCTGATGCAGAGGCCATGGAGGGATGT
>BDUI01000004.1:3039835-3053198 GCA_002335545.1 Apodemus speciosus
AGAGAGAGAGAGAGAGAGAGAGAGAGAGAGAGAGAGAGAGAGAGAGAGAGAGAGAGAGACATAAGGAAGGACCCTGTTCACCACGTTCTCTGCTTACCCAGTCATCATCAGAGCAGAAGGGCCAGTCTGTCTCCTTGCATTGACTCTGATGTCGCTCCATAACTCTTGGCCCACGCACTCCTCCTCCTTCTGCTAAGAATTCACCTCCGGTGTCTGCAGTCTTTAAGGGTTTTCAAACATTCAAAAAGGAGCAGAGGCAGCAGTGTTAGCATTGTGAGAAGCAAAGAAGATAAAGGGTGTGAATTTTTAAAACTGTATTTGATGCTAGAGAAGCATCTGCTAGCTGTTAGGGGTTTTAAAAGAAAAATGATGGGGATTAGTAGCATCAGTTAAATTTCACCTTTGTCTTTTGTTTCATCACCATAGACAAAAGATAGCTGAAAAATTCTAGTTTTTTTCTCCCCAAAGTTCTCTTTCTGTATATGAAAACCTATGCCCTCTTGCACCCATGTTCCTTTCTCCTTCGGGTTTCTATGGTAACCTTTGGAGGTGGTTCATGATCCAGACAAGCACTTATCAAGTACACAAATGTGCAAAGTTAACACTTGGCAATGTTTTATAGTACAATCATGCAATTGTAGATTTTCATTTGAAATGAAAATAATAAACAGTTGAAGCTTTAGTCAGCAACCAGCAATTTTTTGAACACCTTATAATTAGAAACCCAGAGCTAAAAGTTCTCAGCTATAAACCAAATGAAACACAAAACATTTTGTCCCATAACACTTCTTCGTCTAACGGGTTGAGATGGCTTCCAGGCATTTATCGCCTCTGCTCACCACTGCCAACTTACAAGGATTTTCCTGCCACTATGTTAGTTTGGGGTAGTTTTTCCTTATAATTAGTCAACATGGTCTCATTCTCATTTGTGAAAATTCAAATAATCCTGATTATCATAATTAAAGCAGTGAAGAACAATTCATGTAAAAGAACGAGTCCCTTTGTATAAGAAATATAATGGCAAATTCAATTGTATGAATAAAATAGCACAATAAAGCAGACAGAGAGCGCACATAGTAATAAGAGATAAAGAAGACAATCGAAGTATGAATTAACCAGAAATATCGCCTCAGCTGGTTTTTTTCATTTAATGCCCTCCAAAATGTGTCATTCCTTACTCTCTGATATCAAGATTTTTGAATGATGAGCCAAAGAAAACACCGCCACCAACAACAAAACAACTGAAATAATATACAGCCTGGGTAACTAATTAGGATGTCACCTAGGTCCTTGGTTATAGTTGACATTTTTTTTTTTTTTTTTTATAAATTAGAATGTGTCAGAAACTCCATTGATTTGGGTTTCTTTCTTTTGTTTGTCTTTGGAGTTTAATTTTGGAAATAATGTCAGTATTTAGAAGTCATCTAAAAAAGAACACAATCCTTCCAAAGAGCACACTGCCTCATGACTAATTCCTTTGGAATTTGCTATACGTTTTCAAAGGCAATTAATTTGCCCCTTTCCTTTTATGTCTTCAAAAAGATATAAAAAGTTTTTCTTAGGGCTGCCGGTGTAGAGTGCTCAGTCAGCATGCAGAAAGCTCTGGTTTAGTCCTTAACATCACAAACAACACTAAAACATCACAAACAAAACTAAAACATTGCAAATAAAACAAAAACTAGAGGTGCGCCATAGCACCTTTGGGTTTGCAAAGCGTTGTGCTTGTTATAGACACACGTCTGGGATTGCCAGCTGGAGAACAGTTCTGATCAAATGTTTTGTTCTGTTAGAATGATGTCTCCGGAGTTTAGAGGGACAAAGATGTGGGGGGCTGATTCACAAGGCTGGAAATCTGGCAATATAGCTCAGTTGTAAAGAGCTTGACCGGCATGCCCAGGGGTTCTCAACCTGTGCGTCATGACCCCTTTGGCAAACCTCTATCTCCAAAAATATTTATGTTATAATTCATAAAAGTAACAAAATTAAGGTTAGGAAGTAGTAACAAAAATAATTTCATGGTTGTTGCCAGTCATCGCAACATGAGGAACTACATTTAAGGGTGACAGCAGGCAGAATTCTATGCTGGATCAACCCCCAGCACCATGAAAGTACACTAACAACACAACTGCAGTGTTTAAACACTGAATCTGAATCAACCTGAGTGACAGGTGTCAAAATCCCTTGTTCCCCTAGGGCCTCCCTCTGGAAATCACTTTCCCCCAGAGACTTGTCAGGCTCTTCTGGGAATTTGCCTCCCTGGCCGGGCCTTTATAAGGCTAAGAACAAAGGACTGGTAGACTCTGAAATCAAAACTCCTTGCAGAAGAAATGCCAGAGACTGAAAGAGGAGAAAGCACATACCCAGACTGTGCTGGCCACGCTCAGGACAAGGCAGGCGACCCTCAGGGAAAGCATAGTTTCTTCGGTCAGAGATGGCTCATGAGGAGCACTGAAGCTGAAGGGAAGGAGGACCGACTGCACTCACAGCTCCTACCTTACTTAAACCTGCAGGAGGCTGGGTTAATCATCACCCTTGGCCCACTCAAATAGCCAAAGCTCACAGTGTGTCCTTTGCTCTGACCATAATAATCACGGTATCCCAGAAATTCTTGCTCAATTCTCTGTAGCTTGTTTGTTTCCGATAAGTTGTTGCAAATGGCAGCAGTTGGGGGGAAATTTCTACATTCCAGGAAGTGGGGGCCTTCGAAGCTACCAAGGTGAACACCTTCCACACCTGAAAGAAGAACAGAGCAGCCAGGGCATTCTGGTTATCCTTTTGTGAAGCAGAGACATTTAACTATGTGTAGGACTCAGAGTTCATCTGAATTTCAAAATGACCTGAAAGCCTACAATCAGCGTATGTTAAACAGATTATTTTCCTCCACCCAAAGGTCAAGACAACAGCCGCTGACACCAAACACCAACGTCCACAATCCTAGCTCCAGCTTCCTGACCCTGTGTGCTTATGAAGGTCACCTGCTCCTCCTTGTGAATCCGTCTCCTCATTTAAAGAGCAGGGGCCAAGACAACATGCTACACATGCTAGTAAACCAGTGGGTAAATTATTTCAAGGCCTTTGGAGGAGTGATTGTCACCACTGGCTGGGAGCAAGTGCTCCATGACTGGAGACGTGCGTGGAAAATGTGCTTCCTCTCCTCCTTGTGCCTTTGGGCCTGATCTCTCTTCATCTGCTCTTCATTTCCATGTACAAGTCTCCTGGACTCAGTGAAACTTCTGTGTGCCCTACCCACCCACTTCTGTTTCCCCCCAGAAAGCAACAGCTGGATTTTGAACAGAATATCACTGCATTATTCACAGTTCCATACTGTGGAAGCAGCCTAATACAATGGATGACTGGGTATAGAAAAGGGGTAGATACGAGAGATTATTGCTCAGCCTGTGAAAAGAAGAAAATCACGCATCTGGGGAAATATGTGTGAGCCTTGAGGACATCACGCTAAGCCACAGATGTGACTTCACTTCCATGTGAAACCTTAAATGTGCATTTCAAGACTCTGGGACACAGTAGTGGCTGCCAGGAGATGAGAAGTGAGGGAAACAGAAAGGAAGGAAAAAGAGGAAAAAGAAATGACAATCAAATGAGGTGATGCATATGCTAATGAGCTCAAAGGGGTGGATATTTTCACATCAAACATATAGAACTTTTACATATCAGTCATGATTCAATAAAATAAAAGAAGCCTTTGACTTAAGTGTGCTCTATTTAGTAATAAAAACTGAGGATTACCAGTTAAATTTGAATCTCAGACAGACAACCAATATATCTTAGTGTATGTATGTCTTCTGTAATGTTTGGAATATACTTAGACTAGAATGTTGTTGTACATGTGAAATTCAAACTTACCAGGGTATTCTGTTAGCTGGCAACCTGTCCTACTTTGTCTGAAATTCTGCTTCCTATGCGAAGCCACTCCTGGTACCAGCTGTCACTAAGCTTTATTGAGTGCTTACTGAGCACCCAGATATTTGCTGGACATTCTGCATGTTCCTGGTTTGATACCTGAAATAAAGGTGGCCTCTTGTTCCTTTATCTTCTCTTAGATCAGGTATCTCTTTTGGCATTTATCATTTGTATGAGGCATTATCTATCTCTTCCACTAGATAAGAAACTAAAAAAAATGGAAATATTGTACTTGTTTTTATAGTCTCTCTAAAAGGTACAGAGCCCCATTGAGAGAGCTAGCATGAGCACCCTCCTCTGTTGCAAGCAGAGCAGCTCAGGCATTTGAAGCTTGCTGCAGACAGATCAAAGCTCTTAGGGAGGCCACGTCTCTCTCTGCTCTGAGGCCAGTTCCACAGCTTTCTAAAGATAGTTCCAGAGCTCAGAGGAAACTCTAGAGTCCACTGAGATTCCAGATAGCAGCGATTCCTGGGGAAGCTGATAAATATTCACCCACAGATGCTATATCATCAAAATGCCAGGCATGGACAGGAAACCCCCTCAAATATTTTCCTAAGCCTGCAGGAAGTTCATTTTAGGAAGAGAACATGGTATAGCCAAGACATTCCCAGAGAGTAACCAGGTAGGCTTCAGGTCAACGGACCTTTAATCTCCCTGAAAGTTAACTAACAGAGATAATATGAATGCCATCATTTTCAGGGATGTCACCTGAGAACTGTGACCTTGCTCTTCCATTGTCCCCTGGAGCACCTTCTTATCTTCCTAACTCTATCTCGGCATCCGTTCAAAAGAGACTCCCTCCCTTTCTCTTCCTCTTCTTTCTCCTCCCTTCTCTTCCTCCTTTTTCTCCTCCTCTTCCTCCTTCCCTTCTTCTTTCTTCTTCTCCTATTCTTCTTCTTCTTCCTCTGTCTCCTCCTTTTCCTCTTTCTCCAAGAGGCCTTCTCTGGCTACATCACCTAAGAGCCACAGCCCTGAAATGCTTTCCCAGCAGCCTTGATTGCTTTTCTTCATGGTTCTTTATCATACTAGACAACAGAGAAGCAGAGGGGAGAGTGACCCTGGACAGTTACAACAGGATCCTCAGAAATGGCACCTTTGATTGTCCTAGTTGGCCCAACAGCCCATAAGCAAAAGCTCCCCATTTTCTCTGTAGTGCTAGGATTCCTCAAATAGGCACCTGGGTAGGCGTCCTTGACCTGGTTCTTTACTATGTACCAGAGGTGGTGGTGGTGGTGGTGGTGTGTGTGTGTGTGTGTGTGTGTGTGTGTGTGTGTGTGTCTCGTCCACCCTGTGACGCTGTATCCTGTGAACCCCATGAAGCTTCATAAGCTACAAATAACACAATAAGCATCATTTTCTAAGGGTTTATGACAAAAGGATGGTTTTCCAACCCCAAATAAATAAATAAAATTTTATGAGATTTCTGTGGAATAATTTATAACTTGCTAATTAAATGCTTTCCCCCCTAGAAATGTGTACCTTTTCCTTAGCTCTGAAGGGGATATTTGACTTAGATGTCCTTTTGCAATTGACATCATTCTACAAGTTACAAATAATCACAACCAAGAATTCACACATTTGGCAGGCATTTATAGCCAGCATCGCAAAATCTATATAAGCATGTGCATTTACTTATTCCTAATAATAAGTATTGGCACGTCACCAGGAGATACTTGGTTAAAATGGCAATCAAACACACAACTGGGAAGTGCAAAACACTTTCTAATTTTTGGACTGGTCCTAAACAGGAGATTTTGGCTTTGTGACTAAGATTACAAGATTACCTTTGCCTGAGGTTAGCAATAGCATCGGTCTCTAGTGAGGATTTACTTTAAATTCACTCTAGTAAGGATTTACCTTAAGGATTTACACTGTCAGCAGTGCCTAGTTCATGGCTTTGTTTGACCTGCTGCCTCCCATATTCCCCAGCTAGTACAGTTGTTTGGGTTTTGCCTAGCTATTTACTAAGAAAGGCCCATGAGGTCACGGTGATGCACGAAGGAGGGATAACCAGACATTTGTCAATGCTCGGCTCCAGGTGATTTTCTGGGAAGTTACAACTGTAATAAAGTGGGGCTTTTCTTGATCACAGAGATAGTTATGAATCACACCTAGGAAAGTGAGAAGGGAACCTACTGGGTGGTTTTCCCTTGTTTGTCTTAATATTGCTTGATTCTCTTGCCCTACATTTGTTTTTAATATTCTTAGTTAGGAAATAACTCTAGCATATTTTTAAAATGGAACTCTCTCCAGATTAATGGGCATTGGCATGAATAATATTCAGAGATTTTAGAGCTTAGTACCATAATAAGGAGAAGGAGGGAGCTGCTGTGGGTTGAATCTCAGCCTTTGGTTCACTTGGTTTTGCTGTTGTTTTGTTTGCTTTTGTGAGTCAGTGTCTATGCAGCCCTGGTTGTCCTGGACTTCACTATGTAGACCAGGCTGGCCTCGAACTCATAGTGATTCACTTTTCTGCCTTCTGGGAGCTGGGACTAAAGGTGTGTGTCACCACACTTGCTTGGCTGTGTCTGGCTCGGTATTTTGAGACAGGTTCTCACTATGTAGCCCAGGTTCAGGCTGCTCTTGAATTCAGGATCCTCCTGCCTTAACCTTTCTAAATGGGAAACTGTGGGATTACAGATTTACATCACTGCTGGATAATGGTTATATTCATTCATATTCTCCCCCACCCACTCCACTCAGGTTAATGCCAATGGTCTTTTACACAAACGCTTTCAATAAAGTTCCCCCTGAGTAGTCATGAGTGTGTGTGTGTGTGTGTGAGTGTGTGTGTGTGTGTGTGTGTGTGTGTGTACTACAAGGGGTTAGAGAGAATATGCAAAAATGGGGCCCCTGAGGGTTTTTTGTTTGTTTAACTGCATTATTAATGAAATATTTAGCTATAATATGCTTTCTTCAGATTTACCATTCTTTTAAGTCTGATATGTATGAAAGTATAAATATAACCACCTGGCTGGAGAGATAGCCCAGTGATTCAAAGCACTCCTTGGTTGCTTCTCCTGAGGACCTGGGTTCGATTCCAAGCATGCTCATGGTGGTTCACATGAGTTTTTGACTCTAGTCCCCTAGGATCTGATGCCCTCTTAAGGCCTCCATGGACACTGAATGCGTGCCAAACACCAGATACATAAACTAAAAATAAAGATGAAAAAGGATGGCCATCCATATGAAAGTTGGCGTATTTGTTCAGACAACATGGCTTCATTCTTAGCGTTTATCCTAAGTATCTGACAGTCAGCACAGTCTTCTGCTAGTTTCACAGGGATAAAGATGAACGCAGAAAGCCTGCCAGTTGTCAACATGCTCCATTGAAATTTGGAGAGTCGGTATCTACAAGGCACTTAGCGGTTTCCAGGCAAGGAATTATGTGCAAAGGGCAATGAGGTTAATTGTCAAGGTCTATTGCATTCTGTTTGTTTTGTGGTATTGGGCACAGCCTAGAATACTCGAAATACAAGTTGTACTGTGAAGGTAAGGCCCCAGTCAGAGACCCAGTTTTAAAGGACATTGGACTTGGCTTCACCAATTTGTAAAAATGATATATTTAGATAAATATTTAGCAGCAGCAACAAAAGTACTTAGAAAAACATCAGGAAAATGCACATGGAAGGATGTTTTCTAAAATTCCTGGCCAGAACACAAAAATAGCTTCCTCTAAATAGAAAACAAAAGTCTAGAGACTGAAGAACAAAAGTGAAGAAGAGAGCGTGCTGCCCTGTGGCATCCACAGGCACAGTAGCACACACAGGTGGGGTGGAGGCGGGAGGAGTAGGTTATCCTTGGCCACATAGTAAATTTGAAGCCAGCCTAGGCTACATGAATATCATATGCAAAATGACTCAAAAAATTAATGCTTTAAATTCATACTTCCAGACTATCAGATTCAAAGCTATATAGGATTATTCATCTTCCCAGCAAGAATCAACTCAATTTTGTAGTTGTTGTTGGAACAATTTTCTACATTCTCTCATGTCATGTGACCCTCACTATAGCTTTGCAATGTAAGGAAAACAAACATGAAGAAAAATATCTCCAGTCCAAAGTCTCCTCAATGTTAGCTCTCTTCTTTTTTTCTTGTAACAGTTTAACTATGTGTCCTGGATAATCCCAGAGTGTAATCTGCCCTACCATGTTTATTTAAGGAGAGTCAACACCCAGACTTATGAGGAGTCTCCTCCACTTGCCAGTAAGAGAAAATCTAGGATTGATCTGCTGGGTAGGAGCCAGGCCCAAAGATCCGGTGTCTAGCTTTGAGAGATACAAATGTGACCCAATTAGATTTGAGTGAATGCCGTAAGCCTGAACTTAACTCGCTCTCTGCCTTTGGTGTTTGCCAGTGAAACTGGGGTGAGCAAGTTTCATCCTGTGCCAGCAGCCTTCCCAGAAGGCTATCCTGATGGCTCTGATGGTGGGTCTGTGACATTCTACAACAATCCAATCATGGCTGTCGTGCCATTGAACCCAAGCTCATGGTTACAAAGCCAGTGAGTATTCACTTGCATTTGGCCTGCTCCCCTTTCCCTTCTTAGAGGGAATAACAATCGACAGGCCTCCACTCTATAGATCACGCTGGAGAGTGATTATGAGCTGTGTGCACTCTGTGGGATAGACTAACTCAGTGACAGTGCCCACCCCCAAAAGAATCTGCAGAACTCTGCCTACCCCCAAGTCAAGATCATCAAGGCTATTTTCTCAGATCATACTGTTGTGGCATTTATATACTAAATTAAATTAAATTAAAAATATTTGAAAAAAAWTTTAAGTTTGGAAATCGATAGCATCCGCGTTATAACTCTTGGACTCAAAGAGGGCAATTATAAAGCTTTCACATTGGAGAAGGGTCTTAAAGCAACAGCTAAGTTACTGGACCAGGGGTGTGGCTGAAGGGGTTGAGCTCTTCTAGAATGGGTGAGGCCCTGGGCTGGATGTTCACACCACCAAATAGAAAAGGGAAAGAGAAGGGGAACAGGATGAAAGGGGAAAGTATCAGAAATGAAAATCTTGGAGACTCTCAAACTGTTCCTGATGAAGAAGCATTTCTTATTAAAGTTCAACGTAGTTATAGATGTGTTATAACATACAGGGAAATAAATTACTAGATACGTAAAATTAAAAACAAAACTACATAAAACAGCTGGGTGTGGTGGGCAGAGGCATGTGGATCTTTGAATTTGAGGCCAGCCTAGTCTACAGAGTGAGTTCCAGGACAGCCAGGGCTACACAGAGTAACCCTGTCTGAAACAAACAAACAAACAAACAAACAAACAACAAATATAACACAAAACCAACCAACCAACCAAACAAACAAACAAACAAGCTACATAAAACCCAGGCCCCAATAAATATCAGCTAATCAAACATAATATAGACAGAAGTTTTAAAATGATAGTCCTCAATTTTTGCATTTAATGCAGACTAGTAACAGATGAATTGAAGCCCAGTCTCTTCAGTACCACTGATGGGAAAATTTCATTAACTTAAAACAATATGCATATGCAATCTATGATAAGAGAAAAAGCAAATAAAGTATCATTTGTTAAACTTATTATAAAGACTGCTCATTAAGGGGAAGGTGGAAAAGAGAATCTGAATAAGTAATAATCAGTAATTCTAGAGTTGAACCCATCATAGACCAAATGGAATGGTGTTCTAGGAATGCAAGTGTCTTCAGCTTCTGCCTCACATGGTGAGCACATTCACAAGGAGGGGAGGGGAGAGGAGTCCTCTCAGTGCTCCTCGTTTACTTCAACTTACTATCTTTACCAGGTCACCTCACTCTCCTCTATTTTTTAAAATCCTGGGCTCCTCTGTTTCCTCTGTCTGTCTGTCTGTCTGTCTGTCTGTCTGTCTGTCTGTCTGTCTGTCTGTCTCATATACAGTCATATAAGCGAGGGTAATGTACACACGCTGTGGCGCATGTGTGGAGATGACAGGACAACCTCTGGTGCTCAGCCCCACTTCCCACATTATTTGAGACAGAATCTCCTACTCCAGGCTGCCTGGCCAGTGAGCATCCTGAGGTTTTCCTCTCTGTGCCTTTTACCTCTCCATAGCCCTCCTGCTGTGTCCTACTGAGTCTGGCTGGGCGCTGGTTCTGGGGTGCAGACAGCAGGTGCTTTGCCCAGCCTGCCTACCTCATTCTTTGTGAACTTCATCGCAGTAATGAACTGTTAGCTAGACATTCTACCTACAGTTCAATGTGCCCTCAAGTTTTTCACATTTAGCATCTGAGTAAACCAAGGTATCTACTACAAAAAAAAACTTTTGTTAGTTCATGCTAATTTTAGTCAGTGAAAGAATTTAAGGTCTTACAAAGCTCTCAGATGATCTGTCTGTGCTTACATTTCTCCCTCTTATTTCTCCTCTTTATTTCCTTCTCCCTCTCCCCATTCCTTTTTCCCTTGAGATACTGTTCTGTTTTATAGCCCAGGCTGGTCTTGAACTCATGGTCTTCCTGTCTTAGACCCCTCCCCCCAAATGCTAAGATTATAAATATGGGTTATCACACCTGGCTAGTTATAACTTTTCAGCTCATACCCAAAGTCCTGAAATTTCCCATAAGTTACAGCTACATTAATGGACTGGGAAAAGGTACAACATCTCAGAGGTATATTTAAAACTATCGCATTTGGCCAATGTCATTATTCTTGCTGGTGAACACAAGACATCTTCCTTAGAGTTGTATGACTTGAATGGAACATGTGTGTGCGTGTGTGTGTGCGCGTGCACGTGCGTGCGTGCGTGCGTGCGTGTGTGTGTGTGTGTGTGTGTGTGTGTGTGTGTGTTTGTCCTGGGGACCGAGCCCAGGTTGTTGTACATGCTACTGAGAGTTCACTTTCCTTTTCGGAAGCTTCCCGCTGTAGCTAAGGGGCAGAACCTCGGGCGCACACTTGGCATTTAGCCTCTTGGCATCTAGCCTCTCTATTTTGAAGCTTCCCAGTGTTCGGCACAATAAAGGAGAGAGGTGTGCGGTAACGGCCAGTGCTTCTGAGCCATCGAAGGAGCCTGGGGGGCTGTAGAAGGCCCCCAGCTCCGAGAATCACTTTGAAAGCTTCATTGTTGATATCAGGAAATTGCTTCATTTTGTCTATGAAGTGCAGAGACATGGCCTGACTGCGTCTAGAAGTATTCCTTATGCCTAATTTCTAAAACTGTGACATTCAAGATTTACCTGTAGATATTAATAACCAAACCAGTATAAATTTGAAGCTGACCCACTTTTTGTAACTCAGTGAGTTTCAAAATGAATGACAAAATTAATTTGAGCTCATTTTAGTGAGTCAGGCATTGCAGTGATTTCTCTACAGAAATTTTATTTTTAAATGATTCGTAAGAATCAGGAAATGAGGGAGTTTGAAAAGAAATTGTGGACAATAAAGACGTTCCAAACCAAAACTGATATTTTTATTTTTATTTTATTTTACATACCAACCACAGTTYTCCTCCCCCTCTCCTCCCAGTCCCTTCCCCACACTTCCTGTCCCCTACCCCATGCACTCCTCCTTTTCTTGTTAGAAAAGGGCTGGCCTGGTAGATATCAACCAGTCATGGCATACCAAGTTGCAGGTAGACCAGGCACCCCTTTCTATTCCAGCTGGACCCAAAGGCAGGCAGCTAGTCAGAGGCCGCTGTTGTTCCCACCGTTAGGTGTCCCAGCCGGCGACCAAGCTACACAACTGTAACAGAGTGCAGAGGGACTAGGTCAGAGCCATGAAGGCTCCCTGGTTCGTGGTTCAGTCTCTGTGAGTCCCTATGAGCCCAGGTTAGTTGATTCTGTAGGTTTTTTGTGTCCTTGACCCTTTTGGCCTCTACAATCCTTCCTTCCTTTCTTCAGTGGGATTCTCTAAACTCCACCTAATGTTTGGCTGTGGGTCTCTGCATTTGATCCATCATTTGCTGAGTGAAACATCTCTGATGTCAACTGGGCTATGCACAAATCTAAGAGAATCGCACAATACCATTAGGAATCATTCCATTGACTTTACTACTACTATGATTATGACTGCGACGACGACACTGACAACGACACTGACGCTGACACCGACGACAACGACAATGCTGACGACTACTACTACAACTACTGCTACCACCCCTACTACTACAACTACAACAACAACAACAACAACAACAACAACAACAACTACTACTACTACTACTACTACTACTACTACTACTACTACTACTACTACTACAGTGGTGGTAGTTGCAGTGGTAGTAGTAGTCATTCATGTTTGGTTCTATCTTAGGCCTGGGTGTCCTGGCCCTCCAGATAATTTGAGGAGTGGGCTTCTTTCATGGCATGGGTTCAAGATGGACCAGTCATTGGATGGCCCTCTCATAATTTCTGCACCACCTTTACCTTCAGCATATCTTGTAGGCAGGACAAATTGTAGGTTGAAGGTTTTGTGGCCGGGTTGTTTTCCCAGTCCCTCCACTAGAAGTCTTGCTTGGTTACAGGAGATGGTGGGTTCAATTCCTGGGGATTTCTGTTGCCCTAGGTTTCTAGCTTGTCCCAGAGATGCCCTGCCTTGATTCCTGAACACTGAAGGTGTTGCTCTCAGTACTCTCCTCCCCTATCTTCCCAACACCCAATCCTCCCCGTTCCCATCCCCACCACCCACCTTCCTCTGGTCTCCTCTCCCCATCTACCTGTGATGCTTATTCTGTTTCCCCTTCTCAGTGAGGTTCACGTGTCGCTCTTTGAGCACTCCTTGTTACTTATCTTCTTAGGGTCTGTGGCTCAAGACCCAGCCATACCACTCCCAGGCATATACCCAAAGGATATTCCACCACACCACAAGGATACTTGGTCAGCTATGCTCATAGCAGCGTTTTATTCGTAATAGCCAGAAACTGGAACCAATCTAGATGTCCCTCAACCCAAGAATGGACTTTTTTAAAAAAGTGTTTCATTCACACAATGGATTACTTAGCTATTAAAAACAATGACACCATAAAATTTGCTGGCAAATGGATGGAACTAGAAAAGATCATCCTGAGTGTGGTAGAAAGACAACATAGTATGTCTTATAAATGGGTTTTAGCCATGAAGGATAGAGGATCTTTTCTTAATACAATGAATCAAGTACTCAGCACAATAATTTGATGCAAGATTTCCTGGACTTAGTTGATCCCTAAAAGTATGTGCTAACTAAGTCAACCCCCCAGGATCTCAATAACTCCCACTTAGAGCAAGTAATTGGTTTCTTCTGTTCAACTCCTGGCTCACCTGTGAGACAAGCAGATTGTTCCTCAGTTCCCTGCTCTGAGTAACAGTGCTATGTGATATACTGGCTACAGGTGCTTGGAGCTGAAGGTTCTTCTAAGCCGGGTGGTGGTGGCGCACGCCTGTAATCCCAGCACTTGGGAGGCAGAGGCAGGCAGATTTCTGAGTTCGAGGCCAGCCTGGTCTACAGAGTGA
>BDUI01000004.1:3053254-3070373 GCA_002335545.1 Apodemus speciosus
AATCTCCCAATAGCTTACTCTAGCAGTGTGTATTTAGTCTGTAATGTGCCTTGGGTATATGCTTGGGCTCTGTGACTTGTGTTTATGTTTTTACATCAAACATTAGTTTGTTGCATCCGTCACCCTGAGCTACTGCATTACGGGTGTTCCATACCCCTTGGAGGGTCAGAGCCCCGTCTTCTCTTTCCCTCCAACTAACTCCCTTTGGCTTGGATACTATGCAGCCATAACATGGGAACTCCGCCACTAACAGTAATTGAGGAAAAGCGATCCTTTCCAAGGTTTTTCAAAGAAGCCACCGAACGTCTCATCTTAGGAAACAAAATGTTTATTGAAATGCATGTAGATAAATTATTGCCAGCATAAAACTGCTAATAGAGTTTGCCACATGGATTCCACTAACTCTGAAAATGAAGTGAGGTTCTGAAAGTCCATTGTCCCATAGGAAAAATATTATATTTCTCTGCTTGGATAAAGTCCTTTAAAAAGGCAAATCAGCTTTGAAATGTTCTTTAAACGTCTCCAGCCTATGAATATATAATAAAACAAAAGATACATTAAAAAACATAACTGTTTTTGTTTAAAAAGAAGAATTAAATATTAATAATGTAGAGGTAACATACATGGGAAAATCTACAGGTGAAGTCTAACGTTTTCTCCTGTTTTAATAGTACATACCAAAAATACTCAAGAAATAAGAAAAACAACAAAAATATTAATTATAGCTGATCATAAAAAAACAAAGGACAATAGTTTTAATATTTAGGGGAAAGGTCAAAGTAAATGTCTCTTCAAATAAACAATATTTAATAACTTTGATTCAAGTAACTTAGAAATATGGTTCAAATAGATTTTAATTTTCATTTATGGCTAGGTGTCATGTTAATAAAGACAAAAATGAATAAATAGAATATAAAGATGTAGAAGAAAATTTGAGGAAATTATTGGAACCTTGTACAGGCTAATAGAAGCTAATAGTTAATTCTTTATATCTATTTTTAAAACTTCCAGGCAAATGATTGGTCAGTATTCAATTTCAACTTCATGCTCCACGCTGACCTGTTTGGATCCCCCCATGTGATGCTGCTGTCCATCTCCGATGGCGAGTCTGTTGAAGGGAATTATCTTCATGGTGGTTTCCTTCATGGAATACCAGCGGGTTTTCCAGGTCGCCCAAATAATGCCATTGTCATAACCATTAGGAGTAGATGACTTTGAGTAAGTTCCACCTGCAAGAAGTCAGAGATGCATGCGCGTGTCTTTTTTCCCCTTACATTTCCTTAGTTCATTAGAGTTCCACTAGAATTACTGTAAAGTCTACAGCATTTCCTCCTAACTGAAAACATCCACAGAGATTCCAAAAGCCAATAAGCCATTTTGGTGATCATGTCAATACTTTAAATTTATCCATTTTTGTCAGGACTGGAACACCTCTCTCTGTCTCTCTGTCTGTCTCTCTCTCTATCTCTCTATCTCTCTATCCATCTATCCATCTATCCATCTATCCATCTATCCATCTATCCATCTATCTATCTATCTATCTATCTATCTATCTATCTATCTATCTATCTATCTATCTATCTATCTATCTATCTATCTATCTGCCCCCGTGGCCCCCTCTAGAAGCAATCCTGCATCATTCAGGTTACTACGGTAGGAGCCACAGATTCCTGATCAGGTGGTCTGACACTGCATGACAACACACTCGTCTGGCTAATGGAAGATGCTATCAAGGGCTTCAGAAAGTGTCTCTAGAAAGTCATTCACCATAAGGTTTCTCATCAGTAGATGGGGCCATATTCCAAAACTTCTTAAAAGATCCTGTAGTGTCCCTGGAGTCTCTCTATACAGAACTGCTAGGTGGTCAGTGAAATCAGTGTTCCAAACCCTTTCAGCCTTTCAGAAAGCATCATCTCCCCCATGCAAAAGCAAGCATCTACAATCCCCTGGCTAGGCCCTTCACCCAGGCTTCCACGACTTTTCGCTCTTATTAGTACGTCTGTGCCTCTCATGCCATTTCTCCTGACATCTATCTACTGGCCACTGCTTGTGTCTGACATACAGTTCATAGACAGCTGAGTCAGGATAATGTATCCACAAGCACAGATATAGTAATGCTAGTTCATCTGCATCATATACATGGTAGGCCCACAGGAGACACCATGAATTCCAACTCAGATAAAGAAAATGTCAGTACAATATCAAAACACGGATGCTTCCTGAGAGTTGGAGGCCCTATAGAGGTGATCACCATAGGCAAAAGCTTACTATTATTTAAGATAATGCCAGTTTGATAATGAGTGGTATCCAATTCCAATTTCAAAAGAAGAGCTATCAAATAAAAGACTTACTGTGCTTATTATAATGTTTCATTTCTCTGCTTGTATCTATTACCTTCCGTAAAATATCTGTTACATAAATACTCTTAACTGAAGAAAAAATACCTTGGTAATAAACTCCATTGAGGTGGCCAGCGTGACATTTGTTCATCCACCAGCCAGAACCATCCTGTTCAGCACAGTTGCCTTCAAATTTATCGTTGTCATTGTCCCAGGTACTGAACTGCATGCCGTTGTGGGATGTGAAAAACTTGTCACTGGGGTCATCACCGAAATCGTAGCCATCGAAGGCATCTCCGGCCTCTCCACCAATGAAGTAGGCATAGGTCAGGCGGTATTTGTCAGACTCAGGAGCCACCTTGAACATGGCATAGTCCGCCGTGCTGGAAGGATGGAACAGAGGATCTCATGTCACAGGCCCGAAGACGCGGATGGAATGTGCTCTCTGCAACTCTAGGCAATACCTGTACGCTCTGGTCCACAGCTCATCCCCACCACCAAGGATGATCTAAAAGCCTTCAGCAAGGCCACTTCCTGGCTGTTTAGTTACAGAATCTTGAGATCAAGTGACAACATATGGGAAAATCTAATAATTTCAGCTTTCATTTAACCTTGGTTAGTATTGCACGCACATTATCACAGGTCACAGAAATTACCCGCAATGAGTGAACCCATGCTCCAAATTGGAAGGAGAGGGGTTTCATTATCCATCCATTCCACTTAAAGTATAAGGGCACGAAAGGGTTTTCTTTTCCAAAGCAATGGTATACTGAGAAAAAGAGCTTTCTGGAATACCACAGAAGCCATGAATTTTACATGATGCATCGAATGAGAGCCTCAAGAGTCAGAGAGTCCTCCTCTGGGAAAAATTAGTAAAGGAAACTATAGTTTTGCAGAGCAGAGAGAAAAATGGCCTTTTGTGACTAAATAGAGATTTCCAGAAAAGATTTAATCTCTTCCCCAATACCTCATCCTTGGGAAATGGAGGGTGCTCACAGAGGAAAAGGCTGCTTGCTGACTGTGATGGGTGGGGGTTAGAATAAAGTTTAAAAAATGTGTTTGGAAGTAGAGCATGTTTCATTATTCCCTACTTAATAAGAAGGCTGTGTACACTTTTTTCACTTATATTAGGTGTTTAAAACCCAAACTCCAGATCATTGCTCAGCCTGGTAGGGCTGCAGATCCCCGAAGGAGTCAGTTCATTCTAAGGCAGTCCGTGATTGGACAGGATGAACAGTCATTATCTGAACACTTGGATTTGACTGATTTAATTTCATGCTCAATTTCTGGTTCATACTGAATAGCAGCACTGAATGCTTTCAAGGTGTGTAAATTGTCCATGTGAAGGCTCCAGCATCTGCATCCACCCTGGAGGAGACCCAGCCTAGCTCTCTAAGGACTGTCTGAGAACCAAATGTCCTAGGAAAGAGCCTGGATATGCTCTTTGCATTTGTGAGGGTGTTTGCCGTTGGCCCGTTGCCAGCTGCAAAGGTCCATGTAGCTGATAATATATCAATAGCGATAAATGTGGTGGCTGATAGCCAGGACAGAAAGGTAAGTCCCTTCCATACCTGGTTCTGCCGTTCCAGTCTTTGAGCTCTACTCTCAGTGTGTATGGGATTGCGGACTGCATGCTTATCAAATGAATCTTCTCATTGCCCAGCCAAAACTCAGTGGTGCCCGTAGGCGACAGGTGTCCAAAGCCTTCTTTATACTGAATCCAGTTCTTCTTGAAATCCACACTGCCGTCAAGCCTCTAGTTGCAGAACAGTATGGACAAGAGGAGAGGAAAGATGATTGGTGCTTATAAAGAAACAGCGTTCAATGTGTGGAAGGATTCCATTTGGCCAGCTGTTAGCTAACTGAGCTCTCTAAGCTGCTTCCCTCTCACCAGCTGTCAAATGGAATGATGGTGTTCTGAGGAATGAACACACACACACACACACACACACACACACACACACACACACCTGCTTCATGTTTATTCCTACATTAATGGTAGGGGAATTTTTATTGTTGTTTTTAGTTTTGATTTTTGCTTTAGTCAAGAATTTTTTAAAGACCCATGGAGGTCTTCAGAACGCACAAGCTTACAAGATAAACAAGGCCAATTTTGCAGTGGGTACCAGGCAGGCAGATGCCCAAAAAGGCTTTGTCCTGAGCTGCCCTACTGTATCGTGGGAGAGGCTGTGGGTTATTGTTAATGGCCAGCCTTAGCTCTTGATCTGAGGAAAGAGGCTTCTGCTATGCCGTGCCACTAAAGGATATGGCTTATGTGACCATATAATGCCTGACAACAGAGCCAGCACGGTATTGCATCAGAGCACAGCGAAGCCAGGCTGCTGGATTCAAATCCAGCCTGTGACTCATTACCTAGGTGGTCTCCTGCCTCAGAGTCTCTTCTGTGAGTTAAAGTGAGACTAGTCCTCATATCAAAGAGGCCAGGGTGAGAACTGTGTTCACAGGGTGCTTAGAGAAGCATCTGGAGAAATGTGGGCCATTTTTTAAAAATATATATGCAGTCAGAGGCCATTTTACCTTCTGCAATACGGTCCAACCATTTCCAGATCCGTCGATTTCACAGTACACTAAGAACTGCTGCTTAGCTTTCAAAGGCCGAATGAAGTAAAGTCCACTTTCTTTGGCGCCCTTGTTGGCGATATCCTGACAATCTGATGAAGAAAGAGCAAATAAACCCGCTGTAGTGGCTCGAACCCCAGGTAGGGCGGTAATGTGTTGACAGTTTCCCTAGCTGGCTACCACCGTTCCTTCCAAATGATTGATCAATACCCAAGGGAACTCTGGGTAGTCGGGATCCTTTGACCTAAGGTCAGATGCTTCCCAAGCCTGTTATGCACTGCGAGGTGCACAGCTGCTTTTCCTTTGTCCATTTGCTGTGACGACTCTGATCCCAGGATGAACTGCGTGTGTACCTTTTCCAGTTGTGTCATGGATTTGCACGGAGTCCTTGCAAGGCTCCTGGCACTGAGTTTCAAGCTGGGCGACCTTCTGCTTCAGGTTTGTGATCTTCTGGCTATTTGAATTATAGATATCCTGTAAATACCTAGAAAAAAAAGCAATGCAGTAAGAGGGATGAGTGTTCCTTTCAGAAGGACATGTTTTTATCCTTCCTGGTTGGAAATGCTGCTTTATTTTAAAGAGAGCTCTTTCGTGATAAATGACTTCTTTCTTGGGAAATTGTAAAATTAAATTGATGCTTTGGGGAAAAGAATTGAAGGGGGACAGGCAGGTGGTCTCAACTTTAAACACGAATAACAAAGTCCCTGTCAATAAACAAAGGTCACTGCAGGTGGCTTCGCTGACCTCTTGCTTTCTCTGTAAAGGGAGTTAGGTAGTTGTGAGAGGTTAAGGGGACTCAGCAGTAGTTGCTCACGTGTGCCATTTGGGGACTTCTGTTTGTCCTATAACTTCCGAGGGAAAAGTACCTGGGACATTACTATATATAAAAGGGCAGATACTTTCCCTTTCTGGTTCCATATTTCTAGAAAACACCTGGGGAAAGAGAGAATTCCGCCTTGGTCATTCTTCACATGGTTGCTTATAAATACTGACAAGACATGCCAGGTAAGTATGGACAATGCACAGACCACCAGGTCTGTCTCTGAAGTAAAGCAGAGGGACATGCTATCGGACCACCTTGTTTCTCTGTCTTAGACATTTTCTCACAATGGCTTTCTTGTACTTTAGTGATGAGCGAAAGCAACGGAAATGATAATAACTGTAGCCACAGTAAGCACTACCTTCTGATAGCAGAAGGAGGACACGTGTGCTGGAGGCCACTTCCCCCAGCTCCGGCTAGTTCGATTTCCAATGGTGCTGAGAGTCCATTTTGGGGGAGAATTGGAAAGGGAGTTAAAACTATACTTTTGATGCCGTGCCCCGAGTCCCTGGAAAGCTAGACGTGAGGACAGGGGACAAGGAGTAATTACAGGTCCGTGTACTATGGTCAAGTGGCTCCAAGACACTTCCCTTCTACGTCACAGTTTACACGACTTTCTATAGCAGCCAAGATCCTTCTTCTGTCTGTTCTCTGATGTATTAATGTTGATTTGGTGACAAATTTATGAAGAGGATTTCCACACGTCAGTTCCTGTGTATTTGACTTTATATTGTAAGGGGCTGGATGACATTCAAGTAAATAGAGCCAGAATGGCGTTCAAAGACATCTATAATAACCTTTCTCCAATGTGATCATTATTTAAAAATTACAAGCCAGTACAACTCATTTTGTACTAAAATCTCTCATCTCCACTGGGAGATTTGATGCTATAAATGAAAACTAAATTCCAAGATCACTGTGAGATGTGGGATATTAAGTAAAATCTCCAGGTGTCTTGGGGGAGTACATTAAAACCCAGACACATACCGAATACTTGACTCATGGGTTAATAACAGCGCTTCGTATTTCACAATTTCTTCTACCATCTTCTTAGACTTCTGAGTGGCACTCTCTATCATACCTGTAACAGGGTCAGAGACAGAAAAATCACTTAAGCAAATAGTACAACCAAAAGCAGAAGAGGAAACTCCTCAGTGGGGTTTCTCCCACCTGGCTTTGGGGGTTGGTCCGGGTTGTAGTAAACTTGAATTGCTTTGATCAGTTCTTTAGCTTCTGTGGTTCTGTTTTCAGCTCGGAGTAAGATGTCTTCCAGAGTTTGGAGGTCAGCATCCACCTCGGTTTGGTAAGAAGTCAGGAAGTCTGAGATGCCGCAGGTGGTTGGGCAGTAACTACCCTGCAAGGCAACAAGGAGGCCATTAAACGCCTTAGGAGAGAAGTCTTAGATACTATCCATAAATTATTAAACCGTTTCCCAAAAGCTTAAGTTGTCAACTGATATGTGAAAGTACTGCCCTGTTTTCCCACCCTTCTCTAGTCCCAAGAATGGGGGGTGACACAGAAACTACTTACGAATCTCTCATCTAGGATACAACAGTTATCTCTGGTAGCAACGTACTGTGGGAGAAAAACAAAAATATTTTGCTAGTGATTCCAATCATCGTCTCTGTCTCTGTCTCTCTGTCTCTCTGTCTCTCTGTCTCTCTGTCTCTCTCTCTCTCTCTCTCTCTCTCTCTCTCTCTCTCTAATTTAAAACAATATGGCTTCGGAAGGACACTTACTGCCAGGCCCGTTGGAGAGAGTAGTAAAAGCGTGAAGCAAAGAACGACACTCCGGGACTTCAAGGACCAAGTCATGGTGTCTGGGTGACCCGGTGCTCCCAGCCCCTTCCAGCCAGCACTGTGACCTCTTGGGCTCTCCTTGGTCCTTTATATGAGCTCCCAGTCTGGGCGGGACTAAGAGTGGCTGGAACTGGTCACGGGGCCTCTTTACCAGAAATGTGGGCTCTTTCTGCTCATTCTGGCTCTAGGCTGCGCTCTGAGGGATTCCCAGATTTTGCGCACTGGTTTAAGCTCCTCCTTTTGGGCTCAGCCCAGCCTATCTCCTCAGACCCACAGGTATCTGCAACAGCCAGCAAAACAGTGGGGGCTGCTCTGAGGGCTGACACAGGCTGCATGTTGCAACTACTTCCAGTACACCACCTCCAGGAGAACAAACACAGGGCTTTGACCTTCCGCCACAAACCCAGCCTATCCTGAGGTCTGGCCTGTTGCAGCCACAGGCATTACTGAAAGACCTGTCTTAGCCCGGGGGTGGGGGGGCGGGAGAAGGGAACTTTCCGCTTTTCCTGCCTAAGGTCTGTATTCCTATTCCAATTCCAAGGATTGATCATGCTGGAAATGGGCTCCTGCCCCTCCTCCGTGCTATCCTTTTCCTTAGCTCAGTTTTCACTGAGTTTTGTGCTCAACTTGTCTGATTGTAAGACAGGCTGCCTCCCATCTGCCACCAAAGCGAAGGAGCCAGTTCACTGGTTTGTCCCAATGCCCCATCTAGTTCCTGGAGGAAAAACCTGGACTCAGAGAAATGACCTCTCGCATACTTCCTTAGAAGTTTCTCTGAAGGAGAAGGAACACAGAGAGACACTGAGATGTTTCATTATCTTTGTGGGGAAAAGCACTGTCACCCTCCTTGGGTAATGGCAAGCAGCTGTGGCACTGTGACAGATGTGTGCAGTCACTCTCTTCCTCCTGTGACCAAGCTTGCTGTAAACTGCGAAGAACTATGTAATTGGGAGAAAAGCACTAATTTGAAAGAAGTGCTAACAAGTTGATATTTGACTTGAAGTTTTGATAAAGCAGTGTCTCCTTTGACATTAAAACAAAGAAGTGTTTGTGCTCTGTAGTTAGTCAGAAATCCTTTTTAACTAAGTGAACTCATCAAACCAAAGACGTAGCCATTTCTCATCCTGAGCAGATTGGCCTCCACTTCGGTCACTTCCTGTTGCAAGCCATTTGCGGGTATTCTTACAGAACAGTTGGGACAGCGCCACCACTCACCCGCTTGAAGGCCCCTGCCCTCAGTCATTCCTGTCTCCTGTTCGGCTGTCCTCCTATACTTTCTTTCTCTCTTCTCTCTTCTCTCTTCTCTCTTCTCTCTTCTCTCTTCTCTCTTCTCTCTTCTCTCTTCTCTCTTCTCTTCTCTTCTCTTCTCTTCTCTTCTCTTCTCTTCTCTTCTCTTCTCTCTCTCTCTCTCTCTCTCTCTCTCTTTCTTTCTTTCTTTCTTTCTTTTTTTGGTCTTGTTTGCCAGCGTGCACAGGAACTACTGCATCTCTGGTTGTCAAAACAAACAGAACAAATAAAAACAAATAAAAACCCCGATGTCCTGTTTTCTGGAGGCCACTTCCCTCTAATATAGCGTTACCCCGTAGCCCCAGCCCCAGCTCCATAGGTTTTGTAGGACTCATAAGAACCTTGCATTACACAACCCATTAACCTAACAATGGAAATTCAGTGTTTGGCCACAGCACCTAGGAGAGAGAGAGAGAGAGAGAGAGAGAGAGAGAGAGAGAGAGAGAGAGAGAGAGAGAGAGGGGGGGGGAGAGAGTTATTACTCAACAATTACTGAATGACTTTAATTGACTGGGCTAGAAGGAAGTCTACTTTTAATGTTGGTATTCCAGGTTCTCTCAAATTTTCCAAATTTCAAAAGTAAGTGAGGTACCTCATGCGCTATTAAATGAAAGAGAAAAACATGCCAACATTTGCCTTTACAAAAAATGATAAAAATACAAGTGCATAAAAACATGGAGGTACATACCTTTGATGTTTTCAAGAGAACTCACTGGTAGTTATTTTTATTATTATTATTGTTGTTATTATTACCTTTTACTCCTTTTGTTTGTTTGTTTTTGCTTTTTTGAGACAGGGTTTCTCTGTGTAGCCCTGTGTGTCCTGGAGCTCACTCTGTAGACCAGGCTGGCCTTGAACTCAGAATCCACCTGCTTCTGCCTCCCAAGTGCTGGGATTAAAGGCATACATCACCACTGCCCAGTTTTATTATTACCTTTTACAGCCATAAATTTTGTAGTTCCTATGAATGTTGGCAAGCCACAGCAAATGTTTTATGCAACTTGTATAAATAAGAATTTCCTTATTTCCATAGACTTTTAATAGGGATTCTTACTTGTATGCTGTATTCATGAAAAATGAGCTTTGTTGCAACTACAGAAAGTTCTCTTCAGTAAATGATCTGTTGTGATTAACTGCCATCTAGAAGACTCCACAGATAAGAGCTCTGGATTACCCAGTTGATGTGTGGCTCCTCCTCAATGAAGCTCATCCCTCCCTCGAGGATTAAGTAGACTCTTGCCTTGAAAGAAGGTGCCCGAAAGCATCACAGCCAAACGTAGATAGATTACGTGCTTCTCCCACCGGTCTTTGGACCAAAGGGTGGAAAATATGGACTTGAATTTCCGGCCACAATCATTGTCACGGGTTGGCTGGTAGGTACTCAAAGGCATGAAGTTTTATTAGCTGTATCAATGTGCATAACATAAATAAAACCGATACACTGAAGAGGTAAAAGAATGTATCTCATCCCGCGATGTTACAATTGGGACATTTTTAAAAAGTGCCTATTTTGATTCCATGTGCACGAGTGTTTATTTTCATATGTGCATAGGACCGTGTGTGTGCCAGGTGCTGGAAGAGCCCAGAAGAGAGTTCCCTGGAGTTAGTTATGAGCTGTCGTGAGCCACCCTATGGCTAAGGAACTCAACTGGATCCTCTGCAGGAGCAGCAAGTGCTTTGGATCAGCGAGCCATCGCTCCAGACTCTAAACGGCAACACTTTTATTTTCTTCTTTTTGCCAGATTGGATTGGAATCTTAAATGTGCTATCAGAATTTTAGAGAAAGGACGTACCTTTTGCCAGTTTCGAGCCCTAGGTCTAGTGACCTACATTGGTCTTGCATTGTTTGATAACACTCAGTTAATTACATTTTAACTAATGGCTCCCCTCAGTGTTTGTGCCGCTTTCCTTGGATACATGATGAATGATTAATGAATTCCTAGGAAAAAAGAGCATTTCTTTTTTCTTTTTCTTTCTTTTTTTTTTTGATTTTGTGGGACAGGGTCTCTCTGTGTAGCCCTGGCTGTCCTGGAACTCACTCTGTAGACCAGGCTGGCCTCGAACTCAGAAATCTGCCTGCCTCTGTCTCTGAAGTGCTGGAATTAAAGGCGTGCGCTATCACTGCCCGGCTTAAAAGAGCATTTCTTAAATCAAAGTTCCTCTACTTCTAGGTTTGTTTGTAGAGAAAACAGCAGATGTATCGTGTATGCTTCAGAAGGCACAGGCTTGTTTGTGAGAGCAATAATCTTCCCAGCTCCCCATCAGTTGTCTGTGTTCTGACGCGAGATCACACCTGCTGTGAATGCTCTTCCCATACGCCATGGGACATTGGCTGAGAGTCTCCTGTCCGCTGTTCTCAGCTTGGCTCCAAATGTTACCTGCTAAACTTGACTCAGCGGAAGCTGTTTACTCATAGACATTTCACCCTGTCCTAGCGAGCTGACAGGCCTGAAAGCACAAAAGCTGTCGGCGTGGAGCACCTGCTTCATGCTGGCTTCCACGACGCAGCCGAGCGGTTTTTCGCTTGTGTGCAGGTGAGGCAGCAAAGGCCAACAAGCAAAACAGAGACATCAAGTTTTACTCACAAGAGTATGTGCTGGAAAGCAATTGGTCAAGCCTGAAGACAGAGGTAGGAAAATGGCCAGCCCTCTACTTGGGGAAAAACCTTGCCATTTTGTCACATCACCTAAATATATATGTATATGTGTATGTGCATATGTATATGCATTATATATAGATATATGAGGTAGACTATACACTGAAGAAGAATAGATGATGCGATGAATAGAAAATGTCATCACAGCCACAAAACAGGTCATCAAGCTCACATAAAGTCTACATTTCCTTTATCCTGCAATCTTGAATGGGAACAAACATGCAGAGGATTTAATTTTTCTGTTCAGTTCTCACTGCTAGGGAGGGCTACCACCCTTCTGTGACTGCACTTCTGCCCTTGAAAGTGAGATCTGTGTAAGAAGGGCTGGCTTTGTGTTGACATCTTGAAATATCTGGCTTCCTGAGATCACAAAAGGGGACACACTCCAGCTACCTTTTGAGGTGGATTGTTGGGTCCACCTGCTCCACCTTGTGTGGGGGAGCTCTGACCCCCACTTTGTAAACACATCAGATTTGCAAAACCACATAGGTCAGAGGCCCAAATATTTACTGACTGTTTTGTAAGAGAGACAGGGGTGCGGGTCGATTTGGCCGCTAACCGCCACAGCTACAAGTTTACGGAACGTGGCCTGTCTGCCACATTCTCTGACTAGGACTAGGCTCATTGTGAGGAAGCAAAGGTAACTGAAACTTAGAACAGCCTGTTTCACCTGCTATAACCACCGGCCAGGAAACTCTGTTACAAAGATCCAGGAAACCCATTGCTTAATCAGGCGTGTGTGTGCCTGGGTCAGACAGCATCTGGGTAGACCCATGGGGGAGTTCCCGTGGACCTCATGTGCTAATAATGGTCAATGTAGCCATTAGAGGATCACCACAGGGTCTTTAATAGCACATCTTTATGAGTGTTGAAAGACAGCTCTCCTCTTCAGAGTGGTAGGCTGACGAGAAATGCTGTAAGATTATCCTTACAGTGTGCCTTTAAAATGCTTCAGTTTGGTTACGGCTTCCCCTCCACGTGGCCATCCATCTTTACCCATACACTGAGCACTGTTTTCCAGGCCCAGTTTAGTATGAACAAAATGGAGACCCTGTGGTCAGGATTAAATTTGAGGAGAAAGAAAGAGGCACCTGCTGCCAAACCTGAAGACCTGAGTTTGAATCCTGGAAGGCACAGGGTAGGAGGAGAGAACCACCTTCCAGACAAGTAGTCCTCTGATCCCCACATGAGTCTTGGGGCACAGGCACGTATATACATATTCATGTGTGCATAATTTTTTAGAAAAAAATTAGATTTTTTTTTTTTAGAAAAAATAGAGGCAACGAACTAATAACTATATAATAACATCAACTTCCGAGAAATGATATGAACAGAACCTAAGGGAATTGATGAGACTTCAGGTATGTCGTTTTGGGCAAACCGTTGAGGACCGCCCACTGCTGAGGTAGCTTTTGCTGGGTTTGTGGTGGAGAGAGATGTGTGGCTGCTCACTCTTGCCACCTACAGGCCATCTACATCTATAACCCTATATCTATAACTATATCTATAACTCTATATCTATTTTTATAGCATCTATGTGAATTCAGAGGACACCAGTGAGCCCGCCCGTATGTCCCAGTGATGGACCTGAAGCCACATGCTGATTAGGGTCTCCTGAAAACATCAAGGGGAGTAGCGGAGGGAGGAAGGAACGGGAGAGCCTGTGCTCAACCAACCTGGGGACTCGGGCTCCATCTCCGGTACAAAACAAAACAAAACAAAACAAAACAAAACCACATAATAAGCGGAGCCCCCGAGAAGTCCCTATCTCTTGCCCAAGTAAGTATGAACTGGTAGCCTTGAAGTTAAGATCCTTTCCAAGATGAATGTGTGAGACCTAGAGAGCTCAGCACATAAAGGCTCCTGCCCGTGCGCCTGGTGGCCCGAGTTTCATCTCCAGGACCCGCATGGTAAAAGAAGAGACCCCACTCTTGTACTTTGACTTCTGATCTCCACACCTGTGCACACGCACTAAATAAAATTTAAAATTAAAAAAGTGTGTATGTATGTGTATGTCCAGTGTAACTTGTTCACCATATCTCCCGAATTGGATTGAAATATCACGATCTCACCAGATTTCCACATAGTGCTATAATCGTATAGCAGTGCAAGAATTAAGATACATTTCATGTAGGCTGCCTAAAGTGGAGGGGATCTTATCTCTTGTCTGAATGAGTTAAAACAGTGAACTCAGCAAACACCTGCTAAATGAGTAAGATTTAATTTCCTAAACCAGTGGCTCTCAACCCTTGGGTTGGGACACCTTGGGCGTGGGGGTGGTCAAATGACCCTTTCAGAGGGGCCACCTAATACCATTTCAAAAACTCATATATTTACAATTCACAACAGCAGCAATATTAGTTATGAAGTAGCACTGAAATAATTTTATGGCTGGGGGGGGTCACCATAACATGAAGAACTATAGCAAAGGGTCACAGCATTAGGAAGGTGGAGAACTACGAAGCCATTACTGTTAGATATTACTACAACATGAATATGAAACTGCTTCTAAGATGAGCCAAAGGAAGGAAAGACAACTTATATTAGCTTGACAATAACTGTGCCCAGACAGTCTGTCCACAGTTCCCCAGATGGGGGCAGGCTTCCATATGACTGATATCCTGATGGCATCACCAGATGCAGAGACACACCCTGACATTGCTGTCAGGGCAGCCTAGGGAGCCACACCAGAACCTGGGCATCTGGGTCTGACACAGAAGAGCATTTCTGGAAGAGTCGGAGTGAACTGCATTCAGTGAGTTCGATGATTAAGTAAAAAGAAAGCTGCGTGCAAGGAGGTTCACAGGTAGTAAGCACTCAGCAGTGAGTTTATTCGTGGCAGCGGGGGCAGCTGAAATAATCTACAACCAGGTTGAGATATTAAGGGAAGTCGGTGCTGCCATGCTGCCTTTTCCTATGCGCAGAATTCTATTCCTGAACGATGAGTTCTGTTTTGTGGTAGATCGTGCAGGGCTGTAGCTGGCACAGGGAACACTAACAGTACTGAAAACATTGATCAAAGAAAGCCTTACTTGAATGTAGGTCACAAAGAGGGTGGACTCGAGGCATGGTCTTTTAACAATCACGCTTGCAATGTTTCTCAGAAAGGTGGGGGCAGGGAGGTCTGGTCAGTTATGGTGAAACTCCTGGGAAGTTTCCAGGAAGACAAGAAGAGCCAGGGTCTGGTCGGGGTAGGGTGAACCTATTCTCACCTCTCTCCTATCTATCCCCTAGCTATTCTGCCGCAGAGCAGACAGAGGCATTCACTGAAACTTTCCGACTAAAAAGGACTTTATGTGTTTACTTTCAAAAAGGCGAAGCAAAACTGTAACATTTTTAAAACAAGCCCCCAATAGACTGGTACCCATAACACAAGCCTTTTGAGACCCAGAAGGCCACCATGCTAATAAACAAACAGGCAAAAAAAATATCCAGGAGCCGCTGCTTTCTGGTCCCCTTGATTTGCAGTATGAAAATATAAGGGGAGAAGGCTACACATTGGCTCTGTCTCTGCCTGGAATGAACAGCCCTCTATAATGTGAGCCTAATTAAGCTAAATGAAAATTCTAGAAGTGGCAAGCAAAGGAATTTAGAGCATGGTGCTTTGGCACTTTAGCACCAACCTAGGCAGATGGCTTTAAATGTGTGGTTAGAGAGAGCTCGAATGGTAAAGAAAGCGGCTGGTCCTCACCTGCTCCTGCCCCTAGTGGAGTCTGCCTCACTCCCCTGCTGCTGAAGCCCTGCTTGTTCATGCAGGCCCACTCAGAGCTCTGACCTTCCTTCCAAGAGGTCGATCCCCTCCCCTACTGAAGCGCTGGGCCTCAGGCTGCTCCCCTCCCCCTCTTCTGCCCTACCACCAGGCAGGCTCTGACCAGGCCCAGTCCAGGGTCCAGGTTCTGACCCTCCTCACTCTGGGAACGAGGGGGTTTGGGAACGAGCATCCCACGAGTCGATGGAGGTAAGGCCGGCTTCTGAGATGTGGAAACATAAAAGAGCCTGAGAGCAGAAGTCAGCTCTGAACTGGAGAGCTAAAACAGGGGCTTGGAGTGTGGCTCAGTGGTAGAGGGTGTGTGGGCCCTGTGTCCTCCCTGGGCCACCAGGTCAGTTCCCAGCATGCAAAACAAACATACCACCAATCAACCAAAAAAGAAACAATGGCTGGCTCCTGCCTCACACCCATGTTGATGTAAAGATTGTTAGTCCCAAAGAAAGGAATAATAGCACAGAATGAATTAGTCATTTTCGGTATTTCATCTTCTGTGGAGTCGGAGGTGGGAGGCCACCAAGGGTTGCTCATCAATATGTTCCGTGAAGTGAATCTCATCTGAATTCTTAGCAGCATGAAAGAATCTACTGCGCAGAACCGTAGATGGATTCCCTAGCACATTCCAGATGTCTAGGGTTGCACAGGCTTATTAGATTTAGTGACCGGAATATCTAGACTATGTAAAAACCTGTGGCGGACAATATTTAATGCTATACTGCCACCTTCTGGTGGAGTGATTTTGACCACTAGCTACAAGTGTCACCTTCCTACACCCAAACTGCTGCATAGATTGTTCTAAAGAGTCTTCTCTTTGTCCTTTTTGTATGTGTATGAGTTCTTGTATGAATGCAACATTTCTCTGTTTTCATTGGGTTATGAGATGGAGCTGTAGGTACCATGGAGTTGCCTTTAAATCAGAATTTTGACATGTATATGCGTGGGAGAGACTACGGCGTCAAACTGGACCTGACGGAGTCACGGATTCACTGTGCCGGTGAAGGTCTGTCTAGCTATGGTTAGCATATGTGTGAAGGTACAAGCAACCCTGTTTATGTTGGCGTGTGCATCACTGATCTTCTCCCAATGAGCTGGTACCCTCAATCCAGAAACCAGCTGACAGTTAAGCCATGCTTTTACATATCCACTGGATATGTAAATGTGTGGAACACATTCCAAATGGGTGTATTTTTAACCAGGCAAAACTTAATTGCTCCACGTACAGAGAAAACACACCCAATATCTGCTGACCAAGGACAAGTGCTTTCGGAACTGAGACCTGTCACCTGATGGACTGCTGAAGGACATCATCTAAATACTAATGCCCCTTCGATTTCTCTTCTCTCAGAGTTCTTTGCTCTCCTCTCCTTCTTGCTAGTATTTAATACCCAAATGGCCAACGGTCTTGAAGGTCCCACACTGTATGGATTCACCTGCTACCAGAGATGTTAGAAGTCAGTGTCTGGGCATTGGTAGCCCAAACAGGCTACTCTCAGCCACAAGTCCTCAGTAGGACTGTTAAGATGGCAAAGAGTGCAAATCAGAAAGAGGTGACTGAGTGACCGTAATGGGGAGAAGAACCAATGACAAGTACAGTGACATCCTGGGGTCCTACCTGGGGTGCAGTGACATCCCTGGGGTATATTTACATCCCTGGGGTCCTGACATCCCTGGAGTGCAGTGACATCCCTGGGGTGCAGTGATATCCCTGAGGTCCAGTGACATTCCTGGGGTCTAGTGACATTCCTGGGGTCCTAACATCCCTGGGGTTCTGACATCCCTGGGGTCCAGTGACATCTTTGGGGTGCAGTGACATTCCTGGAGTGCAGTGACATCGCTGGGGTGCAGTGACATACCTGGGGTCTAGTGATATCC
>BDUI01000004.1:3092074-3123990 GCA_002335545.1 Apodemus speciosus
TCAAACTACTTCTTGTGTATATGATGAAATCTGTGTCTCTCTCTCTCTCTCTCTCTCTCGGACACACACACACACACACACACACACACACACACACACACACACACACGAGTAATTTTACTGTTAGGAGAAAATCTATTTTGTGGGGTCAGATAGCTGCTAAAGATCAAACTGTCACCAATCTATACTATTTGTTTATCTTTGTGTATTTCTGGAACTAGGTTGTAGCTCAGTGTCAGAACACATTGCGGTTAGACGGCACTGTATCCCGTGCTCAGCACCTTATCACACCCCCACGAAAGATATTCATGTTCATTAACTAGTGTGATTAAATGATGTAGATTGGAATTCTAGTTCAGAAAGTTCTCCCAGTACAAAGATAGTAACTAAAGTTTGTTTCTCTTGAAAACTTCATGTTGTTTGCAGAAAACCACACACCTACAACATTTACTAAATAACAGCCATTCTGCTGTGGAGCAGCTGATAGGCACCTCCATCCCTAGAATCAGTTGTCGACACCCACTTCATTCTCAGACTGTAATTTATTCTCCATGGGTAGTGTTTTGGACGGTATTCAGGTGAAGGAGAGATTATATTTAATGGCCAGAGATGTGTGAAACGGTGCACAACTGCTCTCAGAAGATGAGGATGCGAGCTGCAGTAAGCTGTAATTAATCCAGCTTGTCTGACATCTGAGGATGACAATATCATTGGCATGGCAGATAGACATCTCTCTATTACACAAGGATGTGCTCAGGGCCTTAACAGGTCTTCTGCGAACCTCACAGTGAGGTCGTCGGAGTGGATGGCAAGGTCAAGTCATTTGTGTTCAACATTTACTCTCTATTCTTAAAGGTTTAATTAGTGTGTGTGTGTATGTGTGTGTGTGTGTGTGTGTGTGTGTGTGTGTGTATCCCCCGCCCCCCCTGCATGTCTCTATGTGTGTAATGCAGGGCTATTTAAATGCTAACCATGTGTTCTACCCACTGAGCAACACATTCCAGTTCTTAAGTTACTAAAAAAATAAAACCGCAAGAGCTTTTTATTTAGAATAATAAACAGATTTTGTGTTAAGATAAATGATTTGTTCCTTTCAAGAATCAGGTGTTGAGAGTTGAACAGCTTTAAATGGTCACAGGCTTTTTCCTTCTTCCTTGTTTTTTTTTATGATCTGTGTTCCTTGAAATTAAGAGTTATCGTTGTGAGTACCATGTGGGTGCTGGGAACAGAACCCACATCCTCTGGGAGTGCAGCCAGTGCTCTTAATCTCTGAGCCATTTCTTCACTCCTCCTTCTTTCTTTGATAAGGTCTTTCTCTCATGTTGATTTGTTTCACTTTTATACAGGAAAGGAAATAATACAGTTTTCTTTACATGGGAGACAGGCAAATATATTATTAATTTCATAGAGAGAGTAAACAGAAACTATTTTGGATTAATTGGCATGATTGAATTTAACTATATGATGGAAATTTCTTAAATATGAGCATATAACTTTTTAAAACTTAGGCAACCAATGTATTATCTTTGCACCAAATATAAAGCATGATACAGAAAGATTTTCTAAATTCTAAAATAATAATAATATTGAACGTCTATTTGTATGATATTAAAATAGTGAACTGTTAAACCATGGTATAGAAATTGAGAAGAGATAAAATTGTGGCATATATCCATATCCATATATATATGTGTATATATAAATATATCTACTGAATACTGTAATGCAAATTTTCTGTCTTATTACTTTAACAAGGAGTTCTGAGGGCCAAGAGATAGTGTTGCAAGTAGTATTATATTAGCTTAGAAAGACCAAATTAACACAAAAATTAAGAAAGATTGGAAAATTTTTTATTAATAATTTCCAAGTAAATATAAGCCTTCGGAACAGAGAAGTAGCAGTCATGTACAACAAAAGCTAGTGTTGGCATCATATGGTATATTACTTTTGCATCTTAATTTTTTAACATTCTGAAATGTTTCCTAATTATTCAGTGTTTCTTAATGTTTAAAAGCACCCTCTGCCACTATACGCATATGTTACAGTAGAGTTTATGTCTCTGCTTTTTTTTTTTTTGACATTTCAACAGCAATGGAACTTATAGCCACAAAATTTTTCTCTAAATAAAGAAACAAAGTTCAAGTCAAACGTGGTAGCACGTGCCTGCAATCGCAGTTCTTGGAAAGCTGAGGTGAGAGGATCCAGTCCAAGGCCCCTAGGCTGGGTTATATAGTGAGATTCTATCTCAGAAAAAAGTGAAATAGAGGTGGAGAGAGAGACATTAAGACAGAAAAAGTAAAGGGCTGGGGAAGAGGCAGGGAATATCAAAAGAGAACAAATAGAGTTGGAATTATTTAGTGAGTGGATTTTTGGGGATAATTTTCTATTTCTGTGTTTGAGTGTTTCCCCTGCATGTATGTCTTTGCCTCATGTGTGCCTGATGTCCTCAGAGGCCGCAAGAGGATGTCAACTCCCCTGGAAGTGGGTTCCCGCTGGTTGTGAACTGTGCTGTGGGTGCTGGGAACTGAACCCAGGACGTGCGAAGAGCAGCCAGAACAGTGAATGCTGGACCATTTCTCCAGCTTCAAGTGACAATTTTTAATTGTTCAGAAGACAGAGAATTGGTTCAGGAATAATTTTTTGAAGGATAAACTTATTTCAATGAGCTTTTCATCTCTGGTTACTTGTGTGATGTTGGCCTTCTGTTCATCTGTTATGTCTTCCAGGTTCTAATTGGGTGGTGCTCTTGAAAGTTTTTGTATCTTATTTTAACCACCACCCAGAAGAACAGCCCTACAGTCTTCAGCTACCCGCAGAACTGTTTTCCGATGCACACTTGTAGGGCACAGTGTGATACTTTGTGCATGTGTAGAATGTACAGTGATAAGTCAGGGTGGGTCACAATTTCATCTGGTCAAACAGCATTTCTGTTTCCTTGTGTTGGAAACTGGACTCTTTTTTTCTGTCTTCTTGGAGACCTGTCACGGATTGTTGGAGACCGTAGGTGCCCTGTTGTGCTGGGGCTGGCACACCTTACCTCCAGAGCCTGAGCTCCCTTCAAACTGTAAGCCAGCTATTTTCTACCATGTGTCTTAGCTGGAAAAGTAAGGCTACTCCTGGGATAAAAATGATTTCTGGGTTTGTGTTCTAATTTTCTATAGTGAAATTTATGCTTCTGTTGTAATCTATTCAATTCATTTTAGAGCTTCCATTTTACCTTCAAGTAACCATGGATTCAATATTTTATGTAAAAGATAACCTTTTACGTGAATTTATATGTACAGAATAAATTTAAAAACCTTTAAATACAGACATCTCTCAGCATGCAGAGGGTGTGCCTTAGCATCGGAGCTCACGCCCAGCGTGCACGTGCCTCCCCACCCCCAGCAACAGCTTCACGAGTCAGAGTCATTCATAAATTCCAATAATTCCTATGACGCTCTTTGGGATTTTTAGGTTCTGTTTTAAGTAATCCAAGCATTGGGACCAGTGTCACATTAGGTTCTAGACAATCTGGGCTTGCCTTGGGAGCTGTTTTCCTTTGTACACTGCTGTTTAGAGCAGTGTTACTCCAGGCAGGCATTGTATCATCGCTTAGCTCACTATTCACGGCTTTAATTCTTTCAAGTGATGTGCTTAGAACTTGCAACTCCCAGTAATTTTATTCACCATTGCATCGTTTTACATTGTCTACATTATATGTAGGTATTTGTGTCTTTGGTGACTTTTTTCCATATGGTGATCTTTATAAACAAGTAGGAAGATGTTTGGGAACTCACACTGATGGCCACAACAGTAGCTGGGAGACAAAGTTGTGTAGACACTCGAGTGACAGTTCGTGTTGAGTTGTTTACAGAGCACTACAGTAGGGAGGATCAGAACTAGCGCATGTGCTTTCACAGAAGAGGTAAAGAAAGGGAGGAAGTACAGAGAGGCCAGCTCACACAGGTCGCAGAGCTAGCGAGAGGTCAGGCTTTGGGCTAGTTTTAGTGTTTGTACTTCTAGCCACCAAGTGTAAGAGTTGGCTGTAGCAAGAGTCGGTTTGGAGACAATCGTTTCTGACTGAGTTATGGAGGTTTGGATAACGTGATCATTGGTCAAGGGCTGGAAGGGGATAAAACAAGTGAACAGGGTGTTCACTGAGAACCCTACAGCAAAGCAGCTCTAGGTATCTATGTTCTAGTCGTCACTGAGACATGTTTCCATGTGGCAATTGGTCTTTTATATGAAAGAGTCAGCTCCACAAAAGATTAGCTAAATATTTTAGCTTTAAATTCAGGGGAAGGGATTCTTGGCTTCATTATTCTCAAAGACTGTTAGTCTTTTTCTGATGCTCTGAAGGCAGTAGGAACCAGGGACATCTTCCACTGTACTTTGTGTGCTTGAGTGTGGTAATGTCAGGTTGTAACTTAGAGGTTATTTAGAATTAGATGGAAACATTTAAGTGACTGTCAAGCCCAGAGTCAGAAACTGAGTGTAAAATGCAGATAGTTCACTACATGCAGATATCATTAGTTACCCTTGGCTGCCAGATGGTATAATTGCAATATTTAATATTCAGCAAATATATTTGTTGAATTAGAATTAGGATATGTGAAATTTTTAAAATGAAAGACATTTACAGTCTATTGTTTATACGGTTTATTCTTTATTAAGATATTTGGAAACACTACTTGCTACACCTGTTTTTCATGGTGTGACTATGAACTTCAGTTTAGATACATAATTACATTATCAAATGCATTTATGACGTTGGATTTCTGGAGCCTGACAGTAAACATGATGGGAAAGGTAGAAATTGACTTTAATTGTTCGTCTAATTAAGATAATTATGTCTCATATTTGTACGTGAAGATGAGTTTCACATCTGAACCACGTTTTCCGTCATGGATAAAGAAGTGGTTAGGAGACAGATATTATCTAAGCTTTGTTGGAAAGGAAAATTATGACGAAGACATAAGCCAGCTTAATTATGGACAAGCATGTGTTTAGTTGTTAAGGTCAGATTCTGGACTCTGGGAGCCCAAACAACCTAGGCCTGGTCACCTGTCCTCAGAAGGCCAATCTAACAGGCAAGCAAGAAGGAAAATCAGAGAAAGGATATTCATTCATTGTGGCCAGGTTGGGAACAAGAATCAAGAAGTCCGGTGACCTACCTATCCACTTCCCAAGTCACTCTTTAGGCTCCTGAGATACGGTTTGGTTTAATTAGAGAGCAAGAAGGATCCATGACTGCACAGTCCTGGTCAAGGGGCAGTCCTGCCCCATTAGCCACCTCTCATTTTGTTGTTGCTGTCTCTCCTATAAGGTAGTGTGACAAGTTGTCAGGACCCTGTGAGATCTCTTCCTGGTAGACAAATTTCTCCCCTGGGTGGTATCAAACTGTTCATTTTTCCTTTTTCTACTTCTTATTTCTTTCATGAGAACACAGGAGAAATTACACTTTTGGGGTGTTTCATTGTCTCGGTAGCCTGAAAGCTTATCTCTTCCTGCCCAAAAGTTACAAGGGGCAGAACCAGACTTTAGATTTCTACTCTTTTCCAGTAATCTTCCAAATGACAAGGTGTTTAAAAGAAGATGGTTGGACATATAGATTTCAAATGAAGTTAGGCTACCTGGGTGAAATGTTCCCTGCCAAAAGCCAAGGACTACCTAACACAATTCTAAGTACCAGGTATGAGCAACCTCCTTCCTAGATGTCAGTCAGGGGAGTTCAAGTACTTCACAAAACAAATGCAGGCTACTGTTGCCATTGGTTACCTCCCAGAAGTGGAAGGTAAGGTCCCATTTCTGAAGACACCACACATTGCAGATATGGGACTCAGAGAAATCAAGTTGGAGATGACCTAAAAGATTCCTCCCTGCAGACTAGTTTTTATAGTACTGGAAGATGCTATGTAAATTGACAATGAAGGAAAGCAATCAAAAGTCCCACCCAACAGTAATGCTGATGAGCCACAACAATGGCCGCACACAAGTCATCCCTAAAGATGCAGTAGTGGCACTTTATCTTACTGGTAACCAATAGCTGTCTCATCGGATTTAGGGTCCACTTAACAGGATGGAAATCACACCTACTACTACTGTGAATGTATCCATCTCCCCTTGGCTAGTGAGGTCATGGATCTTAGAGGAGAACCTACTACCACCACCTTCCCAAACCAATATAATTTATAACTTTATTCTGAATACTTACCTTCCACCTCCAGATAAGTGTAGCTCTTACTCCTCATCAAAGTAGCTCCATCAAAGTAGGAAATGGAGATTACTAGAGAAGTTCACAGATGGTCAAAATGTGGGAAACAATACACTGGAGTCTCCAAACCCAACTGATGCATCTACAATGCAGCTCCTATAGGTAACGGTCAAGAAACAGGAAAATGGGGCAGAAAGATTGTAAGTGACAAGAGACTCACAAGTGAGATTCTGTTTCTATGACAGGAAGCTACACCATGAGATCTCTATAAAATGGCTGTGTGGACTAGACCTGAACAATGTCAGCTCCAATTGACAAGATAGTACGAATAGGGAATCTCATTGGGCTGTGACCCAGATGAAGAACCATGGGCACTTAAGAACTGAGGACAGGGACAAATGGTCTTCCCCAGGAATAAGTACCCTAACAGTTGTTCAATACCAAAAAGTTAGCCTTAATATACATATATACATATGTATGAGTATACCAAACATATTCAGCAGGTTGTAGTTATGTATTTATCTATAGATGTGTATAATAATTAAAGATAAATGGGCAAGGGGGTTATGGAAGGGGTTCAAGGGAAGACATTTATATATATGTATGTATCAAAATAAATTTAAATTACACTTATAATTCCGTTTCAGATTAGAATCTGTCCATTGACTACAGACTTATTATATGTACATATTATTTAGAAGTTGAAATATCTCAATTATGCAATACAATTTAAAATCAAGTTATTTAAAGCAAGCCCTGGAATTAGATAAAGAGGAAAAACTGAAAGAAACAAAGGGATTTGAGAAAAATAATTTTAGCACTTCAAGTTGTTGAATTGGGTTCCTATGATAAAATTAATTTACCTTGAAATAAAAAGATTCCCAAACTTTTTTGATAAATTATTTTGTATACACATGTATAACTATAAAAATTTATAATAATTTTTTAATAAATGATCATGTAAGCCATATTATTATATGACTCAGAAAAAAGTATTCTTAACAGCATGCAACTACAGAAGCATGCCTTTTCTTGAAGCACACATTTATTAATGTGTACGAATTGTCTGTAACAGGGGCCTCAAAAAATGTCATTCGGTCCATTATAGATACAGCAGTGGATATGTTTCCTAAGGTAATTGCTCTAATGTGGCTTTCACACTTCCGGTTTAAGAACTTCCTTTCTTATCAGATGATCAATCATAATACCCATATAATATCCATAGAGCACTTGTCTATGTGGCAGCACTGGCTTGGATCCGGCAGTACTCATGACTCTTCTTCAGACATGTTAATCTCTCTAATCTCTTTAGACATTTGCTAAGCCAGCCATTCACATCACATTTGTCCCAGGCTTGTCAAGGCATTGCCTACTGTGCTGGGCTCATAGCGAATTAGGGATGACAATCCAGAGGGCTCTGGTAAATTTCTCCTTGTGTCCTCTGCCCCTGCCACCATTCCCCTCTAGTTCCTATTGCTCTACGTTTCCATAATGAACTCCTCCTTAGTGATCTCTACAGAGGTTTCATCATGTTTGGGGCTCACAGCTCCCAAGCACAAAGAAGGGCTCTTTATTACAGAACACCACTTTCGGCTTTCAACCAAAAGAGTTTGGTTCATTCATTCAAGGGGCTGGGTTCTCAAAAGCTTCAGTTTAGACAATCAGACCAAAAAAAATGTTTTTTTTTGAGATGAGGTCTCATTATGTCATGCTGGCTGGCTTGGAACCAGGCTGGTCTTGAATTCCTGTAGATTTGTTAGCCTCTGCCTCATAAATGCTGGGATTAAAGGCATGCACCACTGCTATCCTGCATGAAGAAAAACGGTCTCCCTGCACAGTGGAAGGTAATAGTTGAATTGCCATGGTTACAGATGGAAAAAGCAAGCCTTAAAGAGAGAAAGATGAGAGATGGAAAAAGGACAGTCTCTTTTTGGCTCCAAGAAGAAAGTAACACGTGCTGTACTTTGCAGAGATATTGTGTTGAAGGGAACATTTCCTCTCTGTTCCCTCCAATGATTCCTTCTCCACTGTTTAAAAATGAAGGGGAATATGTATGTTGGCTTTGTTAGACTTACATTTTAAAGTTAAAATGATCACAGAAAGAACAGAGGCATATTCACCACAAAGGGAGTAAGGCTTGAAGTTCTGAGCTCACATAAACACGATGTTTACAGAAACATTTTCTTGAGTGTGAAGACTTTGCCAATTTTGGAGGATAATCTATGTGTAGTGTTTTAAGTCTCTTTTGATGTTAGGCTTTAAGCTTTCATCAAACTCTGCCATGAGATCTGTGGTCTAGCCTGGTGTCCATGTAGGTCTTATTCACACAGGGACAGCCCATGAATTCTTACCCCCAGATATGCCAGCTCACACACATCATGACCCTGGAGGCAGGGCCATAGGTCTAGCTTCCCTGTCTTCACTGAGTATCTCTGATGTGAGTGGCAGATGTGCCGCCATATCTGTGGTACCTGGGTCTAGCCTAGCTAGGCCCTTGCATGTATGCGAGGCAAGCACTCTGCCGCTCAGCATCACCCTCAGCCCATCACTTTCTATTTCTGACCGCATGAGTTTTAAAGCATCCATATCTCAGCTCTACAGCAGGGCTCTCACAACCTGGATCTGCTCCTCATCTGGTCTATACCAAATCTTCTACTCGATATTCAGTGTTCACATTCCTAGATGGTTAGGAAGAGAGAGAAGAGGCGGCTGCTGGCTTGGGCTGGAAAAGAAGCTGACATAAAGTACTCCCTAGGAATGAGACTTATCAGAGGAGAGCGCCCTGAGACCATGAGAGAGCCACGAGATGGGAGAGCATTAGACATCATGAATTGGACTTAAAGGAGACACAGTTTCTGTTTAACACCCTGATGCACCGAGAAGGTTAGCTGAGGACCACCGTGATGGCAGAGTAGGTAGGGAAGAGTGGAGGGCGGCCTTCAGAAAACCCCCAACGAAGAAGAAATCTATTTTTGGCCAGGAGGCAGAATTAGTTCCACATCACATGATTTGTCTGGGATAGCTTGTGTCACATGATGGAGGCACGGGCTGGGTTGGAACGTAGATTAGAGGTTGTGAAGGCACATCACAACTGGGTCCTTACCACTCTTGTCACGGAGAGCTACAGAAGGGCCTGGCCTATTTCTTCAGGCCATTGGATCTGGCCTCTTGGAATGCACATTGTTTTAGAGTCAGGCCCCGGTTTGTTGGGAATAACAAGCCTCTATCGTCTTGATAGAGGAGAGAGGGTGGGAGAGAGGGAGTAGGAGGCAGAGGATGTGACCGTGTGCTTCAGCTGCAGAGCAGTCCTAGGAGCAATGCTCCGGGGCTGCTAGTGAGGGTGGCTGCTGTGTCACCAGTTTCTTTTTGCTACTGTACTTCATACTGCCCCCGGTGTTTTGCTCTTAACTAATGACTTGTTGTCATTGAATGTATGAAAGTCAGAGAGAGAATCTTTTAGAGCCCATTCATCTACAGCTCTGGGCAAAGTAAGGCTGTCAGCTTGTTGAGTCACCATTTTCTTTTAGTTTCTGATGCAGCTTAAAGCACAAGTGACACTGAATTTCAGATCAGAGAGCCCAGCGTTTCCAGAATTAACCCAAATCCTATTTAGTGTTTTCACTGAGGACCAACTTTCCATGTACCACACACAGCCTGCTTCCACAGTTCAGTCTGGGACAGTTGGATAGCCAAGGAACTTCTCCCTAACATGTGAGTTCCCACCTTCTGGGCTTTCAAACCTCTCTCCTGGATGCTCAATGTCCCAACATTTCCAGCCTCCAAACTCTGTCTACTGAAAGCTCCTGTCCCTAAAGCTCTCCAACCAATTTAAGCATAAAGAGACAATTTTACTCAATGATGGCTCTTAGATGGTCCATAGAACCCTGGGAGAATCACACAGCTTGTTCTGTATGTGAGTCAAAACAGCTACAAAACTGTAGTGTGGGGAATCAACACTGTTCTTTGCAGGAAGGGAACTAGACTGCCTGAGAATCAGTCTCAATCTCTCTCTGTCTCTGTCTTTCTGTCTCTGTCTCTCTCTCTGTCTCTGTTTCTCTGTCTCTGTCTCTCTCTCCTCCTTCTCTCCCTCCTTCCCCCTCCCTCTTTCCTTTCAAAAGAACCATGTGATTGTACACTAGGCTTCCTAAAGAGGTCAATGTACTCTGCTTCCCCGTTTCTCATCCACCTCCTGGGGATATGAATCTGCTTGCTGTCTGGAACATAGGCTGCATGCCCGCCATAGCACAGGAAGACTGGGAAAGGCTTTGCTCTCCAGCCCCTGCAGTATAGTGAGGCAAGAACCAAAGAGGTCAGAATGAGTACAGTGTGAGTGAGTTTAAAGTCAGCAGCAGTATTCTTCATTGCAAGTTCATTGTGTGACTTGGGGCAAAAGATACTTAGCCTCTTTAACTAATCCATAACTAATCCATAATGCGCCTAAGGATTTGGGGCCCTATGAATTCTGGGAGCCCTCACACTAATTCAAGTCCGTGACTGTACTAGTTAGAATTTTGTCTTCTGGTAACAGAATCCTTATGTGAACTTGTGAAAGGAAGTCAAAGGAGTTTATAACCTCACAGCAGGAAGGGCAGGGTGACACTGGCTTTAGGGGAGGAGGTTGACTGTAGGGGTGTCTGACTCAGCTGGCTTCTCATTATTTCCCTAACAGTGGGGAGGACTGGGGTGAAGCTGGCTTTAGTGGTCAGAGGCTGACAGCAGGGTTGTCTCTCATTATTTCCCTGCTCTGCTATAGAAGAACCTAGCCTGTCCATGGAGCTGGAAAGTAGACCTCAAGAGCGCCAGATTGGAGGCAGGAGAGAATGCCCAGCAGTTAAAGCATCTGTTACTCTTCCAGGGGACCCAGGCATGCAGGCTGGTTTTATGTTACTTTGACACAAACTAAACTCATTTCAGAGGAGGGAAACTCAATTGAGACTACGACCCTACCAGAGTGGTCTGTGGGCAAATTTGTCGTGTGTTTGGGAGACACTGGTTGTAGGGGCCAGCCCATCGTGAGTGGTATCACCTCTGGAAAGGCAGTCTTGGGGTGTGTAAGAAATCTGGCTGAGCAAGCTTTAAGGAGCAAGTCACTAGACAGCACTCTTTCATGGCCTCTGCTGCAGTTCCTGTCCCTAGATTCCAGCCCTGCCTTCCCTCAGTGATGGACTTATATGCTGTAAGGGGAAACAAACCCTTCCCAAGTGCTTTTGATCATGTGTCTTAACCCGACTACGACACCTGGGTTCAGTTCCGACCATCTATATGGTGGCTTGTATGGGCTGTAACTTCAGGGAGGGGGAGCTGACACTCTCTTCCTGCTTCCATGACCACTTCCTGAATACGGTGCGCAGACATACACGCAGGCAAAACACCCATACCAGAAAAATACAATTACAAAGATAAAAGGTCATGGTCAAGTATCAAGAGTCATGGAGGAAAGAGAACTCTGCTTCTCAGAATCATTTTTTGAGGTCCACATGGGTGCTTCTATGTCAGGGAGCAGAGAGAGGGCTCTGCACAGGAAGGTTGTGTCTAGCGTGCTAGACATGTGCAGAGACATGCTAGACATAACACATGTGCAGAGCCTCTCTGTTACTCCTGGCTTGTGGTGATGGGAGATCCAAACACCATCTTGTCTGCTATTAGAGTCTAAAACTGAATTCTTGAGAGAAAATCAAGTACAGAGATTGGAGCTCCACCTGTAAATAGTCTGCAGAACAACTCCAGGGAAGGATGTAAATCTTAAAGTAGAGACACATGGAACTTAAAGGAATGGACTGGCCTACCAGTGTCTGCCAGATGTTGTCCCTACATACTATTCCTTTGCCAGTCACGATCAGCTTGGTAGACCACTGGTAGAATACAAAAGTCTTTTCTCTTGAACTTTCTGAGTACATACCTCCCACCACCATCTTTATGTATATGTATTCATGTATAGACATACAAACATTCTTTAATGTTGCATTGTTATTCAGACAACATTTTTCTTTTGAAAGTTATATTATTGTAGTGAGATATATTTGGTGATGGCCATAACTATGACAACATAATTGTGTAGTCATGCTCTAGGAATATAACTGGACTAAGACAAAAAACAATTTACTGTTTTCTCTTCAGAATTAAGGACTAGATAGCTTACCTTACAGTTTCTCTGAGGTAAAGATAGTACTTCACACAGTAAATCACATTTATATGTTGTTGAACATGTGTGAGGTTTCAGCCTGGATGTGTCAGTGTGCAGATGTGTCTATTGGTTTTTTAATCGAAAGTGCATGCACGTTAACTGGTGAAAACTAATTGCAGTAAATCCTGGCAGTAATCTGCATGTCTCAATAATGCCACATTGTTATTCTGAATTCACTTGTAATGCCATTATGTAAGAGTTTATTTGGAAACTGTTTTACTATTTGCTGGCCTCTGCATGTCTGATGATTATTAAAGATCAGGTGATTTTACTGGATTCTCTCTTTGTGTGTCAAATCAAGACCCTGAGTGCATTTTAAACTTCTTTCCACTTCCAATTACATCCCTATGGATGTAATTAGGATTTCATACATATTCTTTTGGATCATTCTTTCTGCAAATACCCAGCATGTATGATATACAGTTAACAATGGATTATAATTTGTTTATAAAAATAAAATTTATCCACTGTAATAAAGGGAATGTAACTGTTTTTGGTTAGGAGAGAAAATTATTTTTGATTGCTTAATATCATTCATGTTGTTTTTCCATGAAAATGAAAAATCTTAAAGGTAAATGAAAGTCTTCCCCATTTTAGGACTTTTATCCATAGTCTTTGATTAATGCCATGTCACATGGGAAATACCAAGATAAAATAATGGGATTCAAAAATCCCATTATTAAATTTAATTGAGAAATATATTTTGAAAAAATAATCCCCAAGAAATAATATCAAAATGGATTAAGTAATCATGATGTCAAATGTTAAGCAAAGGCCAGATGAGATGAAAACTGAGAACTTCCCTTTGGATTTTGTAACAAGAATGTTGCTGGTGGTTTTGGCATAGTCTTAGAATTCAGACACTGTTGCTTGAGAAATGAGTATGAAATAAGGAATTAGGGGCAGTGATTGTGAGGAGCTTCCATCAAGAATGTCTGTGAAACAAAGAGTAAGGATGGCAAATGACTGGAGGATGATGGGAGTTCTGAGACAACTGCAGCTTTTACTTAATATGGGTGGGAGGTGACTGGATTTAAACAGTAATGCTGTGAAGTTACCAGAAGAGAGAAAAAGCTTAGAGATACTGACAGGAGCCTAGGGGGAGGACCTGAGAGAGTGGGAGATTATGGGGTTCAGTCTGGAAGCAGACTTTCATTGTAAAAGAGGGGGAGCATGGCTTGCAGAGTGTACTAGTCAGAAGTGCCTCCCAGTACAAAGAACAGACAACAGCTTCCTTAGCAGAGACTCATTTTCCCATAGGACAAGCAATGTGTGGGCACTAGTGCTTGCCTTCTCACATAGCCACCTGTAGCTGCAAGGGAGGCTGGCATGAGAAAGTATTGTCATGTTCATGGTGCAGAAATGGGGCAAAGAGCTGCAAATAGCAGGTGGATCCCTGAACAGAAGCATACACACAGTATAGCACAGATAGAAAACCTCAGTCGGTGGTAGGGGTGGAGGGTTTCCCATCTGTTGAATATATTTTCTCCAAAGATGAAGTAGGCTTTATATGTGAAGTGAGAAATAGAATGTTTGACTGAGATAAAATCAGGACATAGTCTCTGTGGCAGATTTGAGAAATTGGGGATGAAACAGTGAATCCTGAGGCACCCCAGGGATTTTAAAAATGAGAGATTCGTAGGGAACATGCCTGTAGACTTCCAGAATGTTGTTGCCTATCACATGTTACTGTGTTCAGGGGTAGAAATGCCTCTGTTAAAGCTCTTAAATTTGGGTTCTGTCCAGTGGAATTCATGTTTTTTTTAAATCATTACTTGATTATTGGTTTATGCCACATTAACCATTACTCATTTGGTTTTAGATACTTTCTTGGATTTAAATATGGTAATGCTGATACCACTCATGTGCATTTTTCCAGAGCTTTTTATCTTGAAAAAATGTGAAATCCATAGAAAATTTGAAACAACAATATGATGGTAATAAACATGCATTATCCACTAACCTTCACACAACACACACACACACACACACACACACACACACACACACACATTAAAACAATATCCAGGATGATCTTGTGTCATCAGTCAGATCTCATGTCCTCCCTTCAGAACTCTTGGAAGCAAAGAGAAGAGTATTCACAAGCCCCTCACCCACCCAGTTCCATGACTTTAGCTCTGCAGACACTCCCCATTCCCCACGGGCGCGTCTTGCCTTTCCACTCACATCAAGCATGCGGCTGCCTGTAGTACTTGCTGATCCTACCGTCAGCAACCTCTTCCTCTTTCTGAGTGATTCCTTCTCTTATGTATAAAATAGCAGTCCTTTCCCTACGGCGCCATCCCCACTTTTGCTACCCTTTGCACCTACCACCTGACATTTAGCTACTTATCTGTCACAGCCAACCCCATTAGAATGTAAGTTCCAGCATCTGTTATGGCTTATAGATTTTGTTTTGTTTTGAGGCAGGGTGTCATGTACCTCAGGCTAGCCTTGATATTTCTGGGTACCTGAGGATGACCTTGGGCTTCTGATGCTCAAGCTTTTCCCTTCTGCGTGCTGGGATTACAGATGTGCATGAGCAAACCTGGCTTACGGGCTTCTGGAAATCAGAACTTCATGTGCAGCAGGCAAGCACTGCACCAACTGCGCTAGATCCGCAGCCCAGCGCTTCAGTATCTTTAGGAGACGAAGTTCATAGTGTCTTTTAAAAATAAAATGTTCAGACTTAAACTTTTAAATATTAGTGGTAAAATACAAACATTTTAATATTTATGGAACTTAATTTCTTCCGAGTATGTATTTTTCCTAGTGGCTAAAGCTATGATGTAGGATCTCATTATGAAAGTAACTGAGCTATTTAGCATTGGTATTCTAACAAGAAAATTAGATTTTAGGTAAAAGACAGCTTCTAATTACTCAAAGTGAGAAATGGACAGTATGATTAGTCTATTGCTTTTTTAGAAGTCTACTTACAGCCAACCAAAATTAAGAGAAACTGTATTTGCTTTGAAGTTTTTGTAAAGCCCACACCGGTGTGTGTGTGTGTGTGTGTGTGTGTGTGTGTGTGTGTGTGTGTGTGTGTGTTGTGTGTGGTGAGGTGTAGAACCCGCAGTCTTTCACATACTGGGCAATGTTCTACCACACAGCTATTTTCCTGGCTTTGATGTGCTACTTTGACATATTGGTATTTGTACTGTGGTCATGGCAGGAGGATTCCCAGTCAATTGCGATAGGTCACAATGCTTACCCCAATCTGACCCTCTGTGATCACGTGGTGCCAGAATGTGCTTTGTAAAGCAGGGCTATTAGAGTAAGGCAAGGTGGTGTTTTTTGTTGACTTCTCTTCATACTGACTTCAAGTCTGGGTCCTGACCTGAGCTATGCAGGAATGCGTCGAAGTCACTTCCTCTTGCTACGACATCTGGAAAGCCCTTTTACTTCCTGGAGCTTATTCTCTGCGTGGCACCCTGTCTTGCCTGTATACAGCAACTGGAGTGAGTTTGTGTTGGAATCCCATTGCCATTAACCCATTTGCTGCCTGGGGAACCTGTCCCTTTCTCTGCACCACTGCACTCCTAACTCAGCTCCTCCTTGACCTGCCATGCCCAGGTCATTTGTTCCCACCCCCAGGGCTTCCACACATGCTCCTAACTGAACTGCTCCTTGACCATGCTATGCCCAGGTCTTTGGTTCTCACAGTCTCTCCATCCCTTCTTCCTGTGAACTCTATTGTAAGTCCCAGGATATGCTCTTCCATTCAAAAGTAACCCCTGTAGAGAGGTCCTCTGCACCCCATGATTAACGTAGTCCCCTCTAGTTCACTCTCTATGAGTCCACTGTTTCTGTCCTAAAACTTACCAGCACCTGAATGTGCTATTTCTGTGCTTACTGCCTGACTCTCCCATTACAATGTGAGCTTGCAGACTGTGTCTGTTGTTCTGTAACTTATGTTCCTTGGATGGATGAATGAATCAAAGTACAAACAAAATGAATGGAAGAATGTAGCATCTAGTTAGCTGCTGCTCACCTAAGAAATAGAGGGATGCCTTGCAATGCTCTTTCTCCTGATTTGGAATGCAGAATTCAAAGCATTTGCTGCTTAATAAATCCTGTAGTAAAATAATTCTGACTCTGTGTGCTGGCATATGCCTGAAATCCCCATACCTTGGCAGGTAAGGCCAGAGGATTATAAGTTGGTGCTAGCCTGAGCTACACAGCAAGACCCTCTGAAGGATTGTGCTTAGTTCAGTATCCTGTCCGTACAGGTGAATTTTTCCCAGAAAGTCAGTAGTCAGAGGGAAAGCCTACTGTTTATGTATTAAACAGAAAACATAGAGAATAAGCTTCATAATTTTCCACTCAAAACATTTTTTTTCATTAAATGTTCATTTTTTTAAATAAAAACATAGATTTTGAACTAGGCAATAAAAGTCACCATGCATCTTCCTTTAGCTATATCATATCAAAAGGGCAGAAATAAGCCAGGCAGTGGTGGCACATGCCTTTGCAGATGTCAATCTGGAGCAGAGTCAGCCTCATTGTCAGACTCTAGGAAGCTGAACCTCAAGTGTTGCACAGAACAGCAGTGTGCCTCCACCCTTAACCTGCAATCTTGGTTCTGTTGAAACCACTACGTAGTTTTTTTTCATTCTGTTTCTTGTACCAAAAGATAAAACAAAAATTGTGGTATTTTCTTCCAACTGAAAGGGGAGAATGCAGTAAGCTGTTAAACCGAGGGCCTTTCCTACAATGTCCTCCAACACTCTCTGCGATCAGTCATAATATTTATATGGACTCAAGCACTTTGAAATCTCAGGCTGTTTGAACCAGCTGTCCTGTTGGTGTCAAACTGCGGTCATTTTAATGTGAAACAAGGGTCAATGGTGGGGGCCGGGCGGCTCTGTCTTCTTCTGTTCCTATTAGTGAAGTCACTTACAGCTATTGAACTCTGCCTCCAAGCACCAGCAGTGAGTCCCTGATGCAGATGCCTGCTCTCGAGGTTACATGGAATTTTATGACTGTTCACAAGAAAATATGTAGGAAAAAAGCGTTGCATTGATATTTAAATAATTATCAACAACCAAATACACACATAGCCCAGTTCTGGGTGTGTATTTTTTTGGCATTAACCAAGACATAGTTATATCTGAGCCTGATTTCTAATGGTGTATATCTGCCTTTATTCCCCCCCCAACCCCCCCGGGGCCGGGATTCTCTATGTAGCCTGGCTGTCCTGGAACTCACTCTGTAGACCAGGTTGGCCTCAAACTCAGAAATCCACCTGCCTCTGCCTCTCAAGTGCTGGGATTAGCTCTTGGAAATGGTCTCGTCTTGACTTTTCAAAGCTAATTCAAAGGTCTCTCTCTCTCTCTCTCTCTCTCTCTCTCTCTCTCTCTCTCTCTCTCTCATAAACATTATACACTAGTTCTTCAGGGTTTTTTGGCACAGTATTCTGTGAACAAGAAAAATGTGGGATGACTGAGGGAAAAGATTAGGGAACTAGAATGGTAAACAAAAGTCAGAAAGATACGGTTTGTTATTGGCTGAGATAGGAAGTTTATCAGCAGGACAGAGTTCAAACAGAAGCATTCCCATGAGGCTCTGAACAGTTCTAAATGCCTTAGCTTCTGTTAAATGAAGAAGTAGCTGAGAATGCATGAGGACACAGTGCAGTTGGTCGTGTTAACACACACAGGGCCATGGAAGTGATCCTAGCTTCACATAAACTGGGCACACTGGCACATGCCTGGCATTCCCACACTGGAGAGCTACAGGCAGGGAGGTTGGAGGTGCAAGGTCATCCTTAGGCATACAAAAAGTTCAAGAGCAGTCATGGCTGCATGAGACCCTGTCTCCAAGCAAAAGAAACAAAACAGAACAGACAGACATAAAAAAATTAGTTGAAAGAAGTTGAGGATGTCTAAGGCCATGCCGTCCGTGAATGGGTACGACTTAAGGGTGGAAGCTTTCCAGCAGACAGACAGTGGAGCCATTTCGGGCAGGAAGGTGAGCATGCAAAGAAATCTATGTACATAAAACAAGAGGAGATGCATGGTTTTAATTCTGGGCTTCACATATTTCATAGCAGCAGTGTATGCACACGGAGCAGAATTCAAACGCTACAGCTGAAGAGCACGTGAGAATGAAGTGCGCTTCCACGACAGGTCCCAGCTTGGGCGCTCCTCCAGGAGGTGAACAGGCTCTTACACATCCTTCCAGAGACTCTATGCAGGGGTTTTAGATACATATTTACCAGGGCATGTAAATCCTCTTGGTCTAAACCTGCCTTTCTTTCCTAACAGGATTTCTAAAGACATTGTTGCCTCAGTCTTTTCCCCAGATGCAGGATGTGTGCATCTGCCAGGTTGCCTTGGTGGAACTCAGAGCTGATGGGCAGAGGATAGGGTGGACAGGTATGCTCTCCTAATACATTCCCAATGGTGCCTGTGGCCTTGTTTGAAGGTAAGGTTGCCCAGGCTGGCTTTGAACTTTAAGAACCCTTCTGTCTTTGTCTGTGAAGCTGTTGGGACTTCAGCTTGTGCACTTGGCATAATGTGTATACCTAATGTGTATACCTTTATTGAATTTGTAGTTTACACATGTATGTAGTTTACACACTCAGCAGAAGAAAAATGTCCTCACATTTACAGGGAATATTATTTCTCCCTTGTTTCTGAAATAAAATTATCTGACAAAAACATATTAAGGGAGGAAAAATTATTATTTTGGCTCATAGTTCTAGAAGGATAGATTTCATCATGGCAGGAAGACGGTGAATAGATAGGGAAGAGCAGGAGACTGGGTGGTAACAGTGGATCCACACCCAAGAGGCACCAAGAGAGCAGCAAGTTGGGCTTGCCTGTCTATAAAACTGAAATCCCGCCTCCTAAAGGTTCCGCAACTTTCCCAGGCAGTGCCACCAACTGGGGACCAAGTCATCAAACACACGAGCCTATGGGGGAAATTTCACATTCAAAACATAACAGGGTTAGAACACAGTCACACAAGCCTTTGCTTGGAAGCGTTCTCTGCATTTCTTTGTATCTAGGGAAAGCCAAGGTCTGGTTTCTACACTCTGTCTCTTCAAAACTGCTCTGGTCCACATTCCAGCCCTGCTGTTGATGCCACCACTGTGTCTTTCACCTTGTAGTGAGATGATGCATGGAACTTTGTTTATTTTCTTCCTGTTTCCAGAAATGCACATGTACTTTACGTCCTCTTCCTCATCACCAGCAGCTTCTACAGAGGGAATTCTGTCCTTATTAGTTGCTCTCACAGAAGGACAAGTGATGCTTGTCTGTCTGCATTTTGACTAGAACCTCCCTGTTACCACTGCTTAGCAGTCAGCAATAATGGAAGAAGCATTTCTGTTGAAATTAGAGACCAGCTCTGATCCACTGCAATGACACACACAGATCACAGTCAAGCATGCTCATCCAAGGGGTTTTGTGGGATGCACTTGTTAGGGATTGACCCGAAGGCCCTGCCCGTCTGTGAGCTGGGCCAGCACTGTGCCACCGAGCCACACCTGTAGCCTGCTTGCCATCAGGTTTGATGTGCCATTGTCTTTTATTCAGAGTTTGTAGATTCACTTTTTAGTTAATAAAAGTTTTTTATATTCTTGGTGTTTTTAAATTATAAATATGCTAAAGGGTATACAGGAGCAGACAAATATAGTTATTTTTTTCTATTTTATAACTTAAGTGAGAGAGCTGTAGTTTAAGAGAAAACTAAGATTTTCTGATTCTATTTCAGTCTATGAAATGAAACAGAGTTCTCTTAAGAAGAGCACCCCCAAAGAAAGTACTCCTCCCACAAAAAAGGAAAAGGACTTTCTGTAACACAAGAGAAAGATCTCCAGTGGTCTTAAAACAGGTGATTCCATAAATTAGATGTATTTATATTTAGTATTTTGAGAGAGAGTTTAAAAAAAAAATCCAGGAATGCCTTTAATCCCAGCACTCAAGAGGCCAAGGCAAGTAAACCCAGTATTTTACGAAGACAGAATCAAATGAATCCTACTGAATTTAGTAAATATGGTGAAAATTATTTCTCTCAGGTATTAGCTTTATGAGTTGTAGTAATAATTTGTCCCTATTCTAAAAGAACTGTTAAATTATTTGTTTCTTTACTAATGACTGCTTATTAAGCAGGGACTCTGAATTTTAAATATGTTTTCTGAAGAGCTAAGAGTGGCCCTATAAGAAAATTAATCCCTACCATTATTTTTCATCATCCTGGAGCTTTATAAGAATTTGCCAAACTCTCAGAAGGAGCTTATTTTCTGTGTTTGGACTTCTGTGGCAGTAGTTGGAGAGTATCCAATGGGCGCTCTCTCACAATACGACTTTGTGTGCTAAGCCCCACCCACCCCAGCTTCCTGCAGGTTATGGAAGGAGGGACAAGGCAACTGTATTGATCAGCAGTCCAGCCTCCTGCTCTGTCTTGTCCATCAGCTCCCCTGGGCTTTAGAGGTGACTCACTCTGCTGTGTATTTTAAACAGTAAGCTTGAACTGAAAGCTACCAGGGGCTTATCCCTGGTGAAGGAGACAGGTGAACTGAGGGTAAAGTCCCCAGAAGATAAGAGACTTTCCTAGCAAGTCCCATAACAGCACTTAGCTAATCAGTTTCTGCAGCTACCGCTTCCTGACAGGGAGATTTTGATTCATTGACATGGGCATTTATTTGATGGCACATAAAATTAGAGGAAGCTGGTCTCCTCCTCTGGGTCTCTTCCTTCATAATACATTGTCACTGGGCCATTCTCTCTGTACGCCGAGAGTGAACAGGCTTCGCATAGTTTAGTGGAACCTAGCTGCTTCATGCTGTAGTCTGTTGAGACGAGATAAGCTATGCTATGTTTGGATTTCTGAGTTCCAGTATATACTGGTGTCAATAGTTCATGGAATCCTCTTTCTTTCCAAGGCAGATAAGGAAGAAAAGGCCTCAAAAGTCTTCTGTTTATTCTTTTACCTCCTAGGCCCTGAGCAAGGGTTTCCCATCCACTCCCTTTCCACGTCTGCCCTTGACAAGGTCTCCTGTGGCCTCCATTGTGCTTAAGGCAGTAGCCCACTACTGTCTTCCTCTGCTCAGAGCATTTGGCATTTGTAATCACCTCTTATTTGCTCCATTTGGCTCCTGTGTGGGTGTTTCCCTGATGTCTGATGCCCCTACCTCTTCAGATGGCTCTCCCTGTCTCTTCCTGACTTCATTAGAAATCACCGGCAGACACAGGTCATGACCCCTTCTTTTCCTGGCACACTTCTTCCCTTGATCGAATCTTCTTGTCCTTGACTTTAAATACCACTACCATGCCAAATTTCTTTCCCCAGCTCCTGTGTCTATCTTGGACCCCACACTTCACTCTCTCCTTCACAAGGTTGCTTGGCAGACATCTCAAACCTAACCTGACACCAACTGACCCCACCTCCATCCCATTCATCTGGGCCCCACTCTTCAGTAGTGACAGCTCCAAACTGAAAGCCTTCATGGCATCCCTAAGCCTTTTCTAGGATAGCTGTGCTGCTATCTTCAAACTATGCTGAGTCCAGCCATGCTTTGTCAATGTGTGATGATTAACCCTTATTGTCAATTTGATGAGATCTGGGACCAACTAAAGGGCATGCCTCTGGGTGGGTCTGTGAAGGCATGTCTGGGAAGCAGTAAGTGAGGGAGAAGACCCTTCTCTAAGGTGGGCCGTATCTTCCAACAACACAGAAAACCTAAAGAGGCCTAAGGGAGAAGAGAGATGCTTGCCCTCCTCTGCAGCCTGTGGTGACCTCTCAGCCCTGCTGTTCTGGTTGTTGCATGCTGCTGTATCCTTCAGTATCATTAGACTTCAGCTCAGGCTAACATAAGCTGAAGACCAGCACACCTCTGGGAACCGTCCAGGCTTTCAGCCCCGGTTGGGATTGTTGAGACATTGAGCCTTGTGTACTGAACAGCTGTGGGGGTCCTCGGCCTTTCCCAGTCAACAGGCCATGGTTGGATTACCCTGACCCTATTAATCATAAGCCATTCTAGTAACTAAATCCCCTCTAGGAATTGTGTGTATGTTTAACTACACACACACACACATACACACACACACACACACACACACACACACACACACACACACACGCACAAACACACAAACACAAGTCAGAGTGCCCTGATGACTACACACCTACCACGGCATGACTGTTTCTCTTGTTTCAGCTCCCTTCCCCTGTGGCTGGAGTTGCGGCAATGGTCCTCTACCTCTACCTTTAAGCATGTGAGCGCTGATGCTTCTTCAAAACCCTCCACCTTCAGTGAAAGCCAAAGTCCTTCGAATGAGCAGGCAGGCTGTGCCCAGTGCGGCCTGCTGTGTGCCTCCTGCAGTTCTCCGGCCTCCCTTCTGGAATGCAGCTCTCGGGCCTTCTCTTACCTCTCCTTCGCCTGGTCACGGTGCCCTCACTCACTGCAGTCCTTGACGGTCACCAAAGGCCCGATTTCATAGTGTCTAAAGCCCTCTAGGTCGTCAGGTCCCCTTTCCAGCTCAACCTTGTACTGACTTTCCATCTTCTTTAAACCTGCCTCCCCATACAGAGTCCCACTCACACAGTGGGCAGGAAACACCCTTACTGCTGAGTGCTGTCCCATTGGTTATGAAGGGCCTGTAGAGTAGACCCTCGGGGTGTTTCTAAAATGAATGCACAATTGGAAACTCCAGGATTTCTTGGCACCTGAGGGTGGCGTGCGCCCATCCTGTATGTTCTGAGAGCAGAAACTGCAACATTCCAGGATGCAGTATGTAGGCTGGCTGGTCAGCAAACACTAACTGAGTGGCTTTGCACTAAAGACGGGAGAAGGAACAAAAGTTGCTTCTGGATCAGAAGCTCAACCACCCCACCACCTAAAATTTTTATTATATTTAATATATACAAGAGAAATTAAAATAATTAATAATAATAATGATAATTTCAAGAAAGGAATGGTTTCTCTGTCCCCCTCCCCTCCGCTCCTCGTCCCACCTCTCTCTGTCCTGGCTGGCCAGGAATTGGCTATGTATATCAATAGATAGGATTCAACTCAGTTAGCTCCCTGCCTCTGCTCCTCAAGTGCTACCATTAATGGTGTGTGTCACCATGCCAGCCAACTAAGAGACTCTTCTCTGTCCTCCCCACCCCCTTAAGCCTGAGAGAAAGAAGCAGCACAGCTCACACGTACCCCAGATTGCTTTCCTCAGTTGCACACCCTCTCTCACTGCTAGAGGTAACTGCTAGCCTAAGTTTGGTATTTACCACTTCTACAATGATTTTTTTTTTTTACAAATGGATTTCTAAAACACAATGGCATTTTGGGTATTTAAATGATACCAGAATGAAGATTTTCCTTTTTCGTTTTTTGCTTGCTTCACACACGTTATCTGTGTTCAGATATATATCTAACAGTTCCTCTTCATTGCTGTATAACAGGACTCTCACTTGTTCATTATATTGTTCTACTTCCAGTTTCCCTTGATTTGACAACTGTTCAACAGAACTTTCTGGAATAATGTATATGACTATATCTGTACTTCAGTAGGCCCATATCCATGAGACAGATGTGGCTACTGAGAACTTGAGATGTACCTAGGAGACTAAAGGCTTGATAGTATGATTTATCTACTCCTAACTGATATAATAAAATGATCAATGAATGGAAAAGTACAGAGCTGTCTCGGGTGTGCTTGGAAGTTATCTTGGGAGTCCCTGTCAGCTGCTATATTCTTGTGGGAATTTTTTCTGGAAAAGGCACTCCTACAACACTGAGAGTGGAAGAGAGGAGATATCACCAGTGGACTGAAGCCAGGACAGCTCCAGAAATGCTTCAATGTTGGGTCCCGCTTGCACTCTCATTTGTATTCTAAAACCACAAGGTGGGGCAGGCAGGCAGACAAGCTTTTACAGAGCATACATGTCAGTCAGCAGGTTGTTAAGGAACGACCCATTGTCTCAGTTATTTCTCCAGGTCACCCTGTTCCAGGTAGCAGTGAAGTCATGGTTGGCAGACAGGTAGTGCAAACAGTGCTTTAAGTAAATCACTGAATACATCAATAGCTTAGTATCTAATAATTGGCCTTTTCTGCCTTATTCTATTTCATCCTTATAGCAATCATATTGTGTCACATCATTTATTATCTTGAATTAATAAATAATTGCTTTTGTGTCATATAAGATGTTTTTGTGCTGTCCTTACTGTGATGTGAGATAGGAGTGTAAGAAGCTTATTTTAGTAAGTATCTTAGTGGTCATGTCAGTGACCACAAATGCGCCACTTAAAAGACATGGAACTTACTTGTAAATGCAGGCTGTCAGAAGTGTGTGATATGGGTAAGACAGAAACTGTCAGTGATGCTGTTAGTGATGAGGACAGTTTAAGATTTTATTATTTATATATATGGGTGTTTTTCCTTCATGTATGTTTATGTACCATGTGAATGCCTGGAACATGATAGGACATAGTGACCCTTGGGACTAAAGTCACAGACTTGTAAATGTCATGTGGGTGCTAGGGATTGAGCCTACATCCTCTGGAAGACCAGTCAATGCTCTTAACTACTGAACCATCTCTCCAATCTCAGGGCAAATTCTTACCAAAGTTCTCAGAAAACAAATCTTCTCTTTTCCAGTAGCTAAAACTCTGAAAAAAATATAGCATATGAGATGAACTAGCAAAAATACTAAATATCTATGTCAACCACAGCTATGCTGTATTCATAGGTGACTATAAATGGAATCGTTACCTGTTGCTGTCTGTATAAATTTTATTTATGTGTATGGATGTTTTGCTTGTATGTATGTCTGTTCAACACGTCTGTGCTTATTGATGGCAGAGGTCAAAAGAGGGCGTCAGATTCCTGGAACTGGGTTTATGGTTGGGTTTGAGCCAACACGTGGGTGTTGGGAACTGAACCTGGCTCCTCTGCAAGAACAGCCTGTGTTCTTACATCCCTCTGTTAGACCTTTGTAAGTTAAGGAAGGTATAGAGACATGACTTTTTGAATGAGAATGTCCTTCAATTTCACAACAAAGAGTATACCTGGTCTTTCTAAAAGTAGCTTGCTCCTCACAGGTGCGGCACTGGTCCTGATGAGACCTTTGACATGTGGTACACACCCAGCAGTGGGCCATCAGTTCAGCTGATGCGAACACATGATGAGGGGCTTTTGTTCTACAAAGAAACTTCCACTGATGTCCAAGGCTTTGAAATGTCCAGATCAACTTACATTCTGACTGGCAGTGGAAGATGGACAATATCTTCAGGTGCCTCTTTTTATAGCTACAGGTCTATTTATCCTAGGTTGGAACTTTGCTAACCTTGGTTATTGTTAATCCTCATAGCTGGCTGTCACAAACCACGACTGAATTAATTCTGGGTGTCCCCACTTCTCTGCGTAACCCACACTAGCATGCCTGCTAGCCTGAATGCAGGTATGATCTGCATGCAGGCGTATGTCTGCCATTTTCTTAAGGTACACTTAAATGATCCTAGTTCCTTCCCCTCACACTAGGGATGCATATCTTCATTTCCTTGTGGTCCTCCTTAAATCCCATGTATATCTGAAAAGTCACCCAGGTATTTAGGACTGGCAACTAATATGTCATGAAATATGGATCTGATTTTCTAGGACAAATGGAGAATGAGGCCAGTGGAGCCAAGCCCATTGCTATAGACAGGAGTGCCAATGGAGCAATCTGTATGCTTGGATGGTAAACTACAAGAGAATTAAGGTGGCCACAATGGCAGAATTCTCTACCAGTCAGTGGTTCACAGCAACAGGCCTTCTTATCAGTCTTGGTTGCCTAGGGCTGGCAGCTCTGCTCAATGGTGTGAGCTGGCCGGGCATGCTTAGAGGATTCCAGACCTTTCAGTCTAAGATGATGGAGGCAGAACCTGTTCTTTATTTCCCAGCAAACTCTGAGCCACAGGTGCCCGAGACTTCTTTTCGAGGCATGTAGAAGGCTGCTGTGTGACACATCTGCTAATTTTCTAGAGGTTGACATGTATCAGGTGGCTCGGCTCAAACCCAAGATTGCATCTTCCATTTCAAGGGCTAGCAGGAGGGAAAGGGCAATAGGTCTGCCCAGCCCCTGCTGGGACCAGTGCTTAAAGGAACAGTTTTTTTCTTTCCTATAACCTACACACAGCATATGTCTAAAAAAATAAATATCAAGAATTACTGGAATAAATAGGATGAGAGTCCTTTTGTCTTTGTATTCCAGTACTTATTTTCCCCTTACCTGGCACATTAATTCTGCCCATATGCTCCAGGCCCTGTGTGACAGCACAGAAGGCAGGCCAGGCTGGTTTGAAGGATGGCCTCCGATGTTTTCCAGAAGCATACAAATAGAGGGAGGGGCACCTTCAGCTGCTTCCATGTCCTTCTACAGAGCTCTCAGACCCAGTGCTCTATGATCATTGTCTAAAGAACACCAAACTTAAAACTGTTTCTTTCCCTTAAATGCTCCAACCTAATGAATACAAACATCATTCCAAATATTCATTGGAAGGCAAAAAAGTAATTAGATGTTGTGGCTTTTTGAAATCTAAGATTAGGATGTATATATTAGCCGTTGCATGTTATTTCAATAGGCCAGTACACAGTAATAAAAACTAACAAATGTCATCAACCTTCACTGAGGAGTATGCATGCATAAACAACCATTCAATTAACTGAAAGAAGTCAGGCACAAAAGAACAGGTACTACAATTCCCTTAATGTAAAGTTCAAAAAGCAGGCAGAGCGAAATTAATGTGTGGCAAAACAATAAATAAAAACTTAAAGTCATGGCACTAGATGGATCTTAGGAAAGGTAAGGTAGATGCTTCTGAGGGCCAGCACCAGTCTCTCTCTCTCAGGGTTGTGGAAGGTTTGTGGATATTGTTTTCTGATGAATCATTAGGATGTACATGTCTTTCTATGTGTGAGTGTATGTGTGTGGCATGTGTTCATATGCTATCGTACACAAGTGGAAATGTTAAGGACAAATAGTGAGAACTGGTTCTCTCATTATACCATCAGGGTTCTGGGGACTAAAAGAAGGCCATCAAGGTTAGTGCCATGTGCTTTTACCTGCTGAGTCTTCTCTCCAGCCCAACTGCATTCTTAAAGCAAATTCAAGTTGAACACTATGCATATTGGGAAATTTAATTTGTTATTTTAAAACATATATTCATAAGGCAAGAGTGACCTATTATTTCCCTTGATTTGTGTCTCAAGGTGATTTCAGCACAACAAAATCTGTTAATGTTTTATCCTTTAAGTACATTTTTCCAGTATTAACCTATCTGTAGTATCAATGCATTAATAATCTGTGTTTCTATACCTACTAAACTATATATGTGGTATTATGAATTCTACTTTATAAAAATATACTTCCATAAAATATTGTATATTTTGTTTTTAAAGAGCTAATGAGCAATCAATAATACCTAGACTCTTGCAGCTCCCATTACCAATTTTAGTAAGGAAATTAGGCTAAATAAAACAAGAAGCAGAAACCAAAGAAAAATAATCCTTTCATTTTAGAAAATAAATAAAGCCTTCATTAGTGAATTCTTTGGTGTGTGTGTTGGCAATCTAAATTTTATTTTTTAAAAAGTGTGATTATAAGAAACTTGAGAGCATTTCTGCTGAGGTCAGGAACAAGGCAAGGGGGTTACCTTGTCACTATTCATTCTCTATTACACACTGAAAGTTCTAGACAATATAGTATGACAGGAAGGGAAAAGGAAAACTTTAGAAAAAATATATGTGCATATATATATATATACTCAAAATTAAAAAATGTAGGCAAATAAAACTGTAACAAGTAAAACAAGTGACATAATTGTCTATATGAGAAATCTGATGGAGTTGACACATAACAAATATTTCTCTGACATAATAATCGATGAAAGCAAATTCTCGGTGTAGGTGGTTGATATACATACACTAATATATAGTGGGGGGAGAGGAAGGTCAGTATAGAGCAAAAGGGAGGGAGGGACGATAAAGTAACAGTAAGGATAAATAGATAAGGAATCACACTAATTTTAGTTACTTAAAAGTACACACAACACATACATGCATACACACACACTACATATACTCACAAAATTTAAGTGAAGTTAGTCTACTTGGGTTGAAAATGCTCCCCACAAGAGCCATTAGACTGTAACAAACCCTACTACTGAAGACCAGAAGCGCCCTTCTGAGCTGCTGGTTAAGGCAGTCCGAGACCATGCAGGCAATATAGGCTGCTGCTGCTGTCCTTGGTTGTTTCTCAGAGGCTGAAAGCAAATGTGCATTGCTTGGTGAAGACTTCATTCATTTTGGACACAAAATCCAGAGGACATGATCTAGATCCACCTTTAGGACTAACTTTCACAGTAACCAAGGGTGTCATGTAAGCTTCCAAGGGAGGGAAACAACCAACAGCCCTACCCAGCTGTGACACCCATGAACCACAAGATGGAGAGCCTGGCATGCAGTAGTGGCACTTATATCATGGCGGTAAACAATAGTCTCTAATTGGACTTACGGTCTGTTCAACAAGATGGAAATCATGCTTGGCACTGTAAATCCAGCCTTTGGTTGGTGAGATCATAGGTCTTAGAGAAGAACCCATTACTGCCACTTTACCCAACTAGCATAATCCCTAACTGCATTCTAAATACTTATGTTTATGCTTATAGAGAATCGTATCTTCATTAAAGACATTTCTCTTTGCAACAGATACAGACCATTACCAAAACCCACAACCGCTCACAATGAACTGAACAACTGACTGTGAAATGCCCAATCCCAAGAGTGTATCTATAACATAACTCCTGCACTCCAAACTCAGGAAACATAGCAGAAGAGGGATGAGACAGAGTCAGAGGGCCAGGAATTTGCTGTGAGAGTGTGACAGAGATGATTTTTGTCATTGATACACTTGTGATACCTCAACGGTATGACTGCCTAAACGAGGCTTGAAGAAGTACAAAACCAAGACTTGCTAGTACAGAAGGGAAAAATCTCTTGAGGTCCCACCCACAGATAAAAAACTATAGGTATGAGGCAAGGCTGATATAGGGGGAAATTGTCTTCCCCGAGGAAGAACAACCTGTTGGCTTTCTAATCTCAAGTGGTCAGCCCTAAAATCCTGTACACACAAGTAACACTGAACAGAAAGAGTAGGTTGAATTTACATCTTTATGGGTGTATACACACACACACACACACACACACACACACACACACACACACACACACAGAAAAGAAACCATGATTTTGAGAGGGAGCAAGGTGGGGACATGGGAGAGTGAAGGGAAGGAGGAGGATGTACTTATATTTTAACATTTAACATGAAAACAAAAATAAACAAAAGAAAAAATGTACTGAAATCGTTGGAATATTTAGACTTGATCTAACCTAGAGAATTTGAAGGTATTTAATAATATAAATAGCTGTTTTAAAAATTCCCTTTATAATAATGAAAACCTATTAAAATCTAGTATAAGAAACTAAAAAATTTTGAAATCGTCTAATATGTGCTACTCAGGTGGTCATCGGTGTGGGGCCGTCAGCTGCAGTGTGGGCAGCCTATCGGGGAGGGCCCACCAAGACTGACTTTCCCTCTCCCAGAAATTGTGAACTGTCAATAGTTTAAAGGGCTTCCCTCACATACTAATATGAAAAACTTGAATATGTCTCTCATAGGCCTCAGGGAAACCAGAAATAACAAGGGCTTGTATGATAAGTTTTTAGAATGTAGCTGCTCATGTCTGTATCTGGATTGCGTTGAGAAATAGTCTCTTATCAAATATGCAATTTTTGTATTTCTTAACATCTGGAAAGCACAATTCCTAAGCAACACCTGGTGACTAAGGGCCTGCCTCCAACATCGACAATGGCAAGAAGAACGGGTAACACGGAAGTCCCCTGTCTATTAAAGTAATGGCGGCATGGTTTAGGGCACATAGCTCGGTGGTAGAGCACTTGCGTAGCCTGAGTGAAGAAGAAGCCCTAGGTCCTATTTCCAGTGCTGTGAAAAAGAAGGGAGCACCAATGGCACAGTTTAAAGCACCAGCTTTGTCTTGCTATCCATAAGCAACAAAAGGCCATTGTTTGGACCAGGTTAGACAGAATGGAAAAGCAAGAGGCCACCAGTTTATAGAAATGGGTCAGTTTAAAGATGTGTCTACCCAGCCAGCATTTATAGCTTATCTACACCACATCCTCCTAATTTGAATTAGGCATGAACCAAATCAGAAGCTCATTACAAGGGGGCATTTTAATCTGCTCACTTACTGAGAGAATAACTGCTGCATGCAGTGACTGCTGTAGGTTTTATAACACACAGAAGGAAAAGCCAGGGTCTTACCCTCAAATAACCACGTAAAGAACGCACACATACAAATCACCCTAAAAGGCATGTTATTGCAGGTTGCCTGCTACTGTGTGATTTGTCTATACATTGGTGTATGAGCCAGATTCACCACACCCTGATAAACAGACAGATGACAATGCTTCTTGCACAGACAGCTCTATTGTGTGGACCTGGCCTTTGGGAATACATGTTCCTCAGACCTGACTGAATTCTCAGAGGACTGGGAGAGCAAGCTGGAAATGCTTTTCTAGGGAGATGGCAGATGAAGCAGGCGTCAGTCAGCGATTCTCAAGACACAAAGTGCCTTAGATTCCAGGCCAGCCCTGGGGGCGTGGGGGTGGATATACTAGTTAGTTCTTCCACCTTGCTTGCCCCTGACTACTAGGTTCATTTGCTTGTGACTGCCAGATACCTGACTATGACCCTACCATCAGCAAGCAGAGACAGGACCTCCAGAGAGGGCTTGCCCAGAGCAGCACAGCAGTGGGAACAGGTTAGGCTTTTTTGCTCACTAAGTGGGATGACAAAGCCGTTCTTCCCTGCACCCTGCTGCTGCGTGTCTATGTGTGCACGTGTGTGTGTGTGTGTGTGTGTGTGTGTGTGTGTGTGTGTAGATGTATGAGGGCCAGAAGTCAGTCTCTGGTGCCCGTCCTCAGACACCATTCGTGCTGAGTATTTTCAGGACAGGGTGTCTCACTAGCTTGGAGCTCACTGAATAGGCTAGGCTGGCTGATCAGCTGCCCCCAGGAATCTGTCTGTTCCCACCCACCATGCAGGGCTGTTATTACTAGCATATACTACTAAGTCAAGCTTTAAAAGAAAAGTTAGTCCTGAGGATAAAACTCAGAGCCTCAATGCTTGCAAAGTAGTTGATTTACACTGTGAGCTATCTCTACAACACACAAAGCAGGATTCATGAAGATTGAGAACGCTTCAAAAACAGAACTTCTAAGTCGGGTGTGCAGAACTTATTGATTAGTGTTGGAATTATAAGTTCAGACTTCCTATGAATTATTTTGTTTCTATTTCCCAGATTAAAACAAAACAAAACCCATTTCTTTGTTTAACATCAACATAATGGGGGAACATGTTGAATCTCTTTGTAAAAAATGGATGTATTTATTTATTTATTTATTTTTTATTATTGGATATATTCTTTATTTACATTTCATTTCCCTTTTTCTGGATTCCCCGCCCCCCAGATGT
>BDUI01000004.1:3138322-3180336 GCA_002335545.1 Apodemus speciosus
GTAGGAATGGAAAGAGAGGCTGGTGGGGGTGGGGCAGCAAGCAAAGGGCATCAGTGTGCAGAAATGGCAGTGGCAGGTGTCCCAGGGAGACGTGAACAGACGAGAGGCACTCTCTTAGCTCTGGGGACTGAGGTCACTTGCACTGAGGCTACCAGGTGAGCCCCAGGAAGGGAGCCCCTGACAGCAGCAGGGGCAGTTTGTCTTTAAAGGACTGGAACTTTGCCCCCTGTCTTTCAAGCAGTTCTCCCYCCCTCCCTGTCTGCCTTTTAAAGTGGAATCAGCATTTCTATCCCATACAAATAAACGCCTGTTTGTGAACGTGTCCTTATTTCTGACATCCAGAAAAATCAGTCTGTTTCTACACTTTACTGCTTATGTGGTGTCTTTCTTGCTTTTTTATGAGTGTCTCTGGGTCTTGTATTACAGTTGCTCCTTGAAGGATACAGAGTCCTTGCTGGCTTCCCTCTCGCCATCTTCCCAGCATCTCTTGCTGGCCATAGTCAGGTGCACGGATCACACCTCCATAGAGCTTTAGCAAACACTGAAATTAGTATGCAGCAATGATGATAACACTTTTTTTTTTCAATAAGAAAAAATTTTTAGTAATAATCTCATTTTTAGTCAATGAGATTATTAAATGTACTTACTTGGAGGCTAATTTTTGTTTGAGGCATTTAACATGTTGAATAATTAAACTGAGTAATTTGAGGTTCATTTACCTTGCACAGGACTGCAGTGTTCTATTGGCATGTTAATAGAGAGTTAAGCTACTAGAGCCAGCAAGATGGTTCCTGTAGTGCAGTGGTTTGAATAATAAATGTCCCCTAGAGTCTTGGGATTTTCAGGATTTGGTTCCCCCCCCCCCCCAGTTGGTGGTGTTGTCTGGGTAGGTGTGGCCTTGCTGGAGGAAATATGTTACTGGGGTAAGCTTTGATATTTCAAACAAATGTATAAATAAATAAGTAAACAAATAAATACATCCATTAGTTGAAAGGACTTTTAAATTTAACTTTGTGTGAACTCTAGGTGCTATAGTAAAATGTTTTTTTTTTCCTTATAGATTTACTCGCTAATTATATTTTTATGTAGCTAAAGATACAGTCAGGTGTTTTGTTCAAGCACATGGATGTCCTTTATAATTAGTTATGCTAGTAAATAAATATATTTTAGGAAAATTATTTTCCACATGTCTAACCAGAATTCTCTTAAAAAGTTCAAATGAAAAACATAGGAAACCCAAACCCTCCTTTCCTATGTAAGTTAGTTGGCATCATATAGCATTTTTTAGGAGAAAGTGATGGGGATCTGGATAAACTGTCCCGAATAAGACTGGAGGAATCTGGACTATGACCCTCTAAAGGGGCATTGTTATTAGCTCTGAGAAGCTGTGCGCACAGCATAGCTGTGAAGAGTGACCCTTAGCGCTGGAGCAGACCTCAGAAATAGAATTTGCCTGGTGTGCCAGGGCCATGGACTGATCACCAAGGTCGGGATCCCTTTCTCAGGCTGTCAGGTCAGCTCTAACCACCCGGTGGACATTGTTCTCACCTCAATCAAAGCAAATGTATTTTATCCAGCTGCTATTCTAGCTCTGGATTTTGTTGATCAATATTTGAATAAAGTACATTTCCCCTTCTTCTGATTCTGCACAAGTGGTACTCAAATACATATCCTCTCCAGAGATGGGTGCACAGTTCGGGCAGAACAGCATTCTGAAGTCTTTGCCACTCAAACTCAGACACTTTTTAGCTTAATTACTTAGAGCAGTGTAATATACTTCTCATGGGGATGGGGAGCTCCTTCCTGGCCCTCCCCTGCCTGCTCGGTACTCAGCACTCATCTGTAGGGTGGTCTGGTTAGCACTCATCTGTAGGGTGATCTGGTTAGCACTCATCTGTAGGGTGGTCTGGTTAGCACTCATCTGTAGGGTGGTCTGGTTAGCACTCATCTGTAGGGTGGTCTGGTTAGCACTCATCTGTAGGGTGGTCTGGTCAGCACTCATCTGTAGGGTGGTCTGGTTAGCACTCATCTGTAGGGTGGTCTGGTCAGCACTCATCTGTAGGGTGGTCTGGGTGGAGCGCCTCCTGCTATCTACTACTACACTAGTTACCTGGGATTGCTCTAGCTGGGTGTCCATGGCCAGCACTAGCCTGCTTTAATCAACAGAAGGAACCAGCACTAGTGGCCTGAGTTTTACCTCAGAACGCAGCCATTTTAAAATTGGTGAGCACCGTCAATATTTGTATAATCTTGGAATCTGTGACAGGACTTTTAAATTCTAAGAAATATGTAAATCTAAAATGACAATTTCTGGTTTTATTAAGTAGAGAAACTGTGTCCACCTTGGCTTCTGTGTGGTCAGCAATGTCATCACCATCGACTACCCTCTACAATATCCTTCCTCACCATGCTCAAATTTTCCTGAGGACAAAGGGCATGATTTGGAATTCCTCCTAATAACTCTGGTCCTGACATCTCTGTGTGCTAAGAATGACACTGGACTGCCTCTGGGTATCATGGAGGGCTCAATGCGTGGTTAGGCTCATCGCCAAAGCTGGAGGAGCTCAAGTACGTTCTGGACAAGTCAACGTGGAGAGTGAGCAAATCCGTCCCTTAGAGCACTTGGAGACTTCACAAAGAAGGAAAGAGTAAGAACGCTTCCAATTGCTTTGAGCAAATCTATGGTGCCAGTCATCACCAGCTCTAGTCAAAAATAAACCTGACCAGCCGGGCGTTGGTGGCGCACGCCTTTAATCCCAGCTCTTGGGAGGCAGAGGCAGGCGGATTTCTGAGTTCGAGACCAGCCTGGTCTACAGAGTGAGTTCCAGGACAGCCGGAACTACACAGAGAAACCCTGTCTCGAAAAACCAAAATAAAATAAAATAAAATAAAATAAAAAAAAATAAAAAAAAACCCTGACCTTCACTATGTTGGTAAGATTTAGCTTCATCGAGTCCTTCCTAATGCGAGATTCTATGGAAATACATAGTCTCCTTTCCATTTATCAAACGTGAACAGGAAATTCTCTTTGAAGTTTGGTTACTAATGAATATTGAAGCCAACTTTAGAACATTAAAGGAAGTAATTATGAAGGCCTTCACTGTGTGCAGGTGTACCAGGTCAGTTCCAACACTTTTATATCTTTATGAGCTTTTGTCAACATTAAGGTATGTCTATATTTTGAAACAAAAATTTAAACAATTTTTAATAGCCATGCCATTCTATACATATTTGCTTTTAATATCTTTTTTTATGTAACTCAAGAATGAATCTTTTAAACAGCCTTAATGTGCAAATGAAAGGACCTATTCATTTTGGGGATGAAAAGTAATAAAAGCCAAGACTTTCTAGTTAATTATTTATACCCACAATACGTTATGTAACTGCATCTCTCTCTCTCTCTTTCTTTCTCTCTCTCTCTCTCTCTCTCTCTCTCTCTCTCTCTCTCTCTCTCTCTCTGTGTGTGTGTGTGTGTGTGTGTATGAAAGAGAGTGAGTGATACATTTTAGCCCTGTAATATGGTATTGAAAAAACCATGAGCTTGTAGGTTTCACTGCCTTCATTTATTTAGGAAAGCACTGCTGGTGTGCAACCCAGAACTGTGGGCAGCTGGTGTGTCTCCTTGCCTGTCTTTTCTCCTTGGTCACTGCTTGCCCTTGTATTCACCATTTGCCAGCTATTGTTGTCCTCCACATCCTTGGAAGGTCTCCAGAAACCTTCCAATAGCTTTTCTTTTATTCTTTCATTATTACCCCCAAACTCCTGTTTCTTTTGTTCTTTTGTTTCCCATTGAACCTAACTCCACCATTTACTTATTTCTGAGAGTGCAGCTCAGGGCCTGGTGCGCAATAAGTATGTTCCTACCATTAAGATGCATCTCTCCTATGACTGACTAGGTAACCTCTGTTGTAGTATGTATTTAATCTTTATGGGGGTGTGAGTTCTAGCCTGATTTTGGACATTCAGTACCCAGATAAAAGAAACACAACCTTTATATTTATAATACCCTTTTAATGCACTAGAGGTGGGCAGATATCTTACCCTCCATGATATGTCTACTTTGCAGCAAACAATCTCACAATATGACTTGTTATATGCCAGTCTAGATTGCTCTTACCTCCAATTGGCCAGCCCTCAGGGCTACATTTTTAATATTCTTACCCCATGGTGTCTTTTCCTCTCTCCACCTTGTTCACCTTCCTCAGACTCCAAGCCTGGTAACCAAATCCTACTTCTTACCCAGCTATAGGCTGTTGGCATCTTTGTTTACCAATCAGTTGTAACTTGGAGGGCAAAGTTTTATAGGTCTCTTGGATATGTCACTTGGGTATACACAGACTCTCTCATCCTTGGGGGGCCACCAGGTCTTGAGGGCTAGTATTCAGCATTACAACACATAACAAAAGACCAACCCCCAACAGAGCTCTCTGCCTATAGTGGAATGTTGGCCTGTAGGCATAGCATGGCCGTAGTGATATCTTGAAATTACAGCAGCTGGGGTTACCCACAAGAAACACTCAAGCCAATAAACATTCTGTATTCAAGGGGGTGGGAGTGGTTAGTAGACCCTCACTTCAGATGCTGGCAGCCCACCTCCAGCTGTGTTTAACCCTGTCCTAGCTGCAAGTGGTCTTGACAGAGAGAGTAGGAGCTTTTTTTTTTTTTTTTTTTTTTTTTTTTTTTTTTTTTTTGGTAATTTAGCTGACCAAGACACCCACACTTCAAGCAACTTCATTAAAGTCACTGGTTCAAGATAGACCTGGATGGAATCATGTGATTGGTCTTTCTGCACATCTCACCAGGAAACATCATGGGAGCGTCCCATCTTCTTTCCTGCTCACACTTAATACTTTTCCCCAAACAATTCCTCCTATTTGCATTACTACTTCTTCTTCCTGTCAGGCTCTCACAGTGCTTACCTGGCTACAGTGCTTATCCGGAGGTCTTTGCTGGAGCAAGCGTGGGAGGCCCATGTATCTTGGGAATAGGCGAGGCTCACAGGGAAGGTGAGCGCCTGCAGAGTGTTATTTTGTGGCACTGGGGAGCCATCACAGCACCTTGTACATGCTAGCAGGTACTCAGCCACAGACACAGCCCTTGTCTGCCTTTTAGCTTCTTACAAAATCCTTCTTATTGCTGTCTTCTATTCACACACACACACACACACACACACACACACACACACACAAGGAGTTTAAAACTGTCAAAATTTTAATTCCAAGATTATGAAAGTCTGCTTCACATAGCCCTATACTCATTCAGTTTTTTTATTAAGTCCACATTCCACTTGATTAAATGTATAAAAAGAAAAGAGTCATTTATATTGCTAGTCATCAGTCACAAAAGAAATAGTAAGACAAAAGGCAGGTTCTCTTATTTAAAAGGAATCTCTTATTAAAATAACATATTTAGAAATTGCTCTTCAATGTGACCGTGGTAATCCCAGTTCCAGGGAATCTGTTATCTCTTCTGGCCTTCGTGCAAACACATCGTACATACTCCGTATACAAACATATACTCAGGGACACATGTATAAACCTTAAAAAGAGAGGCATCTAGGGTCTGACTGAGAGTGCCAACCCTATCTCTGGTGACTCCAAGGCACTGATGTTTTCTCAGATCCTGGATGTCAGGAAATAACATCTATAGCTAACACACATTTAAAAGGACACACAAGCACTCCTGTGGAATTCCTGACAAAACGCACTACCTGAAGGTCTATATGGATAAACATGAAACCCATGCTGATGTGCATCTGAAAAATCAAGTTTTGTTTTGCTCCATGAGTCAATACCATGACAAAGGCAGAGGACATCAGCAAAATGTAACAAAAGAACAGCCGGCAAGGCACCATTTGGACTGCGTTTCCTGTAAAGGCCATTACTACAACATTCAGGAAATTCTGAGGAAGCCTGAAGTTTACAGTATTATACTGCTGATAGTTCTCTGACTTTGATAACTATGACAGTGTGATTATATACAGTACAGGGTTGAGGGGCAAAGGGACATCAAAGCTACAACTCGCTAACAGGTTGGAAAAATACGCGTGCACACATGTGTCCATATATTCGGGTGAAGGGTAAAGCCAGGTTTAGAAAATTTGGCTGAAGATGTGGACATTTTTTCAAATATTTAAGAGATCTATTATGAAAATTAAGGACAAAAAAGGTGTCTTCCTTTCTCTATTGGTTGGGTCCTTTCCATTTTAGGTTTGAATATGCTGAGTGAGTTCAGCTTTGGCATCCATTTCATGTGCTTGTTTCTGAGTTAAGTATTTAGTTGCTACCCTGACCAGAGAATCTGAAAAATGGTCTACCTAGAGATCCCAGTGGCCTCTTTTGGCAGTGTCTCAGAAGCAGACAGCCCACAGTGACTATACTCTAAGAAACAGTGAGAGCAACAGAAACCAAGGAATTGAACACCCATCTAGAATAATAATCAGCCCATACACCCGGGCTTTGTGTAGAATCACAGTAACAGCCAGGACATTATATCTCTATTAGAGCAAAGCAATCCTACTACAGTAAACCCTGAGAAATGCAATTTAGCCAAAGTCCAAGGCAGGGACTTTGAAATAGATATAATAAACATGTTATAAGTTTTTAAAGATGATATGAATAGATTCATTAATGAAATTTATGAAACACAAAGCATAGAATGAAATAAAAAATGTTCAAGACACAGCAATGAAAAAAGAATCAATGAAGAAAACCCAAACTGATGGAAAATGAATGAAAAATGTAGGAAGTCAAACAGGATCCTCAGAGGCAAGTCTCAATAACAGAAGACAAGGCAAGAAAGGGAGAATCTTAAGCAATGAAGATAAGATAGAAGAAATGGATACCTCAGTCAAAGGAAATCTGAAATCTAAAACAGACTAATAGGCATGAAGGAGGCATGAGAAAATCAGGTCAAAGGTACTAAGTACCTACATAAAAAAACAAAAACAAACAAACTTCCTATTAGTAACTTAATAGAACTGAGAGCTCTAGAATAAAAAGAAATAGCACCCAAAAGGAGAAGGTGGCAATAAATAATCAAACTCAGGGTTGAAATCAGTAAAATAGAAACAAACAATTCACAAAGAATCAATAGAACAAAGAATTGGTTCTTTGAGAAAATCAGTTAAGACTGACAACCCCTTAGCCAGGTAACTGAGAGATGGTAAGAAGATCCAAATTAACCACCCCTGACCCAGGAGTAGGCCTCAACACAGAAGCGCCGCAATGGCAGTTTTGGAGGTACTTTATCTCATAATGTTTTGTGACAGCATTTTTTTTAACTTTACAAATCTTTGAGTAAATATTACTTATTCTAAATGTGTTTTTATGGGATTCCTGCATGTATGAGAGTACATGTCTCTACATTTATATGTATGTCTTGTGCTTTTTATTTGATTGTTTTTCTTCTGTTTTGTCCCATTCCAGTTTTTTTTATCTTATTTGACCTATTATTATTATTTAGATGTTTGTTTGGTTTGTAAGGAAGACAGTAGGGTGTGGATCTTAGTAGGAGGGTAGATGGGGAAGAACATGGGGGAGTTGGGGGAGGGGAAACTGAAATCAGAATATATTGTATGAAAAAATTTATTTTCAATAAAAGATACATGTTTATAGTTATATCTGATATTCCATCATGAGGCTGAGTGACAGTTTCCTTGAAGATAAAGACTTAAATAGTCCCTTTAGTTGGCAAAATTTATAATTTAGTTTTTGTCTCTTAAGGTGCTTTATGAATTAGCTGCTCAATATTTAATATTACATGGGTTTAAATGACACATAGAAATCCACTCTTAATTTTATTTTATAGGTAAGTATCACAATAGAACATTATATTTTTGGTTGTGAGCCTACCTTTAACGGCTAAGCCATCTCTCCAGCTCAGATCATTATATTATGATGACTATATATAATAAAATTTTGTTTAAATTTTTTCTGGTCATGGTGCTATATGCCTTTAATCCTAGCATTTGAGAATGAGAAGCAAGCAGATCTCTGTGGCTTCAAGGCCAGGGCTACAAGTGAGTCTAAGTAAATAAATACATTTTGACTTGGAGTCCAATTTCCCATAATTTTTATCATTAATGTTTCTTCCATCAGCACCTCACCATCCAACTCATTTAATCCTAAAGATTGGAATTAGTAAGCATGGATTGATTGTCAACCAACAATGAGAGAAATAAAGGCCCTTCTAAAAGATGTGGACTTGGAAAGGTACAAGTGCTCTTAAGACATGGCGCAGGGCTCTCTCACTTTTCTGTATGAGTTCCCTGGCAGCAGACATTGGGCCTCTGCACCCTAGTGGATGAGAACATCACTCAGTATGTTTGGTAGCTTCTTCAGAAGCTACAGGGCGAGATGCAGGTGGTTATCTTTTGTTTTGTCTGGTACTAGGAACAGATCCCAGATCCTCAAACATGTGCTCCGATGAGCTACACCTCCAGTTCTAGATTCTTTCCACCCACAGGCCTTACACTTTCTCTCTCCTCCTCTGTTCCTATCAGGTGAACAGAGCCCTGCCTGCCCTTTGCCCTGAGTCTACCTCTCTCTCTAGTTTCGAACCCATTGCTTCCCACCAGTACACCATGCCGGTTTTTCTTTCTTTTTCCCTATTTCTGAGACAGGGCCTCAACATGTAGCCCTGGTTGACCTGGGTGTCACGTTGTGGCCTCTAACACACAGAGATAGAGCTGCTTGCCTCTGCCTCCTGAGTGCTGGAATTAAAGACATGAGTCGCCACGCCCAGCACTTAAGGTATTTTCATTGTCATGTGGTTTTCATCTCTTCGATCTTACCCCCTACATTGTTCACAGAATCCCCATTTAAACAAAGTAATAACTTCCACTAGACCCTATTGTTTTCTCAAATTCCCTGAAATAACAAGCTTTTGTTACTGTGTGTGCAGGTGAGTTCCTGAGCACCCATGTGGAACGCAGAGGACCTTCGGCAGGTGGCTCTCCCCTGCCACGGGCTCTCCAGATACCACTCAGGTGGCTTCCTGATGTGTAGCACCTCTCCTAGCTCTTTCTCACTATCCCAGTAAAAACGTGTCAAAAGAGGACCATTGGCCTTAAGACACGTAGAAAGAGAACTACTAGTGAGGATGGTGAGGGAAAGAAGTGCAGGCTGATTCTGTTGAATCTCCAGGAAGGGGACATCGCTTGGCAGAACAGGCAGACCGCCAGAGAAAAGATGATTGAGGACGAACTGATGGAAGATCATGCCTACTTCTTCCTATTCATTTGAGGCAGTGGGGAGGTGTGGAGTGTGCTACAGTGAGATTTACAATCATCTGTGAAGTGGACAAATGAACAAAAGTGTAGAGACAGTGTCAGATCGCGTATAGCAGACAGGTAGGGAGCAAAGGCCCAGTCCTCCAAAGAGGGGTGGCCTCAGGCCTCAGCCTGGTCCAGGTTCCTTCCCGCGGCAGATGGAGATCTCAGCCTTAGCCCGGAACTTAGCCATCATAGTTTTGTGGTGCTTGTAGCCTTTGTCCTGGGAACCTAATCATTTACATAACGCATTAGCACAGAAATTCAGGAGGGCCTGGGCACCCAAATCCCAGCTTGGTAGAGCCTGAGCAGCCTCTTTGACTGTGTGTGGGTTCTGATTCAAGCGCCCCGCCCCGCCCCGCCCTGCAGAACTGTAAGGTTCCCTCCTTAGTCTCCCTGGGCGGCAGGGAGCGCTTTACCAAAAGCGGTCTGTGAAGCGAAGCTGGGACCTGACCTCAAAGAAACTTGGCTTGACTCCTGCTTTGCTGGAGGGGTTGGGGTTTCTGGATGACCGTTGGAAGGCGCGCGCTCAACAGGCGCTGGAGCCTTGGAGCGTTCCGATCCTTCACGCTGGGGCACTGGATACACCGCGAGCAATTCCACTTCTCCGCGTGCCATCTGGGAGCTTATGGATGCTTGTGTGTTTGAAACGACAAAGAAGCAATTTAAGAAGGATCTGCAGGAATCCGCTGGGCCGCCACTTTGGAGAATCAAAGCAAATTCTTTAGTAAGCTGAAGGACAGGGCATTATTGCCGGTTAGAGCTGGTCTCACACAGAAATTTTACAGAGGGCACTTCTCACCGCGGAGAAACGTGCTCCATCTGTGGCAGGTGCAGGATCTTTCGCGCGGCCACGCCTCCTCCGACATCTCCCCTACGCTGGCTGTTTAAAGGTCTCCCTAGTGAAGCAGAGCGCTCGAGAAGTCAGGGTGCAGAACGCCGGTGCCCAATCCGTGTTCTCCGGCCTGTGACCGCATTCGGCCCGCCCTCTGCACCTCTATAAGAGCCACAGAGAAGAGCGCACCCGGAGCACCGCCCCCCAGGCACGCTACCTCGCCCGCTCCTCAAGCACTTGACCCCCTGCACTGGGTGGCTGAGGCAGGCCCTTGGCTTCTCCTCTAGCTCTTGCTCTCCCCGCTCTGGGCAGCCTCCGCGGTGCTCCGCAGGTGAGCAGCGCTGCAGCGCCGCGGTCCGGAGAGCTCACCTTGCACAGACCAGTTGCAGCCAGTGCGGAAACTCTGGTCGCTGTGTCGCTGTAGGATGAAGAACCCAATGCTGGAAGCTGTGTCTCTCCTCCTAGAGAAGCTGCTCCTTATTTCCAACTTCAAGCTCTTTAGCGTGTGCCCTGCAGGAGGAGGCACAGGGAAGAACCATCCCTATGAAATCAGCTGTTTTCTCCGGGGCGACGTGTTGGAGGTGTCGCGGACCCATTTTAAGCACTATGGGATCTACCTGGGGGAAAACCGTGTAGCCCATCTAATGCCTGACATCCTGTTAGTCCTGACCAATGACAAGGAACGCACTCAGAAGGTGGTTTCCAACAAACGTCTCCTCCTGGGAGTCATTTGCAAGGTGGCCAGCATCCGTGTGGACACCGTAGAGGACTTTGCCTACGGAGCAGACATCCTAGTCAATCACCTAGACGAGACTCTCCAGAAGAAGTCCTTGCTTAATGAGGAGGTGGCGCGCAGAGCAGAGCAGCAGCTGGGACTGACCCCATACAGCCTACTGTGGAATAATTGCGAACACTTTGTGACCTACTGCAGATACGGCTCTCGGATCAGTCCGCAGGCTGAGAAGGTAGGAGAGACTTGCAGGGGTTGGGACCGGGATCCGGGAGCTTTTTGGACCTCTCCTCCACCATGCCATTCTTAGGAGTTGTAGGTTAAATAAGGAAAGTTCTGGTGTTTCTAGGGAAAATCTAGTAAACAAAGGGCAGTTTGCCTCGAAGGGAGGCTATTTCAAAATGTGCAATAAAAAGGGTGTGGCTTCCCAGACTGCTTCCTGAGATTCCAAAGTGCTGCCTGGACTAGTCATCTTGGTCTGCACACACAGGTAGTTCAAATGATCACGGCAAGAGACCGAAGGACTTGGAACTTTCCCCACGAAGTGTAATTGGCAGGAAGGTGTCCAGTTTTCTCCTCTTCTATATGCTCAAAGTGAATTCCCTTTACTTGATAGGCTCAAGATTCCTTCTAGGAGACATTCCTGGTAGTCCCCTTTTATTTCTGTGTTTGGCTTTGAGAGATTTTTCCTTGGTGTGACTTCTTCCCAAGTGTCTTCAGTCCCCAGGTCCTGCTCTCATTCATTGTCATGCATCTCCTAGCCATTAGTTCCAAAGGTAGGTTGGATTTTAAGTTCCCCAGAGATGAAAACAATTCATTTTCTGGAAGGTAATTTTTATGGCTACTTGGACACAAATAGTAGAAATAAGCTACAAATTCAAAGGGAAAAATAGATTAACTCAAAACATAGCTTATGTTTTTGAGGCACCATCTTTTGTTTTGTTTTTTGTTTTGTTTTGTTTTGTTTTTCGAGACAGGGTTTCTCTGTGTAGCCCTGGCTGTACTGGAACTCTATATTTTTTTTTTTTAAGATTTATTTATTTTATGTATATGATTACATCGTTGCTGTCCTCAGACACACCAGAAGAGGGTGTCAGATCCCATTACAGATGGTTGTGAGTCACCATGTGGTTGCTGGGAATTGAACTCAGGAAGAGCAGTCAGTGCTCTAACCACTGAGCCATCTCTCCAGCCCCCATAGTTTATGTTTAATCATTAGTAATTGGACGTTTTTCAGCCTTGACTATAACTAAGGTGATATGAGCATTTGCTCTTCTTAATGGAATTCTGGTCAGTCACACAATAAACTTTTGTGTTATTTGTATGTTTTGATGGTTTTGAATCAAATGAACAGGTCATCACAATCTACAGCCTAGATTTGATTCATATATAATTTGAGTACTTTTTTTTTTTTTGACAAAGCAGAGAATAAAGCTATTGGGCTTTTATATGTAGGCATACTAAATTTCTGACAGATTTTTTAATTGAACCAGAATTAACTTATTTGAGTCATCATTTTCTATGGTAAATTAAAATACAATTAGGATACTATGCAATGATTCAGAATCTCCCCCTCTATTATTAGTTCCTCCTATTTAGAGAGGAAGGTCTCCACATTCACAAACACGGGCTCCAAAAGTATCCAAAAGGAAACACATCAGATTTAATAATTAAGCCAATTATTGTAATGAAAAATAGTTTTCCTATCCAAATTGAGAGCTGCCCTTTCATAGCACATGTGCAGCACTGCATTACATAGATCCGCAGAAAAAAGGTCCAAGTACTTTCTCCAAGCAGTAAGATAGTAATCACAGAAAGAACTAACTGGGTAGTTTCTAATCTGGGGAAATTGTATGCTTCCCAGCAGTGTTGTAATTAATGAAGTCTCACAGTCTCTAGTGAAACTGCATTTCCGTGTTTCCCTTTGAATGGCCTAACAATCTAGCCCCAGTCTAGAAGACTAGATTTCCTCAGGGGAAAAAGGAGCTCACCCAAATGTTCTAATTCTAAGAACTTTTTTTTTAAAAGTAAAAGAGGCATTAGTTCTACATGATTTCTACTTTGAAATTTTTGAGGTTTTCAATTTTTTGCTCTAAGCACATGTATATGTGTACACGTGCAGGTGCCCTTGGAGGCCAGAGATGTGGCATCTTGGGAGATGGAGTTACAGGCAGGTCATAAGCCTTGGGATGAAGGGAAGAAGTCTGTGCTGGGATTTGGATGGGAGACCTCTGCAAGGATAGCATGCATTGCTAATGGCTAAGCCATCTCTCCAGCTCCATGCTCTGGATTTTCTAGAAACATAAGCTATTATTTGTTTCTGGGTCTGACTGTTGAAGTCTTTCACAGCTATTGTATCTTTCTTTGGCATGGCAAAGCCATCTCTTTTTTAAAATAAAATTTTATAAAAAATTTCTTCAAAACTTTTTCTTGGGTGAAAATTTCTTGCTATTAACAGTGCACACAAGTAGGCCAGTGAGAAGAGTCAGTGGGTCCAGATGATTACTGCTCAAACCTGATAACTGCAGTTTGGTCTCTGAACCCCACAGTGGAAGGAGGGAACCAACTTCCAAAAGTTGGCCTCTTGAATTCACACAAGTCTTATGGTACTGATATCAGTGTGTGCATGCACGTGTGTGCACCCAAACACACACACATAGACACAGACACAGACACACACACACACACACACACACAGACACAGCTCTCTAGTAAATAAGTTAAAAACCTCACTAAACCAGAGCCTTTACATCTTTGAGAGAATGCTCTTTTATTCTGTAAGTTGTTCTTTTTAATTATCAACAATTTTGTATATGTATACAATGTATTTTGATCCCCTACTCCTCTTACTAAAATTCCCTTCCCCCTCCAGCTGACCCATTTCTACTTTACAAATTACCCTTCTAGTTTCACATGTTTTATGTATGTGACTCACTGAGTTTAGTTAGTGTCTTGGTCAGTGTTCTAGTGCTGTGAAGAGATACTGTGACCACAGCAACTCTTATAAAGGAAATCACCTGATTGAGGTTGCTTACAGTTTCAGAGATTAGTCTAGTATTATTGTGGAGCAGAACATGGTAGCAAGCAAGTAGACATGTTGCTGGAGAAGTAGCTTAAAGTCCTACAATCAGATCTGCAAACAGAGAAAGAGCGAGYCACTGAGCCTGGCTTTGCTTTTGAAACCTCAAAGCCCACCCTCAGTGACTTACTTCCTCCAACAGGGCTTCTACACCTATTCCAATAAGGGCACACCTCATATTCTTAAGCATTCATAAATGAGCCAATGAGGGACATTCGTATTAAAACCACCACAACAGTTAGGGTTGTTTGTATGAGCATGGGTTGGAGCTTTCTCACTGAAGTATGGGCAACTAGCCAATAAAAAATGGACTCTCTCTCTCTCTTTAGGCCATTAACTTTCCATTGTCTCCTCAGGAATTGACAGGACTTCCCAAGACCCTGTAAGATTTGCTCCTATTCCATGCAGGAGTGACGTCCTGGATCAGTGAAAGCAGCTCCAATGCAGGGAACCATAGCTGCTGAGAGTTCATGGCTATGCTGTGACCAGGAGACAGCATTTCCTCTTCCCACTCTTTCTACTCTTTGATTCTCCTCCCCTCTTCCAGCAGTGCTTTTATACATGCTTAGAAATCATAAAGTTGAGGCATTTTATACTGACACTAAGCATCACTATACTGTAAAATTCAAGTCCCTTTGTTTTTAACTTTTACTGTTATGCTTTTTCTACTAATGGTCTGTTGTCTGACTTGTTATTACCAGAATGAATGCAGATAATTGCTTTTCTAGTGACTCAGTGTTTACAAAAGTAAACTTCTCGACACTTACTATACATTTTCTACTCTCTACTTAAACAAAACAAAACAAAACAAAAACAAAACAGGGACTAGGCAAATCTTACCCACGGAGTTACATTTCCAGCCTTCCAGGGCTGATGGCCAAGTGGATAGATAGTAGGGGACTGAGAGAAGGGAGGGAGGGAGAGAGAGAAAGGGAGAAAGTGAGGAAGACATAGAGGGAGAAACAAAGACAGAGACAGAGGTGCTTATACATGCATGTATATCTACGACAGAAGAGAGAGAAAAAGGGTCTGTGGCCTAGGTTTGCCTCTAGATAGGCAAGAATGACCTTGAACTTCTGATATCCCTACCTCTATCTCCCAAGTGCCAGGATTATAGGTATGCCTAACTACACTTCATTTATATGGTGCTCTATATCTTGTTAGTTCAGTAGAAAGAGATTAGATGTTTGTTCTACAAAGAATACTTGGATGGCTAATAGGCTATCATATTTTTCTTTAGATAGTATATAAATGTAAATATTGTACAAATTTACATAATATGTTAATGTGGTATTATGTAAAACTATGAATAGAGATGACCTTACATTCACACAGTGGACTAAAACACACACAGTCAAACTTGGTTTAATGACATTTCACATGTATCACTAGGCTATTTACTTGTCCACAGAATACATGTACATCAGTAATGGCATCCTACAGGACTCCTCTATCTGTAGTTAGTCCTCAAATGAAAAGTCCCCAGAGTCCTTGAAAGTATCAACTTGTTTACTGTATTCATCAGTAATTTAGAAATTCAGCCAAGCACAGTGGTGCACATCTTTTGACCTCAGCCCCCTAGAGGCTGAGGCAGGAGGTACTTGTAGTTCAAGGCCAGGCTTATTTATATAGAAAGTTCCAGACAACCAGAGATAATATAATGAAACCTTGTCTCAAAGCAAGGAAAACAAAGAATTTAAAAGCCAAGGCTGGATTTTTTCAGGATGGTTAGCAGGTAAGAGTTCACACAACTCTTGCAGAGGACCCAAGTTTGGTTCTCAGCACCTACCTTGGACAGATCACAATGCCGGTAACTCTAGCTTCAGATGTGTGTGTGTAGTGGGTATTTCTAATGCTCCAGCTTCCATGGGCACATGTACTCATGTGCACATGCCCATACACACACACACACACACACACACACACACACACACACACACAATTAAAAGTTAAAATTAGTCTTAGAAACCTTCCCAGCTCAGGAGATTCCATTAAGCCCTACAGTTCTGAGTTAAGCTGAGCAGTGAAGCAAGACCTCATCTCATATACACTGCAATATTCTAGAAAAAGATCTTGAGTCTAGTATGAATAGCAAAACTCACATGAAAATGACAGTTGTTAAATTCTATCAATGACAAAGATAACTGTCAAGACATACAACAGTGATAATAATCACTGTAATATATTTACGCAATACATAGAACACTATTATTTTTTTTAAAGATTTACTTATTTATGTGAGTACACACATAGGATTCAGACAAACTAGAAAAAGGCATTAGATCCCATTACAGATGGTTGTGAGCCATCATGTGGTTGCTGGGAATTGAACTCAGGACCTCTGGAAGAGTAGTCAGTGCTCTTAACAGCTGAGCCAGCTCTCCAGTCCAAACACTATTCTTTTACTTGAAAGATTTAGTTTATCTCCAGGGCTAACCTGGTATTCCAACGAAGAAGAAAATCTAGACTAGTTAAATTTAAATGCCTTATTTGATGTTGCATAACAAATATGACAGTCAGGACCCTAAACATAGGACACCATTTCCAAGCAAGATTGCTTTTTATATGAGAAAGTGACACAGCAGAATGCATCCACTAGGAGTGGGAAACATATTTAATGCCTTTGTTTCCAGGAGGCAATTATGTGACACCTATCTGATGACAGAGAGGATATGGCAACTTAGTGTGACTAAGTCTTTAGCCTTTAAAATTTATATAAAAATATGATTTGTATAATCCAAATTTAGAGTAGTAAAGTAGAAGAATTGGCTAATTTTTGTTTTTTTGTTTTAAACTTGAGTTTAGAAACATTCTTCTTAGGTTAGGTTAGAATATGTGAATTAGTATTAATTTAATTTTTTAATCTTTAATGCTGAGGAACTTTTATGAGTCCGTGGTACATGTGGTTCATTTTGGCCATGGCTCCTAACTGTCTTAACTCTTGTTTTCCAGTTTCATGGTGCTGTGAAGATGATCATCCGTGATCAGAGAAGCTGTCTTGCTTCAGCTGTCTTGGGCTTAGCATCGATAGTCTACACAGGCCTGGCATCATACATGACCCTTCCTGCAATCTGTATCCCATTCTGCTTGTGGATGATGTCTGGCTAGTTCCCAATCCACATGTGAATGTGTATTTTTTGTGTGGAAATATGTTTATATTTATAGAGCACAAAACGTTATAAGCATTGTTGTTAAAATGTGGCCCACAACACTGTGTTCTAGATAAAAAAAATAGTGATTAAGAACATACAAAGTGCTTGCCATGTAAGCGGAACAGTCCTTCTGAGCCCTCGGGCAGTTCTGCTGTGGGCACAGTGAGTCCCTGGAAGCAGGCCAGCCTGCCAGAGGGCAGCAGCGGAGACCAGGCCCTGAGGTGACAGCCACTGGAGATTATGTAGGCCATTCTTTCCTCCTGTATTCATTCTGCTGTTAGGCTTATCAGTTGAGATCACTAACTTTATTGTAATGTATTCTTATTTAATGTCTGACATTAAAGTGAAAGTTTTTTTCTCATTTAGATGAATATATGTTTGAAAATTAGTTAAAAAGAAACCAAAGCTCACATTCTCTTTGCTTTTCTTTATGTACTAATATCATCTTAAGTAAGTCAAGAATATTATTTTCATGTTTTGAGACCAGTGTTGAAAGAGCTTACTGAGAGTAACTGGTCAGAAAACATAGAAATGTAGCAATAGTGACAAATAGCTATTTATATTTACTTTTGAATAGCCTGATATTGTGTTTTTCTTCTTTGCTTTTTGTATGCCTGTATGACTACTTTGAGAAAGGTAAATGGATATAGAATTGAAATAATTCTGGTATCAGGTCTACATATGTGCCATAGAAATACATCAATATCTGAACTCGCATAGATTGATAGGTAAACTATATTTCTGGTTGCTATATTACACTAGTGTCATTTATTAATGAGAGGCTACAAAAGTGAACATAAAATCACAAGAAGTGTCTTTTTCTGTGTCCTTGAATCTGTATGTATATGTATATATATGTATATGTATATATATTATATATATGTCGCTGGATAGTTACTTTTAAAGCTAAATTTACTCATGTTCTCGTTTTGTTTAAAAAAGAGTCATATTTGTTTTACAGTCAATTTTCTACTTTAAGTATCATTTATGAAGATAATAGAGGTGTGTCACAGCAGTATATAAAGTCTAAATAGAGCCAAAAATATTATTTTGAGAAAACTAGTAATGCCACGCATTAAAGGTGTGTTCACTCACTCCACTGAGTCAGAGTGGAGACCTAGCAGTGTTAAAAACATGCCTTCAAGACTGTCAGTAAAAATGACCCAGGCTGGAATTCCATTTCAGGTACTGAAGTGTTTTATCAGAGGTGGTCCATGCTACAGCTGTGCTTAGAAAGCTGGAGCAGCAGACAGAGAGGGCCAGGCCTGTGTGGGCTGGAGGACAGCATTGTCCGTTGTCTGTCAACTGTTAAAAGTTACAAAATAGGCACTGAGAGATGACTCAACACTTAAGAGCTATTGCGACTCTTGAAGAGAGGGGACCAGGATTTAGTTGGCGGCAGCTCCTGGTGGGTCACAACCTTTGGTAACTCCGATTCCAGAAGATTAAACACCCTCTTCTGGCCTCCATGTACATAGCACACATGGAAGACAAACATATACACAGGTAAAACACACAAACATACAAAATTGAAAATAAAACTTAAAAAAAGAATCCCAGAGTAGCCAAGCACATAATCCCAGCCCTTGGGATGTGGCGGCAGGGAGACTGGTTTGCATTGCCCAGAGGGGTCCAAGGGCAGCTTGTATTACATAGGTGGTTCAAGGACAGTCTGGGCTGCCTGAGGTCCAATCTCAAAACAACAAAAGAATTACACAACAGTGACTCCTATGGCAGAAAGGAGGATTCCTTTTCATCAGTGATCCAATTGGAAAAACCAAAGAACAGATTCCAACTGGATCAAACTAAAGAACAGATTTTAGTTTAATTGAGGTCTTATTACCCAGTGTTTTCCTACAACAAATTTAGTTGGAGTATAATAATAATTAAACTTTGTTTAATATTTAAGTTAAACATTTAATTGCTTAAATATTTTATATCAGTAAAACACTGAATGGAAAAAAAATCAAAGAATATAGGTGTTCTTTGAGCTTGTTCCAACCACCTAAATTACCTGAAGTGTTTGTGCATCTGACAGGCATTGTGTTAGTGTCTTTTTCCTCTTCACCATGGGAGTTGTCTACATGAATTCATTATAGCCCCCTTCCCCTAGACACATCAGTATTGTAGGTAGTAGAAAATACTGTTTGAAATTAAATCTGTGTTCACAGATAGTAGCTCCTCCTTACATACTATGGGAATTCTTGGGGCTAGAATTAACGTAAGTAATCTGGACTCTCTTCATATCATTAGACCAAGACTCATTTGTCATTCATTGGATGCTCCTTCTGTGCTAAGAAATGAAGTGCTGCAACTTCATGTTCTGGTATTATTTTACACTTGTCTGAGATAGGGTCTCATTTGCCTAGAATGAATTCACTCATGTGTGCTCCTGCTTCCCAAGTGCTGGGATTAAAGGTGTGCTCACCCTCCTGGCCTAAGATTACTTTTATCCAGCTATAACAGCATGTATATAGTGTGGTGGGAAATACAAAGAAAAGAGCCAGCCATTCTGCTTCAGGAGTCAGGCTTTTTACTTGAAGGAGGCAACAACAATCAGGAAGCTGACACTTCTGAGGTAATTTTGTTACACTGACATCATTCTGCTGTCTTTGGGAAGAGAGGAAAAGAAGGAAAGTTCTATTTGGTAAATGTTACACAACACCACAGTCGTTGAACTTGTAGACAAGAGAATCTATTTTTTTCCATTTGATTAGTTGGTTAACAAGATAGAAATAAAGATGTTGGTTATGATAGAAAGCTTGGGCCAATCATTGACTTCCTAACCTGAGGCAGCAGGTCATGAATTTCTCTAGACTTTATCAGCCAAAGTTCATATTTTTGATCCAAAATTCATGATATTATAGTATTTCTGTTATGTCTTGTACAGTGATAGCTAAGTCATGTCTGATGATGTTTTTCATCTCTTGATTTTGCATGGATGAAGGCCAGAGGACTTGCTGGGCTTAAGATGACTTAATGCAACTGTCAGGGAGTAGGCTGTTATGGAATGAAAAGACATATGAGACGTAGGCTAAAATATCCGGTCTAGTAGGCATAGTTGCACTGGGGTTTGAGTGATTGACACCTGAATGGAGCTAACTGAAGGCACACAGAGAGAAGGGACTGATTTCAGCTGCTGAAACCAAAATGAGGTAGGAGTACTGAGACTTCAATGATCGGACAGGTTTTGGACAGGACACTCCATACATAGGAATGGCATGGGGTATGAATGGAAATTGCCTAAAACATGCATCATGAATAGCTATGAGGTATTCTATGTCAGGCAAATGCAAGTGGTTTAGGGGCTGCAGAGCAAGGGTGTTGAAACACAAAGTAATGCTGAAATGGTGTAAGTCTTTTGTAGATTAAGAAGTTTGGACTTTACGGATAGGCAGCGAAGAATTGGAGTATAGAAAGGTAACTTCCAAGAATAATGCAGAAGAATGGGGTTGGGGCAGGATAAAGAGACCAGAAAGGTTTAGCTAAGGTCTTTACTCTGTCAGATAAAGGTCTAGATCAGTGGTTCTCAACCTCCCTAGTGCTGTGACCCTTTAAAGCAGACCCCCCAATCATAAAATTATCTCCATTTCTACTTCAAAACTGTATTTTGCTACTGTTATGAGCCATAATGCAAATATCTGATATGCAGGATACCTAATAAGTGACCCCCATGAAAGACTTGTTAGATGCCCAGAAGGGTCCTGACGCACAGGTTGAGAATCACTGGCGTAGCTGGTGTGATGGCTCACTGGGGAAGTACACCTTCGGCAAAGCCTGAGGACCCAAGTTCAAATAGGGGATATCACGTATCTGTGCTTTTCCTGAGAAAAAGTTGATTACTGCAAAATAAATTAACGATACAACTGTGCACACACTCCTAATATTTACTCTGCTAGGCATGCTCCTTTCAAAGGACATTTAAGGAAGTTTGGATTGGCTGTTTTAATTTTGTCAGAACCTATTTCTTACTTCTTTGTTTGCTATTTCATATTGTTCATGTCCAAGACTAAAAGCTGCTTTTCAGGAACATAGAGTTACTGTAACAGCGAAGTCTTTTATGAATAAGAAGCATATGGGCAGAGTTTTTATTTTATATAATCTATCTGGGTTTTTAATGAACTTAGATTTTTTTTAGTTAAACTAAGTTTATATTGATACACATGTGTTTTGAATAAAATCAGTTCTATATATCATTTTCTTGTCTTTCAATTTTAAATAACTAAGGGTAGACGGCAAATAATTTTTTGAACTCAGCAGCCTTAAGAATATTGCCTAAGCTATTTTGCTATTATTAATATAGCTTTATATAGTCAAAATGCAAAGTTTATGTGAATCTTCCTGTGGACTGATAGGATCTTTGCTACCCACATCTAAGCCTACCTTAATTATGAGGGACTAAACAACAAATCCTTCATCCATCAGAAAAAATTAACCACTGTAACTCATTAAAGTTATGAAACCAGCATAGCACCCTGGCGCTGTATCTGGCTGTAAGTGAGATGAGAATGGGGTCAGGTTGGGTGGAGTGGGATTCCATGGCTAGCCTTAAAACACACGGCCAATGACACAGAGTTAGAATCTTAGTTCTATAGCTTTTGGGTCTAATGAGAAAGAACAACACGGAAACAGGTTTTAAAACACCAATAGGAGCAGAGCCCAGCACTCCGAGTACTGATTAAGTAGCTTATTTGATGTCAGCAAATGTCTCATCAACAGCTCTTGTCCAGTAAGCATGGCCTAGCCTGAAGCTGCTCCAAGGATTTGGTCAGGCAAAAGGACTGGATCTCTTAAGTGTCCCTGTTGGTCCAGACACCTACTGTGGCTAGCTGTCGCACTGCGGGTGGAACCAAAAGGGCGCAGTTGCTACATGCCCAACCAGCACTGAGATGCCCGTTCTTTCCAAGCTTTCCCTGAAGCCCTTCACCACACACCCACAGATGACTGTCAGGGAACTTGACTGCAAATTCTTTTCACATTTCACATAAATATTCTGGATGGGGTTTTATGAAAACAATAAAGTTCATAGTAGATATTTCTGAAAAAAAGGAATTTAAGGCATAAGACACGATGGGGTAAAAATATATACAGTGTGGCTTTAAAACATTGGATAAGGATTTACAGAATGTTTAAAGCTCCGGTCCTCTGTTGAGATGCTTCACTAGACCATCAAGAGTGGCCACTGTTGTATGTTCTTGAAGAGAGTAGTCACATCTCTCCATATTGTTAGTATTTATTCTTCTGACCACCTACGATGGAACCATGCAATGTAGGTATCTTTTCTTAAAAGTGTGCATGAGTGCATGTGTGCATACATGTGTGCTGCATGTGTGTGTGTCTGTGTAAAGTAAGTGTATAAAATGTGTCAAAATGCAGAGTGGAAGATAGGTGAATACTTGAATGTGTGTGTGTACCTGTACATGTTATGAGGATAGAACACAGGACTTGTTCTAGGCATACACTCAATCACTGACCTATGTTCTAGCCCCCATCTAAGACCTTTGAGAAAATGGTCTTTTTGCATTTATTTCTCTTCCCCTACAGAGTATTTTCTTAGTAGGCTTATCCTCCAGTTGATGTTGCTTCTACAGTTAGTATTCTGTGCTTAGAAAGGTACAGGAGCCTGTCCAGTGCCCTGATCAAGTAGACTGAGGGTTCTGTTACTGAGTTCTATCCCTAGCCCATCATAAACTACCCTTCAGCCTGACTACAACTTAAACAATACAAGTGCTCCAGTTGAAGGAACATGGTATGTGGTGGTTAATCTTGTCAGCTTGAGAAGACTTAGAATCAATATGAAAACAAATGCATGGGCAAGTCTGTGAGAGATTATCTAGATTAGGTGAACTGAGGTGGGAAGATCTACTAGAAATGTGGCTCTGGGTCAGGACTGACCGAACAGAGAAAGTGAGCTGAGCACACTCACTACTCCAATTGTCGACGGAAGACACAAATGTGAACTGCCATCCCTGGCTTCTGCTGTCATGTCTTCTATGCCATGACGGGCTGTTGCCTCCATGTCTGTAAAGTAAGATAAACCCTTGCTTCCTTATGTAAGCTTCTATTTGGAGACATTTGGACACAACAATGAGGTAGGTAATTACACAGTAATGAAAAAATACAACAAATAACTTAATTTCAGATATAAAAGCCCCAATACTAAAAAGAAGACATAAAAAATGAAGGCAATGTTCTCATTCAACAATGACTGATTCCACAGTTAAATTTTCTAGTGAGAGTAAATGAAATTCCAGACAAGGAAGTGAAAAGAAGTAATTAATTGTAAGAATGTTTAACAAAATAAAAAGGGACAGTGACTTCTGAATTGAAAATCTGAAAATTGAATTAAATTAAAAAAAGAATCAGAAAACTTCACTCACAGGGCTTTAAGAAAGGAAAGATAAGTTAGCATAGTCAGACAAAAAAAGATGAATTAATAAGGAGTATAAATAAGTAAGACATGAAAGATTCAGGGTGCACCATTAATAGCCAAAGCTTACAATTCATGGGCACAGAAGGAAGAAACATACAAACTACAGACTAAGAAAACATACTCAACAGAACCATAGCCAAAGCTGAGTAGTAGCACATGCCTTTAATTACAGCACTCAAGAGGCAGAGATAGGTGGATCTCTGCATATCTAAGACTGGTCTACTCTACACAGTGAATCCAGGCCAGCCAGAGCTACATGAAAAGGCCTTGACTCAAAACAAAAGCAAAAAGCAAAAAATCAAAAACAGAACTCAAACAAACTAAGAGAAATAGGCAGAATATTTTCCTAATCCAGGGGAAGATGCAGCAAAATTATTCTTCTCAACTGAAAGAAAAGTAAAAACGTACCACAGTAATCACAAACTGAAARCTTTCATGACCACTAAGCTAGCAGTATAAAAGATACCAGAAGCAATTCTACACACTGAAAAAAAAAAACACCATCAGGTCATGAAAAAGAAGAGAGAATGAGCAAATGAGCAAATGAGGATTGGAAATGTTATCAAACATTAAAAAAAAAACAACAAAATATCATGAATTAATACATACTTCATAACTCTAAATGTTAATGATCTCAATTCTTCAATGATAAAACAAACTAGTAGAGTGGATTAAAAATAGCTCCCCATCTACTTCTTGCCTACAAGAAACACAACTCAGTAGCAAAGAAAAGCAAAGTCTTTGGGCCCAACACTTGGCTGTGCGCATCTGCGTCTGTCTGAGTCAGCTGTGGGTAGAGCCTCTCAGAGGACAGCCTTGCTTGGCTCCTGTGTGCAAGCACTACATAGCATCAAGTAGTGTCAGGGTTTGGTACCCAGCCCATGGGATGGATCTCAAGTTGTGCAGGTCACTGGCCAGCCATTCATTTAGTCTCTGCTCCATTTTGTCCATTTTGATCCTGTATTTCTTTCAGACAGGAACAATTTGGGGTCAAAACTTTTGAAGGTAAGTTGGCATCCCCATGAACCCACTGGGGTCCTGTCTGACTACTGGAGGTGTTCTCTTCAGGTTCCATCTCCCCACTGCTAGGCATTTTGGCTAAAGTTACCCTCACTGAGACCTGAGAGCCTACCCCAGCTCAGATCTCTGGGACTTTCTCGATGTCCCCCCACACCCTCCTCCAGCAGCTGTATATGTCCATGTATTCTCTCTGGACTTGCCTCCTGGTCTCCCCCTATACATGATCCTGCCCATCTCTTCCCCTCTGTCCTCCCTTTCCCACCCAGATCTCTCCCTCCTTCTGCCTCCCATGATTATTTTGTTCCCCTTTCTAAGTGGGATTGAAGCATCTTCACTTGGGCCTTCCTTCTTGTTTAACTTCTTAGGGTCTGTGGGGGTGTATCATGGATATTTTGTACTTTTTGGCTCATATTCACTTATCAGTGAGTACATGCCATGCATGTCCTTTTGGGTCTGAGTTACCTCACTCAGGATGACCCCCATAGAAGAGTTAGGGGAAGGATTGAAGGAACTGAAGAGGATGGCAACCTCAGAGAAAGGCCAACAGTGTCAACTAACATGGACCCTGGGAGCTCCCAGAGACTAAGCCACCAACCAAAAGCATACACAGGCTGGTCTGAGGCCCTGGCACGTATGTAGCAGAGGTCTGCTTTGTCTGGCCTCGGTGGAGATGATGTGCCTAATCCTGTAGAGACTTGATGCCTCAGGGAGGGGGAATGTTGGGAGGAAGGCACCATCTCAGAGGAGAAGGAGACGGGGTAGGTGATGGGGGAAGAACTCTGTGAGGGGGAATCTGAAGGGAGGGCAACATTTGGGATGTAAATAAGTAATAATTAAAAACAAAGAGAAATACTTCAGGCAAATGGAATTTGAAAGCAAGGAGATACAGTTATTTCACAAAGAAGACTTAAACAAAAATTAGAGATTTTATATTAAGAGTTATGCTGTTCATGAAACTGGATCGTCTGGTTTCCCTTTCAGGGCACCCTCCGTGGGGAATGTGCCCTTCAAGGCACTAGACCAGTGATTCTCCTCCTTCCTAATGCTGCACCCCTTTAATACAATTCCTTTAATACAAATCCCCAACCATAAAATAATTTCTTTGCTATTTCATAACTGTAATTTGCTAGTTTTGAATCAATGTAAATATCTGATATATAGCATATCTGATATGCAATCCAAAGGGATCTTGACCCACAGGTTGAGAAGCACTGCTTTAGACTGATCTTGGTCCTCTTCAGCTCCTTGACTATTTCCTAAAAGACTGTATATAACCTTTCTATCCTGTGGCCTACGAAGCTGGTTTATGATAAACTTGTAGGAAAACTCTTAGAATAAGAGAGACTAACCCAACCCAAGAGATTGGAGAGAGAGAGAGAGAGAGAGAGAGAGAGAGAGAGAGAGAGAGAGAGAGAGAGACACCTAACAATATAATAATTCCAAACACGTCAAATATCACNAGAGAGAGAGAGAGAGAGAGAGAGAGAGAGAGAGAGAGAGAGAGAATAATTCACCTGACAATATAATAATTCCAAACACGTCAAATATCACCACATCCATGTTTATAAAATAATTGCTGCTGGAAAAAACCTGACTTCAACAGAATATGATGAGTCATTCAATACCTTATTCTTATTCATATAGAAAAGTCAGTAAGCAGTAGTTAAGTGACAATATTTGCCAAATGAACTAAGTAAATATCTAAAGAATATTCCATTCAACAACTGCAGAATTAATGTGCTTTTCTGAACATTAATTTTCTATGGGATTTTCTCCAAAATGTTTTTGGCTATAAAGTAAGTCTTAACACATACCATAAAAAGAAATAGCTTCTTTTACTCTATATAATCATAGGGTAATAAGATTTGATATTATAGTGGTGCTCCAGAAAATATACAGATACTGGAGATTGAACAGAAAGAACCCTGAGGGATGAATGAACCACTGGAAAAAAAAACAGGAGATAGAGCTAAAGTTCCTAGAGTAGGAACATGTAAACACAGCACACAGAAGCACGTGGCTACAGGAAACCAGCCCCAAAGTGGAGCCACAGGGACAAATGCCTATGTTAACAACCAGAGATATGTTGAATAATTAAATAATGTTCTTCAAATTCTTAACAACTAATGAAACATGTAGAGTTGGTTCTTGGAATAAGACTGATAAACCTTAGCCAATTTACTCAATGAGAAAGAAGATCAAAATTAGTAACATTATAGCTGAAAATGGAGAGAGTTTAACTGATACCAAAGAAATTCAGAGATCATTAGGGCATACTTTCAAAACTTGATTCTCAAATAAATTAGAACATCAAAATGAGCATGATAAATTTCTAGATATATATGACCTCCCAAAATTTAATTAAGAGGATACACAACCTAATAGTATCTATAAGGAGTTAGGCAATTGATGTGGAAAGAAAAAGTTTCATGGCTGGAGAATCCTGGGCCCTGATGGATTCACCATTAAACTACAGAGTTTTAAAGTAAAGCTAATACCAACTGTCATGAAGTCATCCCTATAATGGAAAGGGAAAGAAGGCTACTAAACTTATTTTATGAATTTACTATTGTCTTGATGATAAAACTGTATAAGGGTAATAAAAAAGGAAAACCAAACAAAATAAACAATAAAATATGCATATGGTTGCAAGAAAATTATCAGTTAATCTCAGTAATCAGCATGGATGTTAAAATTCTTAGTATATACTTGCAAACTGAACTCTACAACACATTAAAATGATCATTCACAATGACCAAGCTGGCTTTATCCCAGGAATGCAGGCATGGTTCAATATATAAAGATCAACAAATGCAAGACAGAATATAGACTCAAGGACAGCAATCACAGGGTCGTCTTAATTGGAAGCTGAAAAGGCTTTTGACAAAGTTCAGTATTCCTTTGTGATAAAGTCTTGAAACTAGCACTAAAAGAAGCAGATCACAATGCCCTAAAGACTAGAGATGACACGCCTAAAGCCAAAATTACATTAAAAGGGGAAAAATAAATGAAACATCTCTAATCACAAACCAGACAAGGGTATTCGCCATCTCCACTCATACTCAAAAAGTATTTCAAGTCTTCCCTAGAGTCAGAAAGAAATAAAAGGACTGCAAGTAAAGACAGCAGTAAGGCCCACTCCATAAAGGCAGAAGGTCACATTATCCTCCTGTAGCTCGATACGTCCCTAAAACCTTAGCATCATGAACCAAGCCATTCAATATGCTGCAGCTCCTGGCATTCAATATGCTGCAGCTCCTGGGAAGTCAGGGCAGAGAGGTCACAGTCAGCTGTGCAGGGAAAGGCTTTACAGACGAAACATGCCTGCACATAGAAAATGTGTCAGAATGCAGAGTGGGAGATAGGTATGCTGAGTATTTGGGATGGTCTTGCTGGAAGGCCACATAGGCCAGTCTATTCTTGGGAAGACAAGCCTATCTGCATCACTGGGGTCTTCTTGGCATCTTGTAAATGCCAGCCTGAAGGGCACTAGCAAGCAGACAAAACGAGACAAGCTAACATCACACCCTAAAGACATTTTGCAGAGCACAGTCACCTGCTGGATACAGCCCCTGTGCCTTTCCTCAGTCTGTGATGATGGTATTAACTTGGAAAACAGATAACACGAGACTGAACTAGTCCCCAAGCCCCTGGAGCTGCAAGCCTGATGTCAACAACTGTACTTTGTATTACACTTGTCTTAGTTTTTTCACTAATAAAATTGGACATTTTGAAGCTTTTCAAGTACTCACTTATCTTCTACTCTGCATTCTGATACATTTTATACATTCATTTCACACACACACACACACACACACACACACACACACACACACACACATTTAAAATGTACCAAAAATTTCATGTCTATAAACAAATAGGAAAGATTTTTAACAGGATTATAAGTTGGTTGTGAGCCATCGTAGAGGTGCTGGGAATTGAACCAGATCTTTTCCAAGAGCAGCAAGTACTCTTAACTGTTCTTCTACGTACAACAAACTCATATTGGGCGTCTAACTGCAGAGCACATGCTGAACTTTGATCACTGTAAAGGGGAAGTGAGCCACTAGCCCTCGGCAGCCACAGCGCCAAGGGCAGCCCTGTGTGGTTTTTGCCAGTATTCTGCCTGACAGGACTAACGGTGATACTGTTTTGGCTGGTTGTGAGAATAATAAGCAGGACAGTTATGCTCTGGGCTGTACATTGCACATGAACTCTTTGTCTTGTCTCTGTGTCCACAACTCAGTTTCAAATCTCTCATGTCGGTGGTCTGAAGTGCCACTCCTTTCCAGGCATCTACCCGCTCTCCACATTTCTGCAGCAGCCACCACCCAGGCAGCACAGTGTTCAGGGTGCTAACATTACCCCTTTCTGTCATCACTATCATCTTAAAAAGTCAGTTTTGTCTTGTGTTTTCCTTTGTATCCACTGTCATGCATGAATACAATCAACATGATTCAGAACAAAGAAAGCCACACTTATTAGGAAGTGACTAGGTCTGCAACCTGGGTGGCAGACTCACTCAAAGAGACCTGAAATTTGACAGCTGTATTTAAAACCTAGAGTTGCAAGTGGGTAGGCAGTTACATCATGTAGCCAGGACTATGAAGATGCTGAGAACACCAAGCAGCCTTGTAAAACGGGACTGGGTGTAATTGCAAGCATCTGGTAGTCAAACCCAAGTAGAACTTTGTAAGGAAAGTTAGCAGAGGTGAATAGCAGGGTTTCAGAAAACTGCCAGTTTGCTAGAAAGCTGATCCTGATGGCCTGCTGGTTCTACTTAAATGCCCAGAACACCTGCCATTGCATTTTGGTTTTCTTCTATGATACCACTATCTAATAAGCGAGATATTATCAAAAATTATTTCTAGATCTATAAGAGTAAAATCTACTGAGGAAAAAGTTTGGGTATTTATTATTTATTCAACCCACTAATTTTTGTGTGTTTTATGGTAATTTAGTTACATTGTACTGCCATATTTTTTTCATGTTTTCTGGCTCTTTTATTGGGGCTTCCCTGGGGGAATTCTTTCTGATAAAAGGAGGATCCTGCTTTGTGTCAGGCTCCTGATTGGGTGGAACCATTGGCAAATGACGTCAGTCTTCACTTTCCTGAGTATAAGTAGGTGTTCCTAACTTCCAGTGAAGATTGTGAGGTTTTTAGTATGTTGTGCTGGTCAGCGGACCATGCAGATGTGCTCAGTAGGTTAACTAGAGACTGTGGGTCTCTGTCTTCCGAGCCGCAGTTTCAGGCTTAGAGTTCCTCCTGCATTAGTGTTTATTTTTCTTTCTGATAATACTTATTATAGAAGGTCGTTGTGGTTTGAGTATGAATGAGATGCAAGCAGCAGGCTCATCTGTTCAGTGTTGGTAGCAGTGCAGTGCAGTGCTATGGTGGGAGGCGAGTCYAGCTAAAGAAGGTCTAGCTGGAGGCATGACTCTGAAGAGCACATTGAGTCCGAGCCCCTTTCATCTGTCCATCACAGTGAGAAGTCTTTGCAACGTGTTCCTGATACTAACTAGTAGCTAAAACAAGCCAGAGAAGCCTGCCTTCATCAGAACGCCCTTCAGCCTGTACTCATGTTTATATGCCTCTGGCCATGGGTTTAATACCTTGTCACTGATCTACATACGAAGACCTTGATTTCTGTTTTGCTGCCATAAAAGCAAAACAGATTGTCGATCCTAGGGCAATACAGATAGGACATTAAGATGCCTCATTTCTGTCACCAGAAAAGCCATCGCTGAAGCACCTACCTTCCTTTAGAATCCTCTTGATAATGGCTCCTGGTTCAGAGATGGAACTGTCTGAGCATTTCATCATTCTGTTGTAGAAAGTCTCACACCACCAAGAGAGAGTGGGCCAGTGCACTGGAATTATAACTGTAACGCCATCACAAAACAAAACAAAACAAAACAAAACAAAATAAAACATACACATTTGAGAGGGTATTCTCTTGACTGAAGAGTAACCAGAGCAAAGTAGGGCTGTTTCCTGTGCAGGAGTTCTATACTACTGCTAAGACGCCTAGAAACACAATTAGTAGCCATGTTTTTGGATATTTGTCATGAAGACAAGATACGGATGGAGGAATCTCTAGAAACACACTGACCTTTATATAGAAAATTCACCTTTAATTCTATCAGGCCTAAGCTGGAAAGAAAACATTTTGTAAGGACTTCCCATTACTTTTCTAAGCTTTGGGGATTAGTATGTTATAGGACATTTATGAAACTAACTTCTAAATAATCCCAAAGCTTGTATGGGGAAAATAGGCTTACATACATCCGAGCTATTCTAACTAACTATTTTACACATTCCTTCCATTTAAAGATATTTATTAATTTTAAATTATGTATAGGTGTGTGTGTGTGTGTGTGTGTGTGTGTGTGTGTGTGTGTGTGCCCACAGAGGCCAGAGGTGGCCTATCTCCTAGAAGTGGAGTTACAGACAGTTAAAAACATTGGAATTGAATGTGGGCGCTGAAGAACAGCAGGGGTTGGCTCTTGAATGCTGAACTACTTCCCCTGGCCCCTTCTACGGTTTAACCTGTTCTTTCCATGCCCATGGTTAGCATAATTTCCCTCTGTTTGCCGACAGGTCTTTCTTCTGTTTTCTCCTTCAGCAAAGGCTTATCCTGCTTCTGGCTTCTTTCCAGTCAAAAGAACACCTACATTTCACATCTTTCTTCCTTTGGATCATCTTTCCCCCATAAAGCTTCTAAAAATTTCTACTTTGGAGTCTATTCTTAAAGAATTCTCATAGCAAAAAGGTTTCAAATGTCCTTTTCTTGGAAACTTAAGAAATAAAGGCTATTCCTTTATTTTTTTGGTTGCAGATGACACAAGTCTTTTATAGCAGTCAATGAAAAATACATCTGTTAATAAAGTTTGCTCAGTTTAAGATTTTGAGGGAAAGGACATACTCTGTAACTTGAGTCTTTAACATTGTCTTTCCTAAGCAAGTTTCTAAGGCCTCACTCTAGTGCCCTTTATGAACCTCTTGTTTACTTGGTTTCCTTTATACTATGGGTGGGGTGTGAAAAGAGAACACACTGGAAATGTTAAATAGTCCCCCAGGCCACCTCTAAGACCGCTTGCACACCTCACAATAAAATATCGCCACCTACTGGCTCTTACAGGTTCCTACGACGACGCTTAAAATCAGCTAGTCTGTAAAATCAAGTCGGTAAAATTCATTGTTGTAAAGGACAGGGCATAGACATGAAAACGAAAAATGTGAAGAACTTTTCTTTACTGGAGGAAAAAAAAACAAAACAGTGTTTAACAAACCTTCCTCTTGCAGTTTTGAGGTTAAAAAAAACTTAGAAAACAAAGCCAAACAAGTATATTAGATGTGGCTCAGGCTTTCAACTTGTTTGGAATATACTGCGTAGAGCAGAGTTTAGGAATGACTGCTTTCCGAGTTACCAACGTGCCCCTAGTATCGTGCACAGCGTTCTCCTTGGGGACACCTTTTGGGATAGTATGAATCATGAGCCGCTCGATGCACACGTTGAGCTGCACGCCTACAGATGTGTTTCACTGTCGGTAAAACATGCTATAACTTGGTTTTAAAAAAAAATAACCCGTGAGAACCGACGAAGATGCCCTGGAATTGCTTTTGGCAAGAAGAAACCTAAAAGGGCTAAAACAGTGTTAACGATATTTATCATCCTAGTCTCCTCCTATCTGTTTTAAGGGGAATCAGAAATTAAGGAGCTTTAGAAGCCACCTCTTCCATCCTCGTTTACAAAAGTCCCCATGACTGTTTTGCATCAAATGAGGAGTTCAAGATTTGCAAACTCCATCCAACAAGACAAAGAACTTTCTCAACCTACCTACATCTCCCTTACGGGGAACGCACGCAAGTTCACATTGTAACTTGTTTAGTAACGCCTTCAAGTCTTCCACGCGCCAAACTTCACTCGCTTGGACTCGCTTTTCTCCTCTCGATTGGCCAGTGAGCGTGCCACTCCAAGTCCCTTTCGCCTGTCGAAAGTGCCTTCTCGGCTTCAAGCCTCAGTCCCGCCTCCTCGCCCCCACCGGCGGCCGCTGATTGGTCGAGGTCGGGGACACTCCACGTGAGGCACGCTAGGCTGAGGCGAAGAGCCCGAGGCCCCGAGGCGCGAGGACTGCACGAGCGCCACTGGCCACGCCCAGCCCTGTCTGGCCCCGCGGCGACTCCTCTGGACACTGCTTCCGCCCGCAGCGCCGATCCAAAGCTCCGGCGGCGGTTTGTGCTCGTTGGTCCAGGGATTTTAGGTCTGGCCTTTGAAGACCCGACGGGGTGAGGCGGGAACGGGAGCGGCGGGGGTGACCGGCAAACCGCTGCCAACGGCCGCGGTCGGGGGTGCCCTCGCGCTGGGTCCGGGGAGCCACCGTCGGGCGGCGTCCGCGGGCTGGCCTGCGCGGCCGCCCCGTCCACAGTGGCACCGGGGGCCTCGGGCTCCCTGCGCGGCCGCCGGGTCGACAGAAGCTGCGGGGGCCTCGAGCTCCTGGCCGCCGCTTCCGACCTCGCTGGCCTCCCGCCGCCGTTGCGTCCGCTCGCCGCGCCACCCGGAGTTCCTAGAGGGCCGGGCCTCGAACTTTCCGCCGCCCCGACTGGGAACCGGCTGGGCTGCAGAGGGGACCTGCGTGAGTGGTTGTCGGGAGCCAACTGCCCGACGGGCCAGATAACGCTCGCAGTGCAGCCTGGGGTGCGGGAGGACCATGGAGCTGGTGCAGGGGCTGGCCCGGGGGTGGGGTTGGGGGGATGCTGGAGGCTCCTGGCCTCCTGCAGGGCGGACTGTCTTCCTGGTGAATTTATGGGAGGGGACCCCAGTGGACTCTGAAAATGCACCCCATTTAGCTTTCTGGAATTAAGTTAAAACCAGGAATCATTTATGAATATGCGTGTGGAAATAGGATAATTTAAATAACTAACAATTTTCATTTCAAGAGTCAGGGCAGTGAGGTGTTAGGGGAAACTTCCTTTGTAGTCTTTTCGGAATTAAGCTTACTTAGCGCTGTAATAGGTAGATTTGTTTTTAAATATACCTGTTTAAAATATTGTATTAACCACTAACTGTATGCCACGGAGGACATTTAGATCTTGTTAGCACTGTATTTGCGAAATACCAAGTGATGCCTTATTTCCTGCGCGTGGCCACGTTTTAGGTGCTAATTTTCATATCAGAGTCTTGGGCTTTAAAATTAATGCCAAAATTATAAAACAGCACATGCAAGGTGCAAACATTCTTATAGGTTAAGAAATATTAAAACCAACTATGGGCGAAGTTACGCTTTAAGCGTTCACTATTATTATTATTATTATTTGCTGGTGGAAAACTTAAGACATACCAGAAGAAAGGATTGCAAATAAGTAATTTATGTAAATTTAAAATGTGAATGCTGTTACTTTAGTATCTGATGGTTGGTAAGGTAAAAAGATGAGGGAAAATGTGATTTCTGTGTTAAAATTAATAAGACTTCAAATGACACTATAGATGATTGCTAGTGTCTTTAGTTAGGAAAATATTTATAGATATCTTTCATAAATTCAAAGAGCACATAGCTTTTGTGTTTAGTATTTAAAACAGATTTTCCAAGTGTGAGTGCAGGGGCTTGCATGAAAGTTGGGACAACTTTCAGGACTTGCTTGTCTCCCTGGTGGGGTTCAGAGGTGGAACTCAAATTTTCGGGCACAATAACCCACTGCATATTGTGACTACAAATAATCTTTCTAAATAGTTCATTTCTTTTTATCATCCTAAATTTAAGTCAGTTCTACATGCATGAAATACCTAGTACTAAAAGTTTTAAACAATTCACTTTTGCATTCAGTCATTATTTAGAATAGAAAACAGTTTAAAACCAAATTGTACTGATCCATCTCTAAACTTGTATTCATAAAATATTTTACATGCATAGGACTGCATTTTCTTATTTTTCAAACATGTTGTCTGAAGTACCCTATGTCACTAAAATAAATATTGCACAAAATTGGCATTAGCCAGCTCAGTAACACTTAAACTAACAAATCTGGAATTTAACATTCATAAGATATAAATCATGAAAATATAATGTGCTTTGTAGAAAAGGGGGTTTGTGTCTTAAATTATTAAACTACACATAATTTAAAGACTTAAACTTTATATAATGTTCACCTTTATAGTCTAAGAAATTTTTGTGATAATGCAGATGGTGTTTTAGTTTGAGTTAGAATGCAACTAGAACAAAGTCCTTTAGACAAGTAATTTTTTCCTATATGTCTTGAAAAAAGTTATTTACTTGTCTGTTTTTTCACTGCATTCTTTTTGAAAGACAATACAAATCTGAAAGATTTAGACACATAGATAGTGTATGTGTGTGTATGATGTGTGTGCACAGGAGTAGAGTTGCTGTAGGAGGTCAGAGGCATCGGATAGACTGGAGCTGGGGTTCCAGCCATAGACAGTTTGTCCCTGAATTATAGGGAAGGGTGCACATTTAGTGCTAATACAGGCTCAAGATCTTTTCTACTTCCTATTTAAGATAGAGGAACCTGAAAATGATAAGCAGAAATGAGATGGTGTCTCTTACTCTGAAACAAGCAAAGGGGAGGATGAGAGCTGCTGGCGAAGCCCTAGGTGAGCCTTGTGTGGACAATCCCAGCGGCTGAGGGACTGGGGCAGTTCAAGGACACCTGGGCTAAGTAACAAGATTCCTCATTTGCAGAATTTCAATAGTCATTTAAAGATGAATATTCAGATTCAGATTATGTTCATGGGAGGGTATTCTGTGTCATGACAGAACAGTGTTGAGGAAGACACCGAAGACTTCTGGTTTTAATCATTGCTCAGAGTAGATGGCCTTTTTTGTTTGTTTTGGTTTTAGTTTTTGTTTGCTTTTTAATTTTTTTTTTTTACTTAATTTTGCAAACAGGGACTCACTTTGTATATCCCTGGCTGTCCTGGAACTCCCCAGGTAGACCAAACTGCCTTTGCCTTCAGAGTGCTGGGATTAAAGTTAAGTGCCATCAGATCAGGCCAGACTAGGAGATCTTAAAAGTGTTTTCTGATGTTATTTGGACAGGTGGATGCTATTTTCTCTGTGTGTGTTGTTTCCTCAGGCAATGGCCATTATTGACTTACTTATTTTGAGTCTGGATTGGTAACTGGAGCTGTTTGGTTAGCCAGCCCGGAGATCTATCACATTTTCTTTTTTAAATATGGGTTCTGGAGATGGAACCTAGGTTCAAACAGTTTTCTGATTGAGCTGTCTCCCTGAATCATCATTTTAAATATGAAGACTAATGTCTTAAGGAAAGTTGGCAAAGTAGGCAGCTTGATGGATGGGATGCGAGTGGGGAGAGATGTTGAAGTGAGGGAACATTTTCATAGACAAATGTGGTTATATGTCTCACAGTTTATAATTTTACCCATGTTTGTCTCAGTGATTTTAAATTAGCAAGAATATTATTTATCTCATTGGATTATTAAAAGAGTAAATGGGATACCATCCAAGTCATGTGAAATCATAATGTCTCTTCAGTTTCTTTACTGAATGTGCATCATGTATCAGGGTACTCTGTGGTACTAGGGAAATAAAGACTGTGCCTTAAGGTCTGGTGGGTGCTGAGGGAGGGAGAGTGTAGAGGTAGAAGAGGAGGGGGTTGGTTTTCACAACACTCTGAGGAATACCTAATTTTGAGTTGGAGCTTTGTCTTGGAGAGAATTAATAGTAAGCAAGTCAAAGGAAGTAGAGGATGCTCAAGGATGACAGATGAGAGTGGCACATCTGAGAAGTCACAAATAAGTATGCACTGCTTTGGGTACGTAAGAAATGAAGTAGGGAAGGGAAACTCATGTGTTGGAGTTTGTCTTTAAGGAGCATTAGGAAGCTAGGCATGGTGAGGTATGCTTGCAGTCCCAGCACTTGGGAGGGTTGCTGTGGGTTAAAGACAAGCCTGGGTTGCAGAGGTAGCAAGATCCTGTCTCAGAACAAACATAAAGAGAATCTACACGCAGAAGTGAGAAGAAAAGGTGTATTTTCACCAGTGATGGCAGTTTTTAAAGTTTCTTGTAAATTGCTCCATAATTTTTATATGCCCATGTAAAAAAAATCTCAGAATGTATACATGCTTAGCTAAACACCAAACATTTATAATTGTTAGTATGTACAATGTACAGTGTAGTGAATGCCTTGTTTGCTATAGTGTTCTTTCAAGTTTTTCTAATATTATTTCCAAATATTGTTATAAAAAGTTGCCGGATTGAAGTATAACTGCAATGAAGTGGTTTTAGTTTTTTCTAAAGTTTTTTGTTGGGATCTTCAAGAAATAATGTTTTAGTGCCTACTGAAGGTACTAGGGAAAGTGATAACAGCTCAGAGATGGGCCATAGTAAATCTGTGACTGTTTTGTTTGGTCTGTAGAGGTCTATGAATGTTTTATAATTTACAGTTTTTAAATTTGAGAACTTTCACATTAAAAGTCTGAATTTATGGCTTCATTAAAAAATCAGAACATTTGCTATTTTTGCGTAGCTTAGGTTCTTTCCCTGTTGCTGTAATAATGTATGTTGGCAATATCAGCTTAAGGGAGAGTTATTTGGCTCACATATCAGTAATACAGTCCATCTTTCAGGAGATGAACGAGGCAGCAGTTTGAAGTGGTTTGTTATGTTGCATCTACAGTCAGGAAGCAGAGAAGAGGTGAAATTTCCATACTTCATACAGTCCAGGATTCACTTAAAATTGAGATGGACTTCTAAATCAGTTAACACAATCCAGATTATTCCTCCAGAGGCACATCCAGAGATTGGTTTTTCAGGTGACTCTGGATACTGACAAGTTGACAATAAATACTACCCACCACAGTGGGGAAAGGTACCTTTCCTCATGTTAACAGTTTGCTGCAGTTGAGTAGGTATTGCCCTTTTCACACAATAAACAGAAACCATAGTTGAATATAACTCATACTACTTCTGGGGGCCTCAACTTGTCTTTTAAACATTTGTTAGACTTTGGATTGATCATTTAATAGATACTCAAATTTAATATGTTCAAAACTGGGCTATACCCATCCATAAAATCTGGTCAGTGTTCCTCTTTTAGTGCTCCAGCTCAGAGTTTGCTGTTACCCTCGGTTTTGACTCTCATTCCATGAAGTCTGAAAATTCTCTAAGATATGCCTTTAAATAAGACTGATTCTCAGATTTTATCTGTTATCTTCATCACTCCACCTACATAGTAGTAGTCCATAAGCCTGGGTAATCAAATTATTTCTGTGCTCATAATTTTTAGTGATTCTCATTTAATTCCATATGAAATCACTCAATTACCCAACTTAAAAGGCAAATGTGCCTTGGTGATTGATACTGTCCTGAGCACGTTCCCCTACTGTCATGTGTTCTTTTGATGTATATTGTACTTTCCTGACACATTTATCCATTGCCTTTCTCTCTGTCTCCCTCTCTCCCTCTCCCCCCCCCCTCTGATTCTCTCTGACTCTCTCTGACTCTCTTCTCTTTCTGTGTGGTGTTCTTACCTATAGGTGCATGGGTAGGTTCTTTGATTCTTAGATGAAAGAACCTTTATTGTTTCTCTTCTCCATGAGGCCCGTCCTGGTCGTCCTATTTAAAATTGTACACTATTCTCTAGAGGAGCAGAACCAGTAGAATGAATATAGATGCAAAGGATATCATATTGGCTTACTTGATACAGTCTGGTGGTCCAACAGTGGCTAACTTCACACTGGAGAGGCCAAGAACCTGGTAGCTTCTCAGTCCACATGGTTCTATGACTCAGCAGTCCCAGTCCCGTGAGGAACACCTGGAGGAGTCCTGGAGACTGCTCATCTTTGGTCCATGTTGGAAGGCAGGAAGCTGGGTTCCAGTGTCAGTGGGCAGTGCAACAGTGACAGATAGCATCAGTGTAGAGGATTTTGAGGACAGGATGTGAATACAGTCTGGCATAAAGCAAAAGCTCTTTCCTCAGAGCTGATTTTTGGGCCACCATTGGAAGGAAGGACATCCCTCATACAAGGCAGAACCTCTCACTTCATAATCAGTTAACATAATTAGAAAATCCCTCGTAGGTGTGCCCAGAGATTAATGTAGAGAAATCTTCACAATGTATACAGAGATTTGTCCCATTAGTGGTTCTCAGCATACCTAATGATTTTACCCCTTAATACAGTTTCTTATAGGGACCCCCAGACATAACATTGTTTTTGTTGCTACTTCTTAACTGCAATTTTGTACTGTTATGAATTGTAATGTAAACTTGTATTTTCCAGTGGTCTCAGTCAACTCCTGTGAAAGGATCATTCAGTCCCCAAAGGGATCACCACTCACAGGTATTAGCCATCACACCTGTCTTCTGTCAACCTCCAACTGCCACATATCCTTATCCTGACCCCCTGTTACATTGTCCTTCTTATAGATTATATGATTTATGAATAGATTGTTTTCTGAACTAGCATATAAGCTACAAGAGGTTTTGGTGATAATTTACTGTTATATACCAGAAATAAAGGACACAGTTGGTACTCAGTGACTACTATTACTCAGTACACAAGATATTGTATGTTAGAATAATTTTCTTGGCAAGGGTGAGAATTTGAGATCAAGGTGACCTGGTTTTGAATTCTGTATATACCATATTCTGGCTCTGGGGTCTTGGAAAGTAGAGTTGTACTGGGTTTCTTTCTTTGTTTTCTTCCTTCCTTCCTTCATTCTTTCCCTCCTTCCTTCTTTCTTTTCTTATAAAGGCATATAGCTTTTATTAGTTGTAGGGATTAGAGATGATACTTTTTAATACCTTTGTATTTATAATAAACAACAAAAGTAAACATTATTATTCTTTGCCTGTTTATAACTAGCATTGCAGATTTGTTTTGAAGCCAGTTATTGTAAAGATAAACTAAATAACTAGTTTGTATAATTATTTGCATACGTGTTGATATGAACTTTCCAATATATGCATAAAATTAGAATTTCTGAATAATTGTTTTAAGACAAGAGTCCTATTCCTTTTACTTAGTCATCAGCTGATTTTGTCAAACATTTCCTTTTATTCTTCATAAAATATTTGTGTGAATAAAGGGTTATCAGCATATTAYAGATGAAGAAACTGAGGTAGAGTATAACTAATAATTTACTCTATAGCTAGTGGGTGAAAAGAAAGATTATGAATCCAAGCCATCTCACTATAGATCCATGCTTACCTCAGTAGCACTGGATGACAATCACTCTTTCTCTAGACCAGTGGTTCTCAACCTTCCTAATGCTGTGACTTTTAAATACAAATCCTCATGATGTAGTGACTCCAACCATAAAATTGTTTTGTTGCTACTTTGAAACTGTAATTTTGCTATTGTAAATGAATTATAAATATCTGATATGCAGTATATATGATGCGATCTTCTGCCCTAGAGCAAGTTGGTGACATCCTCTCCAGTCCCATCCTCTCCAGAGCCCACTGTGACCTGTGCTCCAGTGCTTGTAGTCAGTTTGTATTTGTTGCGTCACACCTATACCACTTTGAGAAATGAAAGTTGTTTCTGAAAAAGAGTGCAACCTATGTCAACACTGAGCATCTAAAAGACGAATGCACAGCTATTCTAATATTTACCAAGGCACTTACTTGATCCATACGGAAATTTGTAGTAGCCCTTTTACATACTGTGTTAGTCTACCTTAAATAAAAGAAGACTTGCCGGACAGTGGTGGCACACACCTTTAATCCCAGCACTTGGGAGGCAGATGCAGGCAGATTTCTGAGTTCGAGGCCAGCCTGGTCTACAGAGTGAGTTCCAGGACAGCCAGGGCTCTACAGAGAAACTCTGTCTAAAAAAGACGTTTTGTGAGAACTTATGTTGGTATGTCTGTTTAAATGAATAATGTGTAAATGAAGTTGTCAAAGTTATATAGGAAGAAAGACTAAAATTGAGGTGCACTGGCTTAAAATTTTTATTTCTTCCATCTTAAAATACTAACCAGGCACAACTCTGCTTAGCTTCTAAGATTTCACAAGATTGGCTGTGGTCAGGTAGTATGGCCAAGGATGAAATGGAATTCTAACAATGCTATACCAACAGTGGCCTGGTTTCCATTTTATAATTAGGAAGATTATATTTGCAGCCAAGAAATTTTTCAGTGTACTCTCCATAATATGAATTTAATTTTTATAATTATTTATAATAATGCTGTGTGAGAAACAACTACAATGTCGATCATTAGGAAATACAAATATGGTAATTTTAGAAATTAAAATACAGTAGGGAGTTAAGTCAGTTGGAAAAGTACTTGTCATGTAAGAATGAGGACCTAAGTTTGATCCTTGGTTAAAGAAAAAACAAAAACAAAAAACTGGACATGGTGGCATATGCTTGTAATTCCAGTGCCAGAGGAGTCACACCCAAGGTTGACTATTGGTTTCCATATGCATAGATATGCATGAGCATGCCCAGTACCACACATGAAATCCTACACATACATATATACATTTCATATAGGATGCTGAAGAATGTTCCTATTCATCCAGTTAATAAAAGTCTCAAGCTGATGCAAATTGGATATCACATTAGATGCTGTTTCTTCTCAGATGACTGGTAATTATATGTTTCTATTCACTTGGGTAACTTCTAGTTGATACAAATGGGCAGATATGAAGGCTTTGTTTCTGGAAATTGTTGAAACTCTTGAAGATTGCTGAGAACATGAAGGTCATGGGTATCTGACAAGTGTATTTGTACTCACAGAAAAGATAAAGTTGGCCCATATGACAGAATTATTTAAAATCCTGGCTGTGTAGATTGGTGGTAACCTTGGATTCATTGATGAAAGTGTATTTTGCTATTTTTGTGGGTTTCTTTTTACCTAACTCTTACTTCTGATTTCTCATTCTTTATTCTGTTTTCCTCTTCCTTCCTTTCTCCTACTTAGATTATAATTAATTAATAGAAGTACTAATTAATAGAAGAGTAACTTGAAAAACAGTTTTCTAGTTTCTGTTACAGTGAGGCTGGAAACTGCTTTGGCAGATCTTAAAGAGTAGTAGTGAAGATTAGTTACCATACTTGTCAGCCACAACTGTCTGGCTTCATGCAATCCAAAGAAATGCTCCCTAGACTCCCGGAGCTGTGCTGTGAGCTCACAGTTATTTGACTTTGTTTTAGGAATTGCAGCCATGAATGAAGAAAACACCGAGGGAACAAATGGATGCAGTAAAGTACGCACTGGCACTCAGAATGAAGCTGCACTCCTGGCTCTGATGGAAAAGACGGGCTACAACATGGTCCAAGAAAATGGACAAAGGAAATTTGGTGGTCCTCCTCCAGGTGGGGGTTTGCTTATACATGTTTTTTTTTTATTGGATATATTCTTTATTTACATTTCACTTCCCTTTTTCTGGATTCCCCGCCCCCCAGATGTCCCATATGTCTTTTTCCCTCCCTCTGTTCCCCCATTCACCCCTCCCCACTTCCCTGTTCTAGTATTACCCTGCACTGCTGCATTGGGCCTTTCCA
>BDUI01000004.1:3185306-3204710 GCA_002335545.1 Apodemus speciosus
TACTGGGCTCCGAATTATCTCCTCAGCTCTGCTGGGCCTGAGACTCCTTGCTGCTTACTGCTGGGTATGCAGATGGCCTCCCACTGTCTCCTCCTGGCTTACCTAGATGTCTGCTTTTAAGAATCAGATCTTTTTTCCCACAGATCTGGGCTTGTCTGTTAGATCTTTATGATGACCTGGATTCCACTGTTGGTTTTTTGTGGTGATCTGGTTAGGCCACCAGCTGCAAGAAGGTGGCTGGACTCGGGGCTCAGTCTAGCCATGGGATTCCCTACAGGAGTATAGCTTCTCTGTTTGGGCTGCTGGAGCCTAGATGGTGGGGATCCCCCCAGGGCGTAGAACCCGCGCCTGTCTGGGCTACAGGAACCACTGTTCTGTTCAGTTCCTGAGCGCAGGTTATTGCCTGGCTGTTTGCGACCCCTGAGATCTTAAACTCTGTATAACTCGGGTCAACACTGGTACCTGGTCCTTCCGTCTGGCCCAAGCCTGCTGCTCAGCTTAACTCTTGAGCGCAGATAGCTGAGTCTCCAGAGGTCTTAAATTTGGGGGTCCTGGTTGCAGGAGCTCGCTCAGTGTGAGCCGGCCGTAGCTAAGATGGCGGCAGTGGCCGCTTATACATGTTTAAATGAAGTCTTTAACATACTCATTCAGATGAGGTGTAATCCCCACAAGCATCCCAACCAGTCCCAGCCAGGATGTATGGTTTCGAAAGAGATTATGTATTTATTTAAAATGTTGCTTTCATTTAAGAAGTGCTTGAGAAATAACTTGGTTTGGATTTGGAAATAAATTATGATTCAGAGCATTGGGGAAAAGTATACTCAAGGCATTACAGACAAGTCATTTGGGGGTGAATTTGAAGGAGGCATAATACTTTTATAGCCAGATTCAAATAGGCATGGTACCTTACCATTCTAAGAATTCTTTCCCTTTGCTTAGAGTCTCAAAATAATGACACAGAATTCTGCCTTCTGGTTTCCTCAGTTGCTGCATCCCATGCTGCTGCTCCCCTCCATGTAGTACACTTTAGGCAGAAAGGCATCTGTATTGTAGTTTTCTCTTGATTTCTCCTCTCCCTGATAATCATTGTACTTAAACTCTTTGTTTCACTTAGGTAATTGCATAAACTTTGTGTTCAGAGATTTACCTATCTTATTAACAGTAGCACCTCTTGTATAGCTGTTTTTTTCTCACAGAATTTTATCATTTACATTGTCTCTTAAAGTTTTGTTACAATAAGCTTCAGAAGGGAAGGCACTTCATTTGTTTTGTACTTCAATACTTAGAATACTGTTTGTAGACAATTTGTTGAATGAGTAAGTGATTGAGTTATGAATATAGCTTTGTAGAATTTATTTTTTAGTTGTGTTTAATCCTTATTTTTCAGGTTGGGAAGGTCCACCTCCCCCTAGAGGTTGTGAAGTTTTTGTTGGAAAAATACCTCGTGATATGTATGAAGATGAATTGGTTCCTGTATTTGAAAGAGCTGGGAAGATATATGAATTTCGACTGATGATGGAATTTAGTGGTGAAAATAGAGGTTATGCTTTTGTCATGTATACTACTAAAGAAGAAGCCCAATTAGCCATCAGGATTCTTAACAATTATGAGATTCGACCAGGGAAGTTTATTGGTGTGTGTGTAAGCTTGGATAATTGCAGATTATTTATTGGAGCAATTCCCAAAGAAAAGAAAAAGGAAGAAATTTTGGATGAAATGAAGAAAGTTACAGAAGGTGTTGTAGATGTGATTGTCTATCCAAGTGCAACTGACAAAACCAAGAACCGTGGTTTTGCCTTTGTTGAGTATGAGTCCCACAGAGCTGCGGCTATGGCAAGGAGAAAGCTGATTCCAGGTAAGGTCGGCCTCCTGAAGGCTGCTTGGCATATTAATCCCACTGTAAATCGGAACGAGCATCAGCGAAGTTTAGAGCATTATTAGTAAGCTATAGAGTGCCACATGAAAAGGAATAAAGAATTGTTTTGTTGAGGAACTAAAATGACTCTAAGGTACAAGAAATTGTTCCTGCAAAATGAGTTACATTTGCTAAGTACTGAATGTGTCTGTACTTTAACTGACACTTTAATGTGTATATAACTTTGTTAAATATGTTTAGTAAAAATGCACAGAGCATTATTTAATTAATCTTTAAAGTCTTATCTTACCAACTCTTAAAGTCTGTCTTAAGTTCTGATTAGCTTTGCTTTAATAAAAACTTTGGTGTGAATAGGCACAAGTGGTTAATCAGATTTATTAATATATGTTTGAGTTTCTGTTTACTTGGTGAAATTATTATTTGTCTCTCTTTAGACTTGTATTCTTGGCTCTATATATCTTCAAATTAATTCATGCAATTTTTTTTCAGGAACATTTCAACTCTGGGGCCACACCATTCAGGTAGATTGGGCTGATCCAGAGAAAGAAGTTGATGAGGAAACCATGCAGAGAGTTAAAGTTCTCTATGTAAGAAATCTAATGATCTCAACTACAGAGGAAACAATTAAGGCAGAATTCAATAAATTCAAGCCTGGTGCCGTGGAAAGAGTAAAGAAACTTAGAGATTATGCATTTGTTCACTTTTTCAACCGAGAAGATGCAGTGGCTGCTATGTCTGTTATGAATGGAAAATGCATTGATGGAGCCAGTATTGAGGTAACCCTGGCAAAGCCAGTCAATAAGGAAAATACTTGGCGACAACATCTTAATGGCCAGATCAGCCCCAATTCTGAAAACCTACTTGTGTATGCTAACAAGGAAGAGAGTCACTCCAAAAGTCTAGGCAAGCCACCAACTCTCCCCACGCGTCTCAATGGTCAGCATAGTCCAAGCCCCCCTGAGATTGAAAGATGTACTTATCCTTTTTTTCCTGGAACAAAGCTTACCCCCATAAGTATGTATTCTTTAAAATCCAATCATTTTAATTCTGCAGTGATGCATTTGGATTATTACTGCAACAAAAATAATTGGGCACCACCAGAATATTATTTATATTCAACAACCAGTCAGGATGGAAAAGTACTGTTGGTGTATAAGATAGTTATTCCTGCGATTGCAAATGGATCCCAGAGTTACTTCATGCCAGATAAGCTCTGCACAACGCTGGAGGATGCAAAGGAACTGGCAGCTCAGTTTACGCTGCTTCATTTGGGTAAGTTTAGAAGTACTTGATGTGTTCAGTAGAGAATACTGAGGTAGATAGATATACTGTCCTTGATTTGAACTCTGAACATTCATGGTGAGTCTTCAAATTTTATTTCATTTCTCTGAGACCAGAGCAGGAGGACCACAAGTTCAAAACTCATAATTTTCCTGAGACTTGGCTCCTGTATAATTTTCATACATATGGCTTTTTAAGTACTGCTTAGAGAGAAGTTTAGTTTTGGTTATAAGGTTTAGGCTCTGTTTCATTATTTTATTCTTAATATCTAATCCTTACTTGATAAAAAGTGTGATATATGTTCCAGAATTTGTTATTTTACAAATTTTAATTAAGGACAGTTTTTAATTCTGTCCTTATATCTTTGGTGAAGTCTACACAATGAGTTTTTTGATGGGAAGGGTTAGAGATGCGCAAAATCATAGCTGTTTAACGTGTAGACATAACTTTATGCTCACCAATCTGGAAATTTGTAGTTATGAATGGCAAAAAGCATCATTAAGAGATATTGATGCCAATTTTCTTCAAATTTCATGTTTTTAAACAACTGCATTTTCATACATGTTGGTGGGATGACTTGAGGCTTAGGATATATAAAATATGCTTGCTTGATACTCTAAAGAAAAAGCCATTATAACCCTTTAGGGTTGTCCTAATTATTATTAAATTTATAGCATATTTTTAAATAGACAAGGGTTTATTGTCCAGTTGCCACATAAGGATAAGATTTCACACAGAGTCATGGACTCAGAAGCTCTTTAATAGCCTTTAACTCCCCTCTGGAGATATTTTAAATTTAATCCTAGGGTTGTATTTCACTATTACTGATCTAAAAATAGAGTATTCCTAATTTGTTTAGTGATAAAATTAGTTGTGTGTCTTTATTATGGTTTTTATTGCTCTGATAAAATATCATGACCAAAAGCAACCTGGAAAGGAAGGGTTTATACAGTTACACTTCCATAATGCAGTCATCATCAAAGAAGTCAGTATAGGAACTCAAGTAGGAACCAGGAGGCAAGAGGACTGGAAGAAATGGTGTTTATTGGCTCTGTCTGTATGGCTAGTTCAGTTTGTTTTCTTACAGCACTTAGGACTGCCAGCCCAGGGGGTGGCACCGTCCACAGTTAGGTGAGCCCTCTCACAGCAATCATATATTAAGAAAATTTACCACAAGCTTGCCCACAGGCCAGTTTTGTGGGACAGTTTCTCAACTGAGAGTCCTTTTTCCTTAATGAGTCTAGCTTGTGTCAAGTTGACATAAAATTAGCCAGTACTCTGGCAGATGTGTCTAACCTTTCACATTTGACAGTATTGTCATACACAACGTTCACACTTGGGAGCTGCACAATTGAGAAACATTTTCAAGATAGATCTCAACGTTTAGAGTACATTTACAGTTTAATGTTTGGCTGTATTCATAGCGACCTTAATGTATATGCATTCCACATGCCACAGATTAGACCCCTGCTAGAGTGTGCATGTAGATTGTTTAAATCACTTATTTTGGATTTTATAAGTGTTGTATCAGAACTTTTAGTTAAAAAATAGAAGTTTGTATAATTTATGTATTTTTTCTTGTTTCTGTTCAGGGAGAAGATTTGATAGAATATGATTAGCATCTATTTTAAAAATTGGACTGAGATGTAGCTTTAGCAGATGAATGGCTCCATGTTAAATCATCAGGCTTTCAAAAAATTGTTGTAAACCCTAGAGCTTGTTAGGGCCCAGTAACCAGGTCTGAGGGTGTAAATAGGGAACAGAGTACAACAATACTTACTGTGTGTGACTAGAGTCTAGATGGAGGCTGTTGACAGTACTGTTCAGGCAAGCAAGGCATAGGAGAGAATGGAAGTGGAAAATCTAGGTCAGGAATCTAGGAAGCCGTGGTCAGAAAGCGTATGTGAGGCCTTTAAAGATCTTCAAGCAGGGTCAGGAAGTGTATGTCGACAGGAGGTGCTGTGTACCACGTGGAAGTTAAGTAACAGTGATCTTGCTGCTCCTTCCTTTAGTAATGCTGGGTCCTTAATGGCAGTTCTTACAGGGCCGAGGCCTTCCTGTCTAGCACAGCTTTCCCTTAGGTAAAAGATGAAGGGTTTATGCCACAGTTGAGGCTAGTTGGCGGCAGTGATGTGCTCTAGGAGGTGGTAGTGGGTGAAGTGTGCCTCATCCTCTTCTCAGTTTACCAAGCACTACTTTTTGCTTTCTTGAGGTTTGAGTGGTTATTACTGACTCTTAAGAGTGACTCAGGTAGAGGTTTTAATATATCAATACATTTTTGGCTTTATTTTTAAAAAGCACTTCAGAAATTTAATTTTGTAGATAGTATGAGTTACTTTATTTTCTTTGGCTATATTAATTTTTCTTAGAATTTGTTTTGATATTCCTTTAAACTTGCCAATTTGGTGTGTTTTTTTTTCAGTCATCATTATCCAGTTTTATCTTGGTGGGTTTTTAAAATGACATTGCTAAACTATCTATTTACCACCAAGCTAAACCCAGTCTGACCAGGTGAGCTTTGGCTACCTTGTATGCGATATAATCAATCATTTAACTGTTTATTTTCCATCTCTTCAAGGATGTGCTGTTAATATACAGATAGCTCCTATATAATCTTGGACTTGCTGTTCCCATTTTTCAAGTTTGAAAGCTTGAGTAGGAATAAATGATGTTATGTGTTTAAATGACCATTTGTTTTGAAACAAAAACAAAATCAATGCAGGTCTTTAGGGATAGTAGGCATCTAAATGAGTATTAGAAGCCATGCTATTCACTTCAAGTGACTTGATTGGAAGAACCTTAGTAGTTAAAAATACAGGTTTTGTTCTAACAAAGTAAGCTCTCTTCTGATGAAAATACCTTTGGTAGAAAGAGGCCAAATTGGGGTGGGGGAGGGTTAATAGCTAATAGAACCTTTTATTCTCACTTCAAAGTTAGAGCTATGTGCAAATCAGTCACCCAGTGGGATAAGCATTCATTTACTTATTATTAAAAATACAATGCTTTTAAAAATTAAAATACTTAAATTTCATCTCATGTAAAATAAGGATTTAGTTCATAAGTTTATTTATTATGTAGGTTTCTGAGATAGTAACTTGCTGTATTGGCTCATACTAGCCTTGAAACTTGATTTCTTTCTGCTTCAGCCTCCTGAAATCAGCAAATTTAATGGGTCAAATGCGGGCTGTAGATTAGATTCTATACTTAATGTTTGATCAGTGGGGACATGTGAGATAATTGACTATCAGTTCTTTCTAAATATGACTGTTCACACTTAAATGGGTTTTTTGGTTTTTTTTGTTTGTTTGCTTTTTGTTTTGTTTTGTTTTGTTTTGTTTTGTTTTGTTTTGTTTTGTTGTAGAAAAGGAGAGGAAGGACTGAGAGGCTTCGTACGTGCTGCTATGAATGACCTTAGCAGGCAGTGTACTAACCACTCACTCCAGGCCAGTGCGGCCCCTTGTTTCAGTGTTTGGTGCTCTCTGATTCCAGTGGCAGATTTGCTTTCTTGTGTGACCACTTGATGTTTTTAAAAACAGGTTGAGATTCTCTGCTGGAAAGATTCTTGAGGTAGCTCTGGGAAGGTTTACTTTGTGATCTCTGGAAGATTTTAAGAAGAATTGAGAAATCAGAGATGCGACATCAGTACTTGAGCTTTCCTTTGTTTTGATTTTTAAAACAGTTTCCAGTATATTCTTGCCTTTTCTCTGTGCAAGGAATTTTTCTAGATAATTCTAATTTGTAGAAACTTTTATATGTCAGTGCTCATGGTCTTAGTATCACTGCTTTTCTCTCTAATCTGCAACTGATATGTAATGTATCTTGTATCTGATTTGAAAAGACACATAGGGTTTATTATTTTCTAATCGTTGAATAGAATTTTGTAAATATTTTATATAGTTGGATGGAATTTAAAATATTTTTTGTCTTCACATTAGGTAAATTAGGTGTTGACTTTTCTATGTCACACAACTTTAGTTAGATGCTGAGGAAAAAGTATTACTATTGTAAGTTTTGACATGAAAGATAATTGGTGCTTTTTTTCTCATGAGCTATTATTTCCAGATTGATGGGCAAAGTATAAAACATACACAGGGTTTTAGACTTAGAGAATTTGTCAATAAATTGTTTTGAAATTAGTTTTTATTAAAAGTAATTCTAGTAGATATTTAAGCTAAATATAAAAAATAATGGTTATAATACAATGGAAGCTGTCATTGTAAATAAAGGAAAATTCTTTCAGAATATATTCCTTCTAGATTTAAGTAGAGATCTTTCATACTATCTCAAGTTGATACTTAAAAGAATAAAATAGTTGAATTTGCTTTAAAATTGACCTTGTTAAATGAGAAGCAACCATCAGTTTTAACATTTTACACAATTCATTTTCACATGACCAAATGATAAGTCCAAAATTCCATTAACTCAACTATGTGTCTTTGGCCCTTAAAGAGGGACTAGTTTTTTGAGGGACCTTAATCATCACAATTCTTACCTTGATAGCACTTACTTTAGTGGGCCACAAATGCTCTGCAGTTAATATGAATGAAGCAGCTTAATGGAGGACTAGAACCAAAGCACAAAACTGTAGTTTCACCCAGAGTCAACACTGAATATAGATGTGGTATGAGTGATGTGACGTTTAGACTTCAAAATGTCAGGGTTATTTGATGGGCTCTCAGAAGTTTTTTAAGGCTCTGTAGCTCTTGTTAGCCTAAAACATGATATGAAGACCAGACTGGTCTGAAACTCACAAGAGATAATTCTGCCTCTCTCTCCAGAGTCCTGGGATTAAAGGAGTGTGCCACCACACCTGGGTTTCTAAGGATCCTTTTCATCTCACAAATTTATAGTTTTATTTAAGTTATTAAAGGGCATGTTCAAATATCTATGCAGCAAAGCAAGACCTCAGTATATTTATATCTGCCAACATACATATTTGGGTTCTGATAACTTAAAATCAGGAGCTTTATTTCCCTAAGAGTTAGCCCTGTATCAGCATATTATGTCTTTATTCAATTCAAAGCCTCTTTTTTTTTTTTAAGATAGGGTCTCAACTGTGTACCTCTGGCTGACCTGGAACATACTGTGTAGACCAGGCTTGCTTCAGACGTACAGAAATCTTCCTGCCTCTGCCTCCTGTATGCTGGGAGTCATAGATTTTTTCATAGCTGAACAACAGTATGAAAAAGTGAGTTAGTCATCCAGCTCATTTGTGATGGTGCAGCCTTTTGGTTATTTACCTCTTCGAAATTTCCACCAACCTGGCCTGGCTGCCCACCTGCCCACCTGCCCACCTGCCCGTCTGTCTGTCTGTCTGTCTGTCTGTCTGTCTGTCTGTCTGTCTGTCTGTCTGTCTGTCTGACCATCCATCTGCCTGTCCATCTGTCTATCTTATCTATCTGAGAAAGGCCTTCTCTGTAACCCTGGCTGTTCTGTAGACCAGGCTAGTGTTGAACTCACAAAGATCTATCTACCTCTGCCTCGCAAGTGCTTGGATTAAAGGTGTGTACCACCACTACCCAGCTTCCTGTAGTCAAGCCAAGATTATAAAACAATTATGTAGAAGTTCAGAAACAATTTTCTAACAACATGTAGAAAACTAGTATTAAAGTATATCAGGGCTAATTTGTTGTGTAGTTATATTTATTAACTGCTTAAAGTGGTTTCCTGAGATTTTGCTTATAAATTAAATTAGCTTAATCTTTTATGGCATAATTTCTTAGTATCTTTGTTCTCTCTCTCTCTCTCTCTCTCTCTCTCTCTCTCTCTTTTTCTTTCTTTCTCTCTTTCTCTCGTGTGTGTGTGTGTGTGTGTGTAACCACCATGGCCATCAGAATAAACATTCAGAATTGCTCAGAGTGACTAAGTAATGTGTATTGACTAAAACTTCAGGAGTCTGACTAAGAGTAGTTTATTTTAGGTGAAAAAAATTCCCTGGTGATAATGAAATCAGTCCTGTGTGCACAGTAAAGTTTAAGACTTTATTCTGACTTTCAAGGTCACTGCAATAATGTACAGACCTAATATACACATAATTGAAATTCTGTGAAATGTGTGACATCTTTTACATGTGACACCTTCCAAAAAGATAGATTCTATAGATTGGCAAAGTTTTGAACAAAACTACCTTCTTGCCTCCTATAGACAGTTATTCTGATGGCCATGGTGGTTACAGGCAGGCAGGCAGGCAGGCAGGCAGGCAGGCAGGCAGGCAGGCAGGCAGACAGACAGACAGACAGACAGACAGACAGACAGACAGACAGACACACACACACACACACACACCATGCAGAGATACTAAGAAATTATACCATAAAAGATTAAGTTAATTTAATTTATAAGCAAAATTACGGACAAAAAGGATCTGGGTGAGGATGCTGACCACACAGACAATGCAAATGTCACCAAACTGTAAACCATGTCCACTTGCAGCCTTCTGGGCAAATAGGTAACATTCCTGTTTCCCTCTAGTGCTTATTATTGGTATGCACAAGACCTCTGTGCCTCCAACATCTGTCTAACATATTCCTAAAATTCTTGATTTAATATATTTATTTTCAACAGTAGTTACCTTTGTATTGATCATTGATTTTCTAATTTTGCTATTTAGCTGATACAAAAGTTTAAAAATTTCCCTCATATTAAATATTCAAGTAGATTACAAAGCATGGTGGATGTCAATAGCAATTCATAGTTCTGCCACATGGTGTCGCCAAAATACATGATTTAAGGAGCTTTAAAATGAAACTTTTTTTAAATGTTACTTTTATTTTAAGCTCCTTTGTTTTCTTTTTCATATTGTGCCTCACATACTAGTATGAAACATGAAAAATAGCTTTCTTCAGCCTGTCATATCTGCTTACTTATTATTTAATATGCAGAAACAGTTCATGCTGAGGCAATATAATGTCAATGGACTAGTGACTAGAAACAGATGTCCACAGTAAGGGCTTTTACTGACAAGAATGTTTTTTTTTGTTTTGATTCCTTTTTTCTTGTTGTTGAGAAAGGGTTTATGAAGTGCCAGCTTGCCTCCAACTGCTATTTAGTTAAGGTTGGCCTTAAATATCTGGTCCTTCTGCCTTTACTCCCAAATGCTTCTGATATTCTAAAATTATTCCATATACTTTTGCTTATAGAAATTTGTTTAGAATCAGATGGAGTCCGAATAGCTGGTGTCTAGTGTACCATCAGTCCTAGAGCTCGTCCATTCCGCAGAGGTGCTTTCTATCCAAGCTCTGTCAGCACCACCTCAAGAGTGACGAGCTTGTCTATAGACAACTTAGAGTTATGCTTATAAGGAAACGCTCTTTAAGTGTTATTATTGGGTAGACTTGTATTAATTACATGTGGGCTTTTGTCTCCTAGAAAGTGATACTTGGGCTATAACATCTGTGCTGGATTTTTATATAAGCTCACATTTTATGGAAATAATTTGCTGGGTAACTAAATATAACATATTATGTATTGATTTGACTCAGTACTCCTTGTATTGATGACACACTGATAATATAATGATTTGCATACAGTTCTCTCTGTAATTTAGACAAGAAGGTGTATAGGATAGGGGCAGGTGAGATGACTTGGGAGTGAGAGTGCTTGCTGCTCTTCCAGAGGGCTTCCAGGGTGTTAACCCCAGAACCCTTGTCAGGTGGCTTACAGCAAATCCAAAGGATCCATCATCACCCTCTTTTGACTTTCCAGGTCACTGCTCCTTGAAAGTCTGTGCGTATACATATGACTTTAAAAATTAAAATCTTGCCGGGCGGTGGTGGCGCACGCCTTTAATCCCAGCACTTGGGAGGCAGAGGCAGGCGGATTTCTGAGTTCGAGGCCAGCCTAGTCTACAGAGTGAGTTCCAGGACAGCCAGGGCTACACAGAGAAACCCTGTCTAGAAAAAAAAAAAAAACAAAAAAAAACTTAAAATCTTAAAAACACTCATTAGACTGAGGCTGGGTGTATAGCTTAGTTGTAGCCTCCATTCTTAGTAATCTTGTCTGCTGCACAGTTCTCTTCTTCCCAGAAAAAGTGTGTAGGCCCACAGTCATTGCAAAAGATTAACTGGTTGTAATTATATTGCCTGAAAATGAAAATTGGTAATTGTTCATGGAACCAGCCTTGAACAATGAAGCCTTGAAGTTGTGTGTTTAAAATAATGTAACTTGGGACTTGGGTGCTCTCTCAGTGGAGAGATGTTAGTTTTGCAGAGGACCTGGGTTCGTTTCTTCCATGGAGGCTCAGCAGTCTGCCCCTCCAGTCCCAGGAGATCAGCTCCCTTCTGTCCTGTCCAGGCACTAGGCACATGGCACACACATGCAGGTCAACACTTAATGACAAATGAAAGCAAATAACATTTTAAGAAATACATGTGGTTTTTTTTTTGTGTGTGTATGAACTACGGTAGTTGACAACTAACCATTAATCAGAAAAAAAAAAAGTAAATCCAGGATAGAGAATTTTAGCTTTTTTTTTTTTTAACTATAGGAGCTGTCCATTGTTATTTTTACCTTTATCATATTTTAAGTGTGTTGTATATATTTCTTTTAACAATTTTTTGGTAATTATATTTTGCTTATAGATTATTGTAAGTATATGAGCCTGTTAGCTTATTTTTTCATACTTATTTTAGCAGTACATATTCACCTCTGCTTGTTCACTGGTACAAACTATTAAAACCATGAATGTTATACAGCTGGCAGCATATGTGTCATATACGTGGATAGCTTCCCTTCCTTCTGCTCGCCTCAATTCGTTTTTGGGGCAGAAATTGAAGAGAGATCAATTTCTGCACTTAACTAGATTTATTAAAAATTGGGAACACAGAATTTATAAAGTTCAGGTGAGTCATTATGAACCTTCAGTAGACAGGATTGGAATTGTGTATGGCACTAAAAAATTGCAACATATTACAAAATTAGAGATAAGAGCAGAGGAATGTCTGTGAACTTAATGGGATCTTACTGAGGGAGGAAAAGATTGATGGATATCATTGTATGAAATTTAGGTATAATTAGGCATGAAATTAGGCATGTATGAACATAGTGATGATTCCAGAACATGGGAAAAATGTGTTTTTCTTTAAATTTTAATGGGAAAGAGGAGAGTCTTAAGCAAAACTATGATTATATATGTTCTGTAAAGCACTCCTAGTTCATAGGGGTTTTACAAATATGAAAAGATCTTCCTCTGTTGTTTCTTTGCTTGTGATACACTTCGTATACTTGTTCTTAGTTCTCGTTCTGAAATACTGTATAGGTAGATATCTGTTACTTTTCTCATTTTTAGTCTGTCAGGTGATGGAGAGATGGCTCAGATCTTAAAAGAGTGTTTATGCAGTCACAAGAAACACCTGTAACAGCTCCAAAAGATCTATTTTGGCCCATCTGTATGTACACAGGCACATGTGTGCACACATGCTCACATATACACAAATAACTTTTAAAGGGCTGTTTGCTTGTTTGTGTAGTTTGTGCTATAACCAGGAAGTTGCTGCATTAACCAACATTGGTTGAGGCAGATGACCAGGCTCTCAAGTGTTTGAAGACTTGGAAAACAGCTCAGGGAGGACAAGGTCTCTGTACTTACTGGACTAGGGAAATTATCTCACGTTCTTAGGATTTTTTTCGAATGTTTTACTGAACAATACATTTTGTTTTCAGTAAAGTTTGAGATTCTGGCACTCTGTTAATAGTTTTATGTGATGAAAAATTTCTACTCATCTCTTAATTATATATATTTAAGCCTGAGACATGAGTATATTGAGACTATAATATTTATATAAGTTGATTAAGAAAGTGAGTAGGAAACAAAACCAAATAACACTAAAAAATGCCCATATGACTATATAAATATATAGTAAATCCCCTTTAAAAAGTAAGAATGATTAACAATCATAGGTTAAGTTGATCATGTTTTTTTTTTAAATAGATTATGGACTAGAGGAAAAATTTGAAAGAATATAGAAGGAACTTACACATTTAATTTTTCTAAATATGAATGTAAGTTTTCATATTCTAAATTATATAACTTGTCTGATTTTATTATATACATTTCTTAGTTTGTGCATTTTTATTATTAAATACTTAAAGTGGAAAAGAATGAAAGCCAGCAAACAAATTCTTGGATTGTTTTTTTTGTTGTTGTTTTGTTTGAAAGCAAATTCAGAACAAAATCATTCTGTTCTACAGTCTCAAATTAATATAATCCAAAGCAAAACAGGAGAATTACATGCTATCTAGACTACATAATTGTATATGGCTCAGAATATGTGGAGTGTTCGCTTGAGTACCACAGTCTAGGTAAACCTTGATAACTAGTGACTGACTGAAGACAGTAATAAGCAGAGAGTGGATAGTTGAAATATCTGGGACTGTTTGGTTTATAATACTCATATCGGTACAGAGGAACTACAGTGGCTGTCTTCAGATGTCTGAAGAGTGGCATGTGGAAGGAAGAATAAAATTTATCTTCAGAGTTCCAGGAGGTGGAAGTAAGTCCAGCAGAGGAATTATTTAGGGAGGAAGCTAATGGCAGATTCTAGAACTGTGGAAGCTCTTAAACTCCTGAAGGCAGAGACACTGCTGCAGACTTACACCTTTCAGTGACTCAGAATTTCAGTCTGTGGAAAGAGGAGAGTGTGGTATTTTCTTTTGTGATAAGTTCTTGCTGTGTAGCCCTGGTTGGCCTTGAACTTGTGACCTGTCAAACTCTGCATTTCAACTGCTGGGATTGTAGGCATATGTTACCATGCCTGGTGAGGTTTCATTTTCTGCAAATGTTTAAATAATTTGCTTACCATCTAGTTACTCTTAATTATTAACTCCTAGTCTTTGCAATTTCACCATATAATTCCCATGAAAACCCAGCATGTCTCTAATATTATACATCTGATAACAGACTGAGGAATTGTGAAATTTTTATTAAACAGTTATTACTTTAAAAAATGAAATATCTCACCCGTGTTTTGCCTCCTTTTCAGAGATGGTTGGGTCTTTACCAGTCCTATGGACTGTTAACCATATCGCTTCACTTTACTGCAGATGTATTAGACACTATTCTCTTGCTGGGAAGAGACACCATAGCAGGGCAACTCATACAAAAGAAAGCACTTAATTGAGGGGTTACTTACAGTTTAGAGGTTCAGCCCATTATCATCATGGCTGAGAGTGTGGCAGGTAGCATGTGTGGCCCTGGAGAAGTAGCTGAGAACTGCATCTTGATTTGCTGGAAGAGAGAAAGAAAGTGAAAACACTGGGCCTGATAAAAGCTTTTAAAATCCTCAAAGCCCACTTCCAGTGACACACTTCTTCCAACAAGGCCACATAACCTATCTTTCAAATAGTGCCTTTTTCTGGTGGCTAATCATTCAAATGTATGAGTCTGTATGGTGCATTCTATTTCAAGCCGCCATATATCCACTCCCTCAACCCCATAACTTTGTAATCATATAATTTAAAAAATGCATTCAATACAACTTCACAAGTCTCCATAGTCTTGTCATAGCCTCAATACTATTTAAAGGTCAAAAGCTCAAACTCTCAGAAACTTCTGGCAATCTCTTAACTGTAAACACCCATAAAATAAAAAAGCAGATCACATGCTTGCAACACACAGTGACACAGAAGCTACATTACCATCCTGAAAGGGAAACTCCGAACGCCTCACCTCCATGTCTGTGTCTAAGCACTCAAGGTCTCTGACTCCTAACAGCTTTGTCGACTGCAGCATACTTCTCTATCTCCGGTTCCACTTCTTGTTAGCATCTTTCCTCAGCAGTTACCCTGTAACCCTGGATCTCCAGCGTGTTAGGGTCTCTAACTCTAACTAGGCCTGACCTTCACAGCTTCACACAACGGCTTCTCTAGGTCTCCATCAGGGACACGTCCTGACACATGCCTGGCCTCACTGGTTTCCCATCGTCATGGAGGGAGATTTCTACAATCCTTGTCTTGTATTTTTGTTTTAATTAATTAATCAATTTTTATTTATCTTTCCCTTTTCTTGTATTCTTAACTCTAAGTTCAGAATCTCATGGACAAAGCTTCCAAGCTCTGCTGTTTGCTCGGTCTGGAGCTTGGCCTCTTTGTTCAATTATGTTTGTATCAGCTTTCTTTTGCTGTAATATCTCACTGCTTATACTTGTCTTTAATCCCTTTTTACTAGTTGGTAGCTTAGCTGGGCAGGGTCTGTCCTGAGGACACTTTGTTCCATTTACTATCAGTAAACTTTTTATCTCCATGAGCACTGGAATCCTTTTCTTTTGTGTTACACTTTCTGGTGCTCCCTTTCTCCTCAAACTGTACATTTTGTACCTCTCTTTGTCCAGTTTGCTCCTATTCATTATAGATATAAGCGTGACCTCTAATAACTGAGTGACAACAGTCAATACTAGGCTATCTTGAAATCTTTCTGCCAAAGCCATTAATCCAAAATGCTTCTATTATGCCTCAGGCAAGGTTTTAGTACAAGGGCAAAAGTAGATAAATTCTTTGCAAAAATATCACAAGAATGGTCTCTAGTCCACTTACTAAAAATCTTCCCCTCTGAAACTTCTTGAACTGGGCTCCCACAGTTCAAGTTTCCCTCAGGACTGTCTCTCATCTTGTTACTAGGATGGCCCCTTAAGCCCCATTTAAAGCATCCAATCACTTTTCTACTCCAAAATTTCAAGCTTTTCCATATTCCTCTTAACAGCATGATAGACCTTTCTGAGCAATACACCACTCCTTGCAAGAAACTTCTGACGTATCACTGTTCTGTTGCTATGAAGAGACACTTGTGACCAAGACAACTCTTATAAATGAGAACACTTAATTTGAGGCTTGCCTTCAGTTTTAGAGAGAGATTTAGTTCACGCTCACCGTGGTGGAAAGCATGGCACCATGCAGGAGTAGCTGAGAGCTCCGTTCTAATCCACTGGCCGAGATAGAGAAAGCACCGAGCCTGCTGCAGGCTTTTGAAAAACTCAGAACGTACTCCCAGATACAAACTTCTTCCAACAAGGCCACACCTCCTAATCCTTTCAAATAGTTCCACGCCATGGTAACTGAGCATTCAAAGTCATGAGCTTATAGAACCATTCTTACTCAAACCACCACAGTGGGCTTAGGACATTTGACTCAATCCAAAGTGAATCATTGTATGTTGGGACATTTTGAGAATACTTTGATTACAAACTAACCTTGGGGTTTAAATTTCTGTATTATAGTATTAGGCTTATATTTAATGTTTAATGTAGGAATTTTATGTTGCTCTTTATTTACTGTTAGGCTGTGTATTTTTTTTTAACATGGTCTTGCTGTACAGTTCATGATGGCCTTTAAACTAAATTTGTATCCCAGGATAGCCTCAAACTTGTAATCTTCCTGCTTCTACTTCAAGAAATTCTGTGCATGGACAATTGGTTGTTTCTATTCCTTTCCTTGTATAGGTGAATGCTGTGTCATTTATTACTCCTTTGTAGTAGTGCTTTTCAAATAATTTAAAGTGATACATATGTTACAAGATTAAAAGAGTCTGAAGAAAATGTATTTTTGGTTGTGCTTTGGGTAGAAAGAAGAAAGAATTGGAAAAGAAATATCCATGATATCATAGGCCCAGATACATTTAAATTATGAATGATTGTGAGTTGTGGCTAGTACTGGGTAAGGTGTATATATTCCATTGAAGTAGAAATTCTATCAGGAGATAATTTTCAAAATGACCATAAAATGGGTGTTTTAGTTATTAGTAATCTTGAACACATATTGAGACATAAGGGTTTAGATATGTATATATTAAATATAAAATGGACATTATATAATTTGTATAGTGAGGGAATGAGAGATTATGGTTTTAATAGTTTTTAAAGCATCTCAGGAAATGAGATGACTTTATTAATGAAATGACTATATTACTTTAGACCGCATTTGTTGACCTTTTGGTATAGCTCAACAAATGTGGTCTAGAGTAATATAGTCATTTAGGATGTAATTTATAATAAATGTGTGTGAGGCTGACTGTGTGCATGCAGCATGTGTGTGCATGTGTGCTTAGGTTTTTTTTTTTTTTTTTTTTTTTTTTTTTTTTTTTTTTTTTTTTTTTTTGTCAAATTGACACAAGCTGGGGTTATTTGGGGAGAGGGAACCTCAATTGAGAAAATGCCTCCGTTACACTAGCCAGGGGGTAACTCCGAGGGACATTTCTTGATAAATGATTAATGAAGGAGGACTGAGCCCACTGGGTAGTGCCATCCCTGGACAGGTGGTCCTGGGCTATATGAGAAACTTTGAAGAGCAAGTCAATAAGCAGCATTCCTCCGTGGTCTTGTCTAGGTTCCTGCTTCTCTGTTCCCGCCTGTGAGTTCTTTCCCTGACTTCCCTTTGTGATGGACTGTGATTGATGCTATAAGCTGAAATTAACCCCTTCCTTCCCAAGTTGCTTTAGATCACCCTCTTTATTATAATAGAAAGCAAACTAAAACAATATAATTGGGATATTAACAACATTAACATTTGTTTAAACTGAAGAAATAATTGACAGCTTCTTGTATACTGTCTGTGTGAGAGTGTGTGAGTGAGAGAGAGAGAATATATATATATGTATGTATATATATATATATGAATAAATAAGTGCTTGAACTCCAGAGGAAGAAAACCAGAGATAAGATTCTATATAGTAATATTTCTACTTAGTTTATCTTTCTGTTACATAACACAAAATTAAAAGTAACACATTTAGTGATTCTGATTTTACAAAGAACAGGTCCAGTTCTTGTTTTTGACTGTGATTTCTTCCACTCTTCAATTTTTGACATTCCTTTTCTTTTCACCAGTCTCTTGATAACTGAAAAACTCTTTAAAATATTTTTTCAGAATACATTCATTAACAATAGCTTCTTTCAGGTAAGAAATGACCCCAATAAACTGTGAATTAAATTGGACTAGTACACATGTAAATCATAGTCTACTACTTGACACTAAATTGAGATACTCCATAGTTTTCGGTTTTCCTTTAAATGACAATATAAAACTTGTCATTATCTTTTTTATGCTAAAAGCATAGTTGTAATTCATGGAGATTTAAATTTAAATTCCAGGAGTTTTCTCTGTTGTTCTCATTGAAATTACAGAATTAAACTAAATTATAAAACTCCAGTTGAGTAGATATCAGAGGTGTTGTGGAGAGAAAGTGGTTTCTGTATAGTGTTTCCTGCCTGGAAAATAACCAATAGAGTTTAAATTTCTTTTATAGTTGGGATCTCTCTTTATAATTATTTATTTTACATCCCAATCCTAGTCCCACTCCTGGTTCTGCTCTCCCACAGTCCCTCTTCCAGTTTCCTTCCCTTCTCTAAGAGATTGGATCTCCCCAGTATCTCCCCACCCAGGCACATCAAGTCTATGCTGGGCTAGGTGCTTCTTCTCCCACTAAGGCCAGACTAGTTAACCAAGTTTGGGGAACAGATTCTACAGACAAGCAACAGCTTTAGAGAAAGGCCCTGCTGCAGTTGTTTGGGACCCACCTGAGGACTGAGCTGCATATCTGCTACATATTTGCAGGGAATTGGGGGTTAGTCCAGCCTATGTGTGCTCTTTCGTTGGTGATTCCGTCTGAGAGTCCCCTGGTTAGTTGATTCTGTTAATCTTTCTGTGGAGTTTATCCCTTTTGGGGCCCTCAATCCTTCCTCCTGTTCTTCCATAAGAGTCCCCAAGCTCCATCCACTGTTTGGCTGTGGGTCTCTGCATCCCTGTGAGACAGCTGCTGGTGGAGCCTCTTAGAGGACAGCTCCTGTCTGCAAGCAGAAGATTAATAGTGTCAGAGATTGATGCCTGTCCATAGGATGGGTCTCTATTTGGACTAGTTAGTGCTTGACCATCCCCCAGTCTCTGTTCCATCTCCCATCTCTGGGTTTCCTGTCAGCAGGATAAATTTTGGGTAGAAAGTTTTGAGGGTGGGTTTGTGTCCATATCTCTTCTATGAGATTTAGTGAATCTGGTTTTATGTTGTTGTCCTTGATCCACTTGGTCTTGAATTTTGTTCAGGGTGATAGGTAGGGATCTACTTACATTCGTCTACACAATAAACATACATTTAGACCAGCACAACTGGTTGTGTATCTTTGTTGAAGATACTTTCTTTTTTCCATTGTATGTTTTTTTTTTTTTTTTTTTAAGTCAAGTGTCCATGGGTGTGTGGATTCATTTCTGGGTCTTTGATTCTATTCTATTGATCAATGGGTCTTTTTCTATACCAATACCAGTTTTTA
>BDUI01000004.1:3215054-3263335 GCA_002335545.1 Apodemus speciosus
TCTTTCTTTCTTTCTTTCTCTTGATGTTGTTGTTTGAGAAAGGGTTTCTCATAGCCATGGCTGTCCTGGAACTCGCTCTGTAGACCAGGCTGGCCTCAAATCTGCCTGCCTCTGCCTCCCAAGTGCTGGGATTAAAGGCGTGTGCCACCACCGCCCTACTTGCATAATTTCTTTATATGTGGCCCTCCTTCATCCTTTTGTTTTTGTGCTAAGTTTTGGTCTCTAGAGGCTTTTATTGGTCATGTTCTCTCATGATTTCCCAGTAATGGGGAAGAGGAGGGAAAGGAGTCAAAATCAAGCCTATCCTTGAGTGAACAGCAAGTGAAAGGACAGCCTGGGATACAGGAGACACTGTCCAGGGATATAAGGAGGGAGGATATAAGGAGGGAGGGGAGGGAGAGGGGAGAAAGAGAGAGGAGGAAGAAATCACTGTTAAAACATTTCATGGTTGATCGCAAATGAAATTGCAAGAAAAATTGGCACATAAGGATATAAGATGCCGCACGCATTGAGAATAGAAGTTGTGGAGATAGATTAAGTTCAAGTCACATCCAGTCTGCCTACCATTGATTTGACTTTTGTTCTCCTGCCCATTAAAAATAGAGGCCTTTGGAGACTTTTTGAGATGCTTTCTTTCAAATTTCTTGCTAAGATTGCTCTAAAAGCTTGGCCAAATGTAAACAGTACTTTCCCAGGAATTAGGAGATCTATAAGATTTAACTGTTTTTTTTTTGTTTTGTTTTTTAAATTTACCTGTGAACCTATGGATCTGTCTTTTCTAAATTAACTTTTTGTCATTCATATGAATTGAAATCATTTGATTTAAAGACTTTTGTAAAGCCTGTTCTCACTTTTCAATTTGGAATTAGGTTTTTAAAAAGTTTATTAGAGCCTGGCAGTGGTGGCAGAAGCCTTTAATCCCAGCACTTGGGAGGCAGAGGCAGGCAGATTTCTGAGTTTGAGGCCAGCCTGATCTACAGAGAAACCCTGTCTCAAAACAACAACAACAACAGCAAAATGTTTATTAGAATCAATAGTCAAAGGACAAAACTAATATCATACATATTATTATGCCACGATACTTAGCATTATCTGAACAGATATATACACAAATAAGTAATGAGCACATTAATAATCATAAGGAAATCTAAATTAAAACCACAGTGAAATACAATATCACATATACTGGCATAGCTGTAATTAAAACTGCTAGGCCAGGTTTGGTAGTGCATATTTGCTACCACATTTGGGAGGGAGAAGTAGGAAGATCAGTGCAAATTTGAGGCCAGGCTCTTCTACAAAGTAACTTTCAGGCAAGCCAGTCAGAGTAAGATGTGTACAACACCTTCCACCCCCTGTGTGTCTGTGTATATGTGCTGGCATACCAACTGTCATGGAGGATGTGACCAACAGGGAGTTTTGAATTTTACTATTTGAATATAAAGTGGTCACAGTGAAGAACTGAGAGCATAATATCTCTACCCCATGCCTCTGCAGCTCTCTTCTCAGTGATTCACAATTGCAAAGAGAAACTATCACAAAAGGCTTATATAAGAATGAGCATAGAGCATATTTTATTTGTAAGATCAGTTCATCCAAAGGTGACTGCATAAAAATCATGGTGTATTCTTAACTGCCAAGTAATAATCAACAATGAAATGGAAGAAATAGCATACATCTTAGAGGTTATATTGAACAAAAGAAGCTAGAAATAGAAGTTATTTTTTAAAACAATGAAATTCAATTAATCCAAGGTCCTAGAAATCAGAATGCAAGCTTGCCTGTAGGACCACTAACTGAAGAGACAGGTGATTAGGTGTTTTTTTTTTTTTTATTTTGTTCATTGTGGATGATATAACCTATATATTTATCAAAATTAAATGAAGGCATATGCCTTCTACTGTTTGGAAATAGAATTTTTTTTAAGTATCCAGATATGGATTAAATGAAGTATAAAATTTAAACTCTGATGTTGGCTCTCTAGCACTCATTATAAAGGTTATACAATTCAGTTTGGGTTTGAAATAGGGGGTGCTGAAGAGTTGAGGATGTACTTGAAGAGGAAAAACTGGGACAGGGTAGGGTTGAATATGAACATGCTAGGAATTTTAACTAGTTTTTTCATTTTTCTTCTTGTGATTTCTCTTTTCTATATGTAAATGTATATAAGGAATGTATACCTACTCCTAAGTTTATTCAGCTATACAGTTTATCTTTACATTTGACTTAATATCTTATTTGACATGTGTTCTGCTTTCTAATCATGCAGATGTTTTTCTGAAAATACTTATGTTCATAGTGGTTTTAAGAATAGGGGTTCACTTATGAAGTGCTTGTGAAATCATAACAAGCATCTAACTGAAGGCTTTCTCTTGCCCAATTTCCATAGTAGTTGTCTTATATCATCTTACAGGAATAATATTTTGAGTAAATGTTTAATTTGGGATTTAATGTAGTTTTTTTTAGTGAGACTATAGCAGGTAATGTGTGTGTTTGTATAAAACTGTATGGTAGAAGACTGCCAGAAGCACTAAGCGTTATGTTCATAGCCAGCTATTGAGCTTGCTTTTAAATCTTCTCCTGGAAATATCTTCTGAGCTCACATTTTACAAGTAGGCTCCGTTACCTCTTGAATGGATGTAAACTCAAAGAAAGCATGATATCTATTTGAAAAGTATATTTCCTATCTATTGAAGTCACTTCTAAATCCTGTTGTTGATTACTACATTAGTGAAATTTAAAGAGCTAAGTGCTTTAGAAGTCTGTGGCTGCTCAGGGACTGTATTTGCATAATAATCTTCAGCAGGAAAGAATCAGAACTTTTTAAAGTATGTTTCAGTTAATATTTTAATATTTAACCCTTGGGTAAAGCAGATTCTTTAAAAGAAGAAACAAAGCTGATGTTAGAAAAGCAAATGATTTCAAAGTAATTTCTTGTTTCAAAATATCTGAAATATTTTAAACATTGCTTTGGACATTTCAAAACATGTTTATATTTTCTTACAACAATCTGCTTTATTGACCTTGTGGTACCATTCATTTAAATTTAGAGTTTTACAATGCTAGCAATTAAACCTATTTACAACTGATTTTCACTTTTTTATTTTTTCTTAAATAGGTCCTTTCTGATGTTGCTTGAGCTTATTCTCCTGCAGTTGGTCTCATTCCTGTTCGTTAAACATTAAGTTTCATGACATTAAGTTAATGCTCATGTGTTGTAGACCTCATAGTGAATGATATTGGAGGGCGAAAGCTTGACCTGTATTTTAAATGGTCTTATTCCATTTCTTCCATTCCAACAATAGCACAACCTTTAAAAATGATCATTTTACAGACACAGTCACCACTTTGACTTATGCTGAAGTAAAGAGCATAGTTGAGTTTTTGGAAAGTACAGGATCTACAATTTGGTCACTAAAACACAAACATACAGAATTACTACAATTAAGGAAGCAGGAAATTATTGGTACATAAGATGAACGTTTGTTTGAAATTAATATTTCAAATATAATTGTTTTAATAATTTGGTTAATTTTGGATAATTTTCTATACTCTTAAGTTGATAATGGTTTTTGACGTTCTTTTGGTAGAGATGATTCATTTTACTGTTTTATGGTACCAGTGAGACTCTAATGTTAAATTGATGTTTGGTTGTATGTAATGTACCAGCATTTAAATAATGAAATTTTGGACAGTTAGTTTATACCAGAAGTCCAGGGGCAAATGCTTATGCTGGTTTGATACCTAATATGGTTAAAAAAAGGGAAAAAAAAGAAAAGAAACTGAATTCACTGTTCTTTTATCTTTTTCTTCATGATCTACCCTTTGTGTCAGATCCATTTTAAGAAACTTTTTGTTGATTAAAGAGAAATCAGAGGTTCTCCTTTTCTGTGTTAAAAAGAAAAAGGTACCCAAAATGCACTGTAGTAAGACCTTCCAAACAGTGTTGTTGGTTAAGGAAAGAACCCTGACTTGATGTAATGTAACTGCTGGTGTTTACACTGCAGTGATAGTAATCCACCACCATTACAGTATCATCAGGTATTTAAATGTTAGAACATTATGTTAAAACGTGATTGTCATTTGAATGTTTTGTCTTTTGAATTAAATTTGTGTCCACAAAGATGTGCAGCATAATTGTTCATATATTTATTTACAGACTACAATTTCCGTCGCAGCTCAATAAATAGTCTTTCCCCTGTTAGCGCTACCCTCTCTTCTGGGACTCCCAGCGTGCTTCCTTACACGTCAAGGCCTTATTCTTATCCAAGTTATCCCTTGTCACCAACAATATCACTTGCTAATGGCAGCCATGTTGGACAACGACTATATATCTCCAATCAGGCCTCATTCTTCTGAAGAAAGTCTGGATATATTAGTATAAACTTTTCTTTGTATAAGGCATGAAAATTAAAATACTGTTGTATTTTAGAATTGGGTTTGCACATTAGACTTTAAAAACAAATATTTTAACATATTAAAAACAGCTATAATTCAGAATGACAAGACTGGTAGGATTTGCAGAAATGCAATTAAAAGTTATTCAGTGATAGCAAGCTACTACTGTGTGTTTTTTTTTTTTTTTTTTTTTAATTTGGGGGTTTCTAATTCCCAAGCTTGAAAGGATTCTAGTAGTTTGTTTTTTTGTATAACAACTTTGTAAAACAGCATTTTACAAATATTGAAGTACTTAAAGACAGTGGTTTTTACTAGATTAGATTACCAAGGATCGCTATCTATAGTGGAGTTTGAAACAGTTAATGTAACCAGAAGCATCTAACTATTATGTAGAAAGAAATGATGAGACAAAAAAGATTAAGATGCAAATTTTTGGCAGTAGTAATGAAAAATCAGTCTACCATTGTGGTCCTTGAAAGTAAGCAAATATTTTAGTTAATATTTGTTTCAGAAATAAATTATAACTTTGCTGTTAATATATTTATGGTTTTTATAGTTATAATTCATTTATGTTTTGATATTCATTACATTGTTTACATAAGAAGTGTTAATGTTTTTTAAATGTTGAAATCATGTGTTGTTTAATTTTATACTTCAAATTCTTGAACATTAAATATATGGCACTACTAATGTGTGTTTTGTTTTTATTAAAATTTATACACACACAAATATCTCTCATCTTTGAGAACATCTGTTTGTTTGCCAGGTCAACAACAGTTGCAGTGTCTTAGGTTTGCCATTTTCATGAGATCAAAGTGTCTGATATAAAGAGAAAAAAGTTTTGTAAAGACAAAATCACTTTCAAGTGCCAGTACAAATGTTTTGTTGGTAGATTCAAAGAATTACACTTTTTTACTAAAGTAATAATGAATGAATTTAGACCATTTTGACCTCATCAGTTTATTAGCATACATGAATATAGTGATACTTTTCATATTTGATACAGATTTTTTGTTTTGTTTTTCGACACAGGGTTTCTCTGTATGACTGCCCTTGAACTCACTCTGTAGACCAGGCTGGCCTTGAACTCGGAAATTCACCTGCATCTATCTCCCAAGTACTGGGATTAAAGGCATGAGCCATCACTGCCTGGCAAGATAGTTTATATTTCAAAATATTACCTTTGTATAAGCACTAGAGGCAGGATTTGCATGCATAGAATTTAAAATAGTTGAAACTAATTTTCCTATCAGCCTAATTTGAAATATCTATCAGTGTTATAAGAGTGGGTGAAAGCCAGCTTTCTCACTGCTAAAGAAGGCATATTCCCCATGAAGCACACGTGCTGCCTCTGTTCGCTGTGTGCGCTGCTTCAGACTTTCTCACTGAGATGGGCATGGGCCGCACCTCAGCACTGGGCTGCTCACAGCACAGTGTCATATGCTGGGCTCTGGGTTGCAAGTCATCCACTCAGAAAACAAAACATGCAGGGAATGCTTTCATTTGCTGTGAGACCACCCATGGGAAGACGAGACACGTTTAGTTTTTCATAGACATGTTTGTAATAGCTCAAATAAGTTATTATACATATTCTCACAGATTTTTTTCACTCTGGGGTGGACCCAACAGTTTAGAGAATTATAACCCACACAATATTCGAAGGCCCATGGTGACATGTTAAGTGTGTAAGCTTTGGTATCAATTCTTACAATATTAAAGCTAAAACTTTGGCAAGCGTTAAGTCACAGAGTAGTTGATATTTGGGGGGATATATTTGTATCATTTTAGTATTTGGTTTTTTTGCACAACTTTCATTCCCCCTCAGTCACAATTACAGCATTCATGTTAAACATTGATTTGTGTAGTGGTATGGATGAGTAGTAATCTTGTTCATATTTCATGAGACTCTACTAGACTAGCGAATGTAATTAATTGCATGCTGCCTCAATTTCTGTAAAAAAGGTTAATTATATATGACCCTTGCCCCAAGTGAAAGCCTTTTTGGTAGGTTACAAGCTGTTGATAGATCTTAGACAAGCTATAGCTCTGGGGCTGAGAAGCAGTCCGAACGGCGGCCTTCGTGAACTATTGTATGCAGCTTTTTTTGTAAAGTGCTACTGAGGTTTGGGATGAAAAACCACAACTTTTAGTATTTTTCAGAATGAATAAGGCCATTAACAGCAATGATTCAAAGTTTAGAAGCCATAATAAAAGGCTGGTAAAGCCAATTTTAAAAGAGCACACTTGGCAAGAAAGAGCTATAGCTTGTATCAAAATGAAATTATTAACTATAATATTGACATGCTGAACAAAAAGCTAGTTTCTAATTCAGATGTCCCTTGGTTATCTAAAACTCAACCTACCTGTAACCAAGGTTAACTCTGGGTCTTATCTCACAAGCCACTTATTTTTATAGCAGTCCTCATTAACAATCTGTTAGATTTTTTTTGTTGAAATTTAAAAGGGGAATGTGTCTTTTGACTCATGTTTTCAGAGTTTCCAATGCAAATCCACGGTCACTCGGGCTCATGCTGGGCTTGAGTGTAACATGGTTGGGTGGTGAGTAGAGCAAAGCTGTTCATCTCAACAACTGGAGTGAAGGAGTGGGGAGAGGAGATGAGGATGATTGACCCAGTCCCTAAAACAGGAAAGTTCTCTGGAGGAAGTTGGAAATGAACAATTGCTGCACACAGATTTCCTGCTGGCTCAGCTGGCTTCTGGGAAGTTCAGAGTTCCAGTCTTGCTCAGTCAATTCCTTACTGACACATGAAATGATCTAGCTGGCTGACTGTATTATGCCCAGACCTATTCAAGAAGGGGAAAAGGAAACCAACCCTGCCCCACACCATATTAAAAAGTGTGTAAACCAGACTCAAGGCCAGAAGATGCTTTTACTCTAGACACCTCCTGCCCCATCTTACATGGGGGTTCTGGAAGTGTGTGCTGCATGCTTATGCACCACAGTGCTGCAACAGGTCATGAATGTGGTACATCACAGACTTCTCATTCTGTAACTCCTTTCTTGACAGAAACAATGTCTTAATGACAGTTTCTATGACTGCATAAAAAAAATGACCCAAAGCAACTTGGGGAAGGAAGAGTTTGTACACTTGTATTCTACAATCCATCATCATTGTAAGAGCTGGAATTCAATGCAGGAGCCTAGAAGCAGGGGTTGAAGCAGAGGCCATGTGAGGAAAGCTGCTTACTGGCTTGCTCAGCTTGCCTTCTTGTACAACTCAGGGCAACCTGCCCAGGAGTCGATGGCCCCACCACCACCATGGGCTGTGCCCACCACATCAAACAATCAAGAAAAATACCTCATAGGCTCGCCCACAGGACAGTCTGTTGGGAGCCTTTTCCTTATTAAGGTTCCCTCTTCCCAAATGATTCTAGTTTTGGTTAAGTTAATAAAAGTCTAGCCAGGACCAATGGACTCAGGGAAGAAAAGCTAACAGTTTACTTAAACCATGGTTTCAGAAGAATGGGACCTTCTCAGACATGACATGGATACCTCCCCACACCCCCCATCTCCAAAACATTTCTTCCTATTAGCTTACTCTCAGAAGACTGCAGTCAGCTCTTGGGAGAACATGGCTCTCCAACCAATCCCACCTTTGTATATGTCCCTCTGTCTTAGGGTTTCTATTCCTGCCCAAATATCATGACGACAAAGCAAGTTGGGGAGGAAAGGGTTTATTGAGCTTACACTTCCACACAGCTGTTCATCACTAAAGGAAGTCAGGACTGGAACTCAAGCAGGTCAGGAAGCAGGAGCTGATGCATAGGCCATGGCGGGATGTTACTTACTGGCTTGTTTCCTCTGGCTTGCTCAGCCTGCTTTCTTATAGAACTGAAGACTACCAGCCCAGGATGGCACCACCCACTAGGGGATAGGCCCTTCCCCCTTGATCACTAATTGAGAAAATGCCCCACAGCTGGATCTCATGGAGGCACGTCCCCACTGAAGCTCCTTTCTCTGTGATAACTCCAGCCTGTGTCAAGTTGACAGACGAAACCAGCCAGTACACTCTCCAAGTCTTCAGTTCTAGACTTACCCTTGAATCTCAAAGAGGATGAATGTGACAGGGTTTTAAATGGCCTTGATCAAGGAGGCTAGTCTAATAGGTTGGTCCATGGACACTCTTCAGTGATAGAAGTTTTAATACCGTGGTAGAATCTCAGAGAATGGTCTGAATTTGCTAGGAAGATGATGCCTAGGTGCCAGGACCAAGATAAAATGTGCGAAAGGGCTGAGTGGTTGGTCGCCCAGTCATGGCAGGCTGTGGCTGGCTGTGCTGGGCTAGGGCTAGCAGACACCTGAAGCGCTGCTGCCGCCACACAGATACTGCTGCACACTTCCCTTTGTCCTTAAATCTGTTTCCCGGACAAAGGGAAGCTTTTGAGAACTAACATTAGTAAATCCTCTCCCAGTTTTCCCCAAATGTGCAGAGGTCAAGCTTTCTTGGAGTTTCTTCAAGATGTAACTTCCAGTGGGTGTCTAAGCAGATATGGTGGTGGAACTGAGGTCTCAGCTTGGAAAACCTGTGCTATACTTTGTTTCGGGGACAAACACCTCGGCAAAAGCAGTTTGGGGGAAAGGATTTGAAGTTCTGTGGTCCAGACCATGCAAGGCTGTCTGCAGCCTGGAGGGCCGTCTCCTTTCCCATCCTTTCTTAGAGTTCTGTCTTGATATTCTGCTTCGATACCAACTCCTCCAAAGTCCTCTGTGATTGCAAGTCGGAGCTGATACCTCGGGTCACCATTTGTATGTCTGCTTTACTATCTGACCCATTCTCCTGAAAGAGGTGGCAGCTGTCCTGTCATGCAGCTGAATGATGGGACATGCAGTCCCATCTTCATTGAAAACAAAAACCATCTTGCCCCCAAATCCCAGTTTTGTTGTTCTTTTAATAGGATCTCACTATGTAGCTCTGGCTGGCCTGGAACTATGTAGACCAGGCTAGCCACAGACTCTGAGATAGCTTCCTGAGTGCTGGGATGAAAGGTATGTACTACTACACCTGGCTTGCTTGCTAAATTTTACCTTCAGTCACTGGGCATAACCCATAATGTCTAGGAAGTGTTTAAGAACAATTTACTAATTTAATCAGAAAGTGATTCAAACCCCAAGGTAAGTATTTACTGTCTGGTGGACTTGAGAGAAGATTCAAGTTCCCTGGGGCCCCTGAGGCCCCTGAGGCCCCTGAGGTGTGAGCAGGGTAGAATCGCAAGCCCTTTACAAGATCTGCATGATTGCCTTGTGCCCAGCATTGTTTTTCCCTTTCTAACTAATTTAATAAACATTGGTTTTGGCAAGATTCTTCAACTTCAGTGAAACAAGGCAAACACGTAACATTTGAAAAAGTATTTATTGGAAGTAACGCAATATACAGACCTTTTCTGGTAAAAGTTCATAATTATGAAAAATGTCCATAGATATGGAAAACTGATTTGTGTTAGATTTTCCCATTACTAAGGGCAGTCTTTAGGGTTCAGAATGTATTTTTTGAAAAACTCTGTAAAAGAAATAAAGGCCAGCTCCTTCCTTCCTTTCCTCCTCCTCTCCTTATGTTCCTGCTTTCTCCCCCACCTCTGTGGAGAAGGCAGCCAGTAGAGACAGTGCTGGGATGTTTTACAGAATTCTTAATGTTTGCATGAATTAAATTTCCGACATACTTAGGGGATTGTTGGTAATGGCATATGGTGTTTTCATAGCAGGAGGAAACTCATTTTTTTAATTTTATTGATGTCCTATGCAGTTTGAGAGGAGCAGGCACGCTTCAAGTGTCTGCCAGTGGCTCTGCCACACCCTGGGTCACACTCACAGCTGGACTGGCCATATATCAAACTTTCTAGACTTCAGGGAAAGCAAGGACACAAAGCATTGCCATAAAAAGAGAGTGGCACAGAAGTCAGTTTCCCTTCTCTCTCTATTTCAGGTGCCTCCCAAATAAGGACGCTTAAATTTAAAAGCACTCATATTGTACTAGGGTAAACCATGGCTGGAATGGAGATGTCAGGACAGTTTGTGGGAGTTTGTTCTCTCTTTCCATCATGTGATTTCAGGATATCAAACACAGATGGTTAGACTTGGGAGCAAGTGTCTTTGCCTCACATATCATCTTGTGAGCCCAGGAAGGCTTTGGCTGTAACTGCACGCAGTTACATGAACGGGTTACCTGAAAGGGAAGCTGGGGATGTATGGGAAGGTGGCAAAAAAGAGATGGAGACCAAGATAACACATGCTATTCAAGGTCTCAAAGTTTAGTGGAGAAGTGGAGCAGCATTCAGCCCATGAGATAAGCTATGCATGTTACAAATAGCAAATTGGAAAAGTGGGATTGCCTCAATCTTTTGCAAGCATATTATTAAGTAAATTCCAAACGCTGGACACTGAGCTATTTACACTGCTACATTTTGGATTTGGTATTTTGATTTGACTATAATTATGCCCTAGTTCATCTTTTTAAAAATAAAAATATAGCTCATTTTTTATTTTAGAAAATAAAAGGCTTTGGATAAAAAGAGAGAAAGAGAGAGAGAAGGAGAGAGAGAGAGAGAGAGAGAGAGAGAGAGAGAGAGAAACTCCCAATATATATATTTATGCAGGGGGAAAGCATGGAAGCTTCTCAGCAGAACCAGTTCAGTTGTTCCACAGGTGGCTAGTGTTTCTCAGGAGACTGCAGGTCCTTGAACTATAGGCTTCACCTTGGTCTGAGCACTCCACCCAAGAGGGGGGTGGATTATGGCTGACACAGGAGTTCCCACTCAAAGGCTGGGAGAGGAACTTCACATATGGTCGATATCAAGTTCCTGCCAGGTGGCATGGCACCTCAATAAGGCTCTCTACATTTGGGGTTTCCTTTCTTTTTTCTTTTTAATTTTATGTTGCTTGTGATGCCCTGGGAGGCCAGAATCCATTACTGGAATTATAGATGATTGTTATCTGCCATGTGATTGCTGGGAACTAAACCTGGGTTCTCTAGAAGAGCAGCCAGTTCTTTTGTGCACTGAGTTCTCTTTCCTGCTCCCTCAGGTTTTTAAAACTAGTGTATATTAGTTGTACAAAGTAAGATGTTTTGCTACAGTATCATATTACATATGTAGTTACTTAATGTTCATTTTACCCCATTAATCTTGTTTGTGTGTGTTTGTATGCGGGGTGTGTGTGTGTGTGTGTGTTTGCTTGGTTGGTTGAGATGGTCTTGTGTAGCTTAGGCTGGCACAGAGCTCCGTGTAGCTGAGGCTGGCTTTGAACTCTTCATCCTGTCTCTCTCACTTCCCAAATGCTTGGATTACAAGCACATGAAGCTCACGAGGTTTCCAGTTTCCATTTCTTGCCTATTAATTTTTTCTTCATTTCCATCTTGTCCCAAAATCCTAGATTTCACAAAGAGGAGAAGACATAAACATATCTCTTTGGGAGGTTGGGTTGTTTCACTTAATATGAGATCTATAGCTCCAGAGTCTTTCCCTCTAACAACATAAAATTCTATAGTGAATATAAAGCTATGTGGCACATCTTCTGCATCCAGCCGCCTGCCTGTTGGTACTTAACACGTGCCATTAGGACACCTCCACAGTCAGGTGACATTATTATTCTCAGTGTGGACTCGGGAGCTGTACAGCTATACCCAATGCTGGTAGTTCTGTTTTTTAGCTTTTACTTCTCTCTGCGTGTGTAAACTTTATACTGATTTTTCACAGTGGCTTAACTATTTTACATTCTATCTATAGTAAATGACAGTTGGCTTCCTGTCTTTCTATGCCAGCTAGCATCCATTGTTTTCGGTTGGTAGCCAATCTGGCCATAATGAGATGGACTCTCATAATTTTGATTTCATTGTTGCTCTGTTGATTGGAGACGTGAAACGATATTTCCACATGTTCATTGGCTGTTTGTAGTTCTTTGTTTGAAAAATGTCCATTCAGTCCATTTTCTCACAATAAGGCTATCTTTACAACCAACACATCAATAAAATTGATTTAGTATTTTATCTTGTTTTGAATAAAGTAATAGTGGGTCTTACATATGCTAGTAACCTCAGTTTGATGATAATTAAGTATAAAGAGCCTGTGTAGGTCACAAAAGAGAGAAGCCAATATGTACAAGCAAAGAGTAAGCCATTTTATACAGGAAATAGAAGTCTCATGATCACTATAAGGAAATGAAGAAAGAGAAGCTATCAATGCTGACATCATCTGGAAGTGCCAGAAACTCCCCGGTTAGCTGTTGTAAATCTCAGGGCCCTTCCTGAACCTATTCAGAGTCACCTCAGTGGGCAGCAGAAGCTGTGACTCTCAGGAAGTTACTGTCTGGGGCTTCAGTAGTCAAAGCTATTGAAATGCTCATTTGAAAGACATGCTGCTGCCTGGTGGTACTGTTAGCAAGATAATGTAAGAGAGTAATGTGATGGAACTAACTGGAATTAGCTATCTCCCTCACAGAGGAAGATCTAACTCCAGAGATTTGTGGCAAGTGTGACACAGTTGGAAAGCTGATGTTTTCTTTCTCTCTAACTCAAGCCCAGGCCTCACAAAAGGCCTTTCCATAGACCCTCCATTAGGAATTTCTCAGCCAAACCATGGCAGGCAGCCCCGAAACAAAACAAAAAAGCATTTTCTTTATACATAAGTTTAGCATTTAGATACCTCAGCGTGTCTGCCATTGAGTGAGAAGAAAACTATGGGCTTTGTAACAACATGCAACGTATGCTTAAGATTTCATGCAGCATAGCAACCTGACTGTGGTAAACTGGGACAGGAACCGACAGGAGGCAAATCAAGTCAGCAGCTATCACATATCCAGTGGGCTTTTAAGGCCACAGAAACCATAAGCTTGACTTGGCACTGTCCACAGGAATCTACAGGGTGATAATTATCCCCAGGTATCAATTCGACTGGGCCGTAGTGGCCAGCTGCTTGGATAGGCATTATTTGTTTGGTATGTATTAGGGGGGGTAACTCAAGAGGCTGTATTTTCCTTTCTAGTGTGCAGAGAGCGGTCTAGTAGACTATGTGAGTAGAATGAAAAGGGTGGAGTAAAGCAGCCCTCACTCCTCTGTTTGGTTCACTTTAAATAGGACATTAGCATTTACTGTTTTAGTCTCAGGGTTGGATTGAAAATCACTCCATTGCTTCCCGGTTCTTGGTCCTTTGGAACTCTAATGAATCTGTGCCATCTTCTCTTCTCCTTTTGTTTAAAGTTTTATTTTAACTCTTAATGTTATTTTTATTTTTCATTATGTGTCTGCCTGTGTGTGGCTATGGGCACATTTGTGCAGGTGCCTGTGGAGGCCGAAACAGGGCAGTGGATCCCCTGGAGCAGGAGTTGTAAGTAGTTGTGAGCTGTTAGATGTGGGTGCCAAACTTGGGTCCTCTGGAAGAACAACAAGTGCTTTCTTAACTCCTGAGCCACCCTCATTTATCCTAAGGAACATTTCACACCTGTATTTCATGGGCCAACTTAAAATTTTGTTGATGTTTGGTCCTTTTTGATGGTTGCTATGGTATCCTAAGGCACACATTAAAAAAAAAAAAAGCTCTTGGTCACATGAGCATTTTCCTCAGTGATTTTCCTTATATAATTTGGATGCAACCTAATAAGGAATAAAGTTGTCATCATGTGGCCTTCGCTGGCTATGCCCATCCTAGTTGGAAATGGAATTTGCAAAAGACAAACCCTGCTGTGGCTTTTTAATTTCTGGTGACCCTTGACTTTAATCCTGAGTGGTTTGTTTAGTACGTGTTCTTTTGGTCTCTTGCTTACCTTCTGATAGTATGAATTTGATAGACGCAAAATTGTAAAATAAAGCCCAGAAATGGTAGAGACAAAACAGTTTCGGAATATGTGGTACAGATGAAAGGGAGGAGGCCTTACACCCGTGCTTGTCCTCGTTCATCTTCAGTTTCCTGTTTTTAACCTTCGCAGCACTTACAGAGCATCCTGCTGTAGAGATGCAGTGCTGAAATCCACTCAGGCCGACTCACTTTTTTATATGAATTTAAAATGTAGGCCCTGCTCTTTGTCTTGAATAATTTTTATATTACTTTCATAGCTTAAGGTTTCTTAAGGCATTTGTGTGTATGTATTTAAGTGCATTTTAGCAGAACAGACTGTCATGTTGAAGTATTTTAATGGTTGAAGTATTGTTTATCCAGTAGCACCACAGATTTCTCAGAGGGAAACCTATTGTGTTTATCTGTGGAATTTTTCAATTCAGGCTTTGGCACGTGATAGGAGGCAGGAAATAAGAGGACCAGATCAAGGATGTGCTGATTGATGAAAGCGTATCTGGCACTTTAAGGAAGTTCACTGGCAGAGAAAATCAATTTGATAGGTATAATTGCTCTTTTAAATTTCCTACAGATCTAAGAGTTTAAGATACCTCACAATAACTTCTGGAGACAGGTTTAAGAACACACACACACACAGATGTCCTGTAGATAGGTTAGGTAAAGGATAGATTCAGATAATAAAATATAAATGGATAAGTTTTCCAAGATGGCAGTTATTATTGGCTAACCACATTAAAAGGAAGAAATAATTTGTTTTGATTTTTTATAAATGGTTGCTTTATTTCTGTTTGTATCAAAGCATCAAAAAGGAGAGAGTCGTGATTCTTAGTGGCTGGCGATGTGGCTAATTTATACTCAGTATCTCCTCAGTTATGACTCCACATTTGTAAGAGTGAGGAAACTAGAATTCTACAGGAAAATGTGTGCAGAAGCACCCAGCACCATATCAGGCACATACCAAGTAGTTAGAACTATGCAGTTGCTGTGTAACAAGCAGAGATAATGTAGAGAGTTTATTACAATGAATGCTAATTAGAGCCAGAGTGAGGCAGAGGCAAGAGCAAGGAGGAGGCGGGCAAGCCAGTGCCTACACCTGTAGCCTTGGACAGGTGCTTAAGTTTTCTGCTCACTGATTTCATTTGCTCATAAAATGGAGATGCTAAGACCTCACTCGTGGGGAGTATTCAATCATCCATTGCACAGAATGCATTAGGAACAGTGCTTGGCAGTGGCAAACACTCAATAAATTTCAATGACTCTTAAATTACATGTAAAGGACTGTGCTAAGAGTTGTCAAGGGTCATGACTCTCAGAGATAAATGTAATTTGGTTCCATTTGCAAGTTTCCTAGTGTGTATGGTGGGAGGGGGGCAGTCTTCATTACACGGGCCAATTATTACAGGCAGGATCACCCCATGTGAGTTCCAAATGTCTTCCCGCCCTCTTCTGTGCCTACCTTTTCTTCTGCCTCCTACATTCCTTGGAAGTAAGAGCCAGCACCATCCATCTTTGTTACTTATTAGCCCCCACAGCCACTAGCACAGCAATTTGCAATCAGATAGTTTTGAAAGTTTGTTAGGAGCAGAAAGTAAGGTGGTTCCACTTATGTTGGAATGTGTCACTAGAGGGTCTGAGTTGCTGGAGATTGGGAGAGACTCCTGGATTTTGTCTTACATTAGACCTTTCCTAGTTGACTCATTGAGGGTAGACCCTAATGGCTGTCTGCTCATGGCCTTATCTTGGCATCTCTCCTGGTTGTGTAACTGAGACTAACCTTGATGGCTGTCTGCATGGTATTTTCATCTTGCTGATAGAACCCTAAATTTGTTCACATTTTGCTTAAGTAGATTTTGAAGCCAAAGGACAATTTTATTAGAGTTTGAAAGAGAAACAACAGGGCCAGCAAGGATTGATCTCTGCAGATGCAGGAAAGATGGAGAAGAGGAAGAGAGGAAGCCATGCCTTTTTTGAGTTGGCAAACAGCCACATGGTGGACAGAGGTGGGGTTCAGAGAACAAGTGAGATTATCCAGATTCCTAGAAAAGCATGCTTGGGTTTTAACCAATATAATAAGAGAAAAGAAAAGAGAAAAGGAAGAAAAAAGAAACAGATAAAAAGAAGGAAATGAAAAGTGGGAACTTATTTGATTTTTATGTTAGATTTCACAGCTAAAACTAAAAAAAAGATAGGAAAGAAAAAAATCAGAACAAAACAAACAAAAAACAAAACTGAGTCTTACCAAAATGGGCAGGATTACCTATCTTGTTTGGTCGCAGCTCTGTAAGGGGCTTAGTCATATATTTTGTGGTCTGAGGTCCAAATGTGGTTGTGGGTCCCACTTGGCATCAGGAGTGTATTGTGATTGGCTTTTGGAGTCACCACAAGACTGAGACAGGCCTGGGGGAATGGGGAATGGGTTCTTGGGTTGTTTCACAGCCCCCAAAGGGACTGTATTTGGGGAGATGTTTTCTTCCTACTCCGAGGTTATCTATATGTGGTAATTCAGCATCGGGAGGCTGGAGAGATCCTGAAAGGAGGCAGCTCAGAATAACAAGCAGGAACATTTGCTTTTGTATCTGTGCATGAATATTACTTACTGCCGGAATGAGACAGAGCTCATCAACAATTCTCCCCACATTACTCCTGTAATAGACTTAAGTGCTGAGAAACCTGTTTATTTGACTAAGTGGAGAGGAATGGAAGATGATTATATAACAGCGCTTCATGTATTCCTTCTGAATAATTGCTCTAATCAGAAATTTATTTTTGGTATCCTCTGCTGACATTAGGTCCTTTGGTTTTATCAAAGCACAGATTTGAAAGTTATCCAAGTCCACCAGCAACAGAGATGTGCAGTGTTCCCAGTAGGGTCACTGGCTTTCTCTACCTAGAGATGACATGTCTAGTGGTCTCCTTGAGCTGTAAAGATGCGAAACACCACAAGGCTGGGCATGGGAAATGACTCTCTTTTACGAAACAATAGTAAGAATATGAAGATGGAATTATGGCGGGAGAAGAGAAACAGAATTATACTTAAAATTCAGTTATCTCTCAGGGTAGTTATGGTTAAGAAGAGTTACATATGAAAGCCAAGGAATAGGATGCCTTTACTACAGTACGGACCACAGTACAGTACAGTATCCCYGGGAAGTTGGCATTCTCCCAGCCTTTTGTGACATTTCTGCTATTTAAAGCAAAGGGGTAATACTAAGTTACTAAAGATGTTTTGGTGATGTATGATGAACACAGTGGTCCTTTAAAAGATTTAATTTTTGAGAAGATCTTATTTACTTTTATTTTATGTGTATGAGTCTTTTCCTGGTGCCTGTGGAGATCAGCAGGAAGTGTCAGGCTCCCTTGAACTGGCGTCAGGGACATTTGTTAAGCTGTGTGGGTGCAATGTGGGGGCTGAGAATGAAACCCAGGTCTTCTGAAGATCAGCCAGTTCTCTTAACTGTTGAGTCATCTCTCCCTAGCCCCAAAATTTAATTTAAAAAGTTGTAGTAAAGAGCAATAGAGCTGGATGCATGCCTTTAATCCCAGCACTAGGGAGGCAGAGGCAGGTAGATTTCAGAGTTTGAGGCTAGCCTGGTCTACAGAGTGAGTTCCTGGACAGCCAGGGCGATACAGAGAAACCTTATCTCAGAAAGCAAAAGCAAAAACAAAAACAAAAACAAACAAAAAAAAAGCAGTAGATATTAAGAACACTAGGACTTTTTAAAACTCATGCAATCAGCACCTTTTGAAATGATGATCAGGAACAAGGAATAACTTCCTGAACGTTTAAGTATTTATAAAAAGTCCCCAAATTACCTCACTCTGTTACTTCTCTATTGGTATAACCAAACTCAGCTCATTAAGTTTGATTTCTTCTCCCAGGACAGAAAGCCAGTTGTCCAGGAACAAGAGGTTCTGTATTGGCTGAGTCCTAATGCAGAGATTAGAGACTGAAAGGTTTGCTTTGTTTGCAGTTTGGGACATATCTAGAGACATCATGGTCCCATTTTTATATCTCATGTATACATGTAGCTTTAATGTAGCACTGCTGTTAATATGTAAGAAATATGATATAGCAACTTTCCAGAAATGGGAATGTTAGTAGAGAATTATATTAAGAACCAGAAAGAGCTAACATTAACCTTTTCAGGATATTTATTTCTTCGGTGAGAAATGAAAGAAAACAAGAGGAATGACAAAATTACTAAAGCTCAATTTAATCAAAGACAAACAGTCAATATCAGTCATGGCCAATTCAGTGGTTCTCTGCATTAAGGATATATCCACTTGAAAAAGATTTAAATTGCTTTAGTTTTATATAAAAGAAATCCCTGTCATCAGATTTATGTTTTAATGCTTGCCTGTATTTCCATATAAATTATTTCCATTAAACTACACTCCAGTTAGTCTCAAAAGATTTAGGATTCCTTAAGCATTAGGAATCTCGCTTTTTATTTCTTGATATCTTAAAGCATTCCTGTTTCAGTCTTGGAGGTAACAGAGTCATATTTTCTCTCCTGGCGCTCACCTCAGTGGCTTTCTGAACGCTCACCTAATGAACCCATCAAGCGTCTCTGGCATTCTTGTTTCTTCCATTTGACCTCATTCTAATATGTAATGTCTCAAAGCACATGCTTGGCTATATGTTTAAACAGCTGCAATATCGAGGGGGTGATGTTTGAATAGCTTTTCAAAGGGCAGTGAGACAAAGGTACACTCATAGTGAAGGCATCCGGAAGGATCTGGGCATAGAGGGATCTAGGAGCTTTGGTAAGGCCCTTTTCCAAATTGCAATTGTAGATCTAGATGATACCTAGGATGATACCCTGCATCCTTAGCACTTCAACCAAGCTAATGGGGAGAAAGTTTACAAGGGTCCTACTTCCATTTTTGTTGCTATGAAGAAAAAAATACAACAACGCTGACTAAAAGCAACTTAGATAAGAAAAGGGTTTATTCAGGTAACGATTCCTAGCTACTGTGTATCATTGGAGGGAGGTCAAGGCAGGAACTCCAGCAGCTAAGCCCATCAGATCTACACTCAAGGGCGGAGGGGCTGAGAGACAAATGCGGTAGACTGTTCTCCTGTTGCTATGCGCAGCCAGCTTTCTTTACTCTCAGACTGCTCAAGGCCCAGCCCACACTCATGGTGGATCTGCCCGCCACAATTAACCATCAAGACAACCCCTCCAGACGCGGACACAGGCCCACATGATATAGTTTTACAATTAAGCATCTCCTCCCAGGTGAATGATTTTAGGTTGTGTCATGTTAACGTTTAAAACTAACCAGGACAAGAAGTAGTAATCATTGCTTTCGGATCCTAGAAAAATAATAGTTATGTCCTACATTTGATTCATAATCTTGAAACTATGATCAGAATAACGAAGAAATTGGATGAAGTTATTTAAAAAAATTCTAAAACCAATATGCGTAATGAAATCCACAAATGTTGAGAATTTCCCGGTTTCATTTTCTTTTAACTACATATTAACACTATTTTGTTTCTGTTTCATCTGTTCCCAGAAATTCCCATTTATTCTAATTGTCTTTTTCTGGTTGGATGGCATTGTAGGCCAAGTCCTAACTCAGAAAGTTCACCTCTCCAATGGTACAGATTTGGTAGCTTACCCATGAGATCATCCTCTCTCAAAACCACTTTAGACAAAGTGCTATCCAAAAGCCGGTGTTTCCTCATTATTGCTTTGTCTAGTAATTCTGTCACCAACATGGATAATACCACTTCCCGGATCCCATCCTCTTGATAACTTTTGTTATCTTCAAATATGGAGGGAAACAAGAAGGCTTTCCTATTGTCACACAGGAGGTCTGTGAATGTGTTTAATCTCCATCAGGAATTTGTCAGAGTGCCCTATTCAGTGTAGGTCTCTCGGTAGTGCATAAAAATGGAGGCATATCTAGTTCTGTCACTGTTATCAGAATTTAAAAGTAGGCACCATAGAAAACTGTTCTTAGATGCTTCTGATAGATAGCAATGCTACCAACTCCTTGGAAGCATGCCCGTTATACAATAGACTTTTAAAGAGCCTGCAGTCTTGTATCTGAAAAGACGGTAGCACACGTAAGAACCTTGCTGCTCTTACAGAAGAGAAGGGTTTGGTGCCCAGCAGCCAAATGGGAGCTCATTACTGTCCACAGGTACTGGAAATTCCTTCAGAGCTGTGTGGGTACTTCCTGCATGTGGTACACATACATATATTCAGTCAAACATTAAATGGGATTATTTATAGACCAAATACTCAATTTTGTCCTCATTGTCTTTCTTGCCTCTGTTTTATTTACTCCTTGCATTAGTCTGATTTTTGTCATTGTGGCAAGATATCAAAAAAAAAAAAATCAACCCAAAAGGAGCCAATGGCTTGCTCTGTTATAGTCCCAGAAGTTGCAGCCCATGGTTGGTTGGCTTTGGTTTTGAGCTTGGACACTGATGGTAAGTGGTGGAGAAAGCCGCCCACTTCATGGTAGCCAGGTAGAAAAGAGAGAGGAGACTCAACATTTCTTTCAGGGCTCCTGTAATTATTTGAATCCTTCCAGTATACCCCACCCCACCTTCAAAACATGGTTGTGACCAAGCCTTTAACCTGGGCCCAATGGGGCACATGTCGGATTTAAACTATAAGGGACACATGTACTATTTATTCTTTGATAATTCTGTGTTTTGAGGTAGCAAAATTCCAAGCTTAGAGTTTAATTTTATACTTGTTTTTTTCTTTGACAAGACTCATTAGCTTATGGAAATGGAGTCATATTTCTTCCTCTCTTTGCTCCTCTGGTCTCAGATTTGCAGTACACGGAGTGTGTGGTGTGATGCTTTATTATTTTGAAAAATAAATGACTACAGAAAATGAATCAGTCAAAAATTGTGCTGCTTTTCATATTAGACACCTATAGATTAAGTATGAGTTGCTGGTTGAAAATTAAAATCTTTGTTTATGCGCATGGCATGTTCTGACAACATTTAATTAAATATAATTTAATGGGTACATAAGAAATGGGCGAAGACAATGTGAGCCCTCGATGTGCTCAAAGCCGTGCACTGTGCCAATTGTAGAAATTAAATAGATATAATTGAAATAACTATTGATTGAAGACGACAAGTGGGCAAAGCTATGGAAACTTAAAACAAGAAGTTTTTGGGAACTTGCATATGCCTTCTGTTCTTGGTTTTGTGAAAAGCTAGTTTCCAGCGATTACTGAGTCTGGTTCTCTCCAGCTCTGCTGTCTGTCTTTCGTGATTCCTGCTCTTTCTGCCTCTTCCGATCATGTCCTTCTCCTTGCTTTATAATAAATTCCAATCAAAAATATGTTTTTTTCCTAGCAATTCCAGGAATACAAGGTTGTTCAATTCCAGTAAAAAAAAAATTGACTATGCATCTGCTCACTGGTGCCGCTTAGAGCCCTCCCCGGGCTGCAGCAATCTAGTGGAACCGAGGCGCGGTGACTCATACACGGCCATCTCTATGGGATTTTAAAATGTTCTCTGCACAGGTGAAGACATTTCCCGTCTAAGCAAGGCTCAGTTGCAAATCCATTCCATACTTGAAAGGGCAAAATAAAATCCCTTCATTCTCTTGCTTCTGCCTTTTAAAAAGTAACTTAAATTCTAATCTAAGAATTTAATTTAGACTGTTCATTCAATTATTTATCCATTCATTCAGGGCTGGGAATATAAAAAAAAACTGAACAAGAGCAGGTCCTTATTGTTGAAGTATTTTATTACTTGTTCTTGTCAACATGCAGAAGAACGAGAATTGATCCACTCTTATCTCCTTGTACTAAGCTCAACTCCAAGGGGATCAAGGACCTCCACATAAAACCAGACACACTAAAACTAATAGAAAAGAAACTGGGGAAGACCCTTGAGGACATTGGCTCAGGGGGAAAGTTCCTGAACAGAACACCAATGGCTTATGCTCTAAGATCAAGAATAGACAAATGGGACCTCATAAAATTACAAAGTTTCTGTAAGGCAAAAGACACTGTCAAAAGGACAAATCGGCAACCAACAAATTGGGAAAAGATCTTCACCAACCCTACATCTGACAGAGGGCTAATATCCAATGTATACAAAGAACTCAAGAAGTTAGACCCCAGAAAAGCAAATAACCCTATCAAAAAATGGGGTACAGAGTTCTTACATTTCAAAATCAGCTTAATTATAAATATTTACTATTATTTTATTATATTTTTTGAAACAAGGTCTTTCAAAATATGTAGCCCAGGCTTACTAGGAACTCACTGTTTACCTGAGGGTGGCCTTGAATTCTTCATCCTTTGTCTTCCCTTCCCAAGTGCTGAGATTATGAATGTACTTCACAATAACAGGCTCTGTTTTGTTTTCAAAGAGGAATCTTGTGCATGGGCTGGCTTGTCATGGGCTAACAGCCTGTGTGAGATGTTTGATTTGGGTAAATTCATAGTGGATCATCTCAATGAGTCACACATTTGAATCTTACTACAATGTCAAAAGAACCTACAGAATATTTTCTCCTCTGTATGGTGTGAGCTGCTATACTAAGCCCTTCCTGGCCACAAAGGTCTGAAACTGTGAGCTAAATAAACATTTCACTTTTCAGAACTGCTTGGGCCAGGTGTTATTCTCACAGTGCTGAGAAAGGAACTATGAACAGAAGTAGACACCAGGAAAGCACAGGGCATGTAAACTGAGGGTTTACCACAAAGGAAAGAGAGCCCTCCTTGGTTTGTCACTGAAACAGCACCAAACTTGCTACTGCCCAGACTCATTCCCACCTTTCAAACGACACACAAATCAACTCCACAGATGGTCCATCTGTCTCTCACATTTTTGGACTCTTTAAGCAATGCCGGGGAGACAAGATGACTTGTTCTCACTCGCTCAATCTCTGGAGGGATTTGAATCCTGTTGCTCAAGCCTCCTTTTCCTTGTGTTTTCCCGAGTGCTGAATGGTGATCACATGGTCATCTACTAGAGATCAGAAGGGCAAGGTCGCTGTTGGCCCAGGCCTGCTTTTCTAGCCCTTTCACGTTTCTCCATGCATCTCATCTTTCAGGTAGCTTTAAATTCTCCATTTCCAGTTGTTATAGAAAGTCGTGGTTTTGGAGGGAAGCAGCGTTTGCTCACTTAAGCTTCAGACTGTGTAAGCCAGAGGTAAGCACTATACCCAGTGACCTATAGCTACCCAATGCACTGTCACACACCTTCTTTATCTAATTAAATACATTTGTGCAGCTTGACCTGTGAAGAAACGGCGGATTTGGATAATTATAAACTTGATTTAAAATAAATGCAAATATATTGTCATTGATTCATTAATTCTACTAGTATATATTTAACTTTGATACAGTTTAAATTCCATGGTAAGTAACGATAACGAAAACTCACTCTATGCTTACAAATAATATTTTATTTGTTCTTTGAGAATTTTATACAGTATGGTTCGAACATATCCATACCTCCACAAGTCCTTCGTAACTACCCTTTCTACTCTTCCATCCTTTCCCGTCCAAATTTGACATTTTTTCCTGCTTGTCCTTGGGAGTGGGGCCTGCCATGGCATGTGGTTGACCTAACAGGGGTCACATAACTGAAGAAACTGACCCCCCCTCCACCCTGCAGCTCTCAAATGCCAGCAGCTCCTTAGCTGCTAGTGGGATTTCATGTTTACCTTCCATGCTCCACACTGGGTTGTTGTCTGTCAGGAATTTAAGCAAGACTTGTCTCAGCTGCGCTGTTTGCTTACTCTACTGTGAGCCTTGGTATGTGATTTACCCATATTCCCGAGTGAGGGGAGAGGTGCCCTAAAAGCCAACAAGGAGTTAATCAAGGTGAGTTGATGAGCACAGCAGGATACTCAGATTCACTTATTAGTAACAATGAAGAAATGTTTCTATTTCAAGAAGCCAAGAGAGTTTGCCGTTGTTCATTGTTAGCTAGGGTCATCGGTATGAGGAGATGAATGTAGTGAGGAAGTAGCTGTGCCTTTCTCTGAAGAGACTCTGCTAGTGGCATTGGGAGGAGAACAACAGAAAACAATGAGAATGTAGTTAAATATCTGTGGGAAAGTAGTATACGTGGTCTTAAATGAGTTGTCAATCATATGTACTCTAGAATGCGATTCTAGATTTTTGACTGATCGCTTTTCCCCTTGGCTGTCTAATAACTCCCTGAAGCTTTGCCTACCAACAGTACAATTCTTGATTTTCTCCCTGTCTGATCATATCCTTTCATAATCTCTCAGCAAAGAACACCATTTTTCATTTAAACAGTTATGTCAGTAACCTTAGCTCTGACTCATCCCAGGCTAGAAAAGAGTTCTAATCTGACAGCATCTCACCGTGCCCACTGCTTCTCTTCAGCTCATCTGAAGCTAGCCTTTGAATTGTTTTTATTCCTGCTTTCTCCCTCAATCTTGTTTCCTTTCTTTTAAAAACTAGATATATTCTTTATTTACATTTTAAATGTTGTTCCCTTTTCTGGTCTCCCCCTCCAGGCCCCCACCCCCGTGAAAATCCCATAACCGCTCTCCCCTCCCCCTGTTCCCTAATTAACCCTCTCCCACTTCCCTGTCCTGGTATTCCCCTACACTGTGGCACTGAGCCTTCCAAAGACCAAGGGCCTCACCTCCCTTTGATGTCCAAGGAGGCCATCCTCTGGTGCATATGTGTCATGGGTAACTCCATATGTATTCTTTGGTTGGTGGTTTAGTCCCTGAGAGCTCTGGGAGTAGTGGGTGACTCATAATGTTGTCCCTCTATGGTGCTGCAAACCCCTTCAGCTCCTTGGGTCATTTCTCTAGCTCCTCTATTGGGGATCTGGTACTCAGTTCAATGGCTGGCTGAGAGTGTCCCCCTCTGTATTTGCCTTGTTCCCTTTCAATATTCAAAATGCTCTTTGCAAACAGTGGATCAAAGACCTCAACAACTACAACAATAAAAAAACCAGACACAATTTCATAAAATAGAAAGTGAGATATACCCTTGAATGCATTGGTATGGGGGGCACTTCCTGAACAAAACACCAATTGTTCAGGCTAAATTAAACAATTAATAAATGGGACCTCATGAAACTGAAAAGTTTCTGTAAGTCAAAGGTCACCATCAGAAGGACAAAACTACAATCTACAGATTGAGAAAAGATCTTCAATATAACCCTATATCTGATAGAAGGCTAATATTAGAAATATATCAAGAACTCAAGAAGTTAGACACTGACAATCCAAATAACCCCATTAAAAATGGGGTTTAGATATAACCCAAGAATTTTCATCACAGGAATCTTGAATGGCTAAGAAGACCTAAAGAAATCTTCAGCATCCTTAGTCATCAGGGAAATGCAAATCAAACGGACTCAGACATTCCACCCATCAGAATGACTAAGATTAAAAACACAAAGGACAGTGAAGATGTGGAGCAAAGGGAACACTCCTCCATTGCTGGTGGGAGTGCAAACTTGTACAACCTCTTTGGAAATCAATTAGGATGTTTCTTAGAAGATTTGGAATATTTTACCTTCAGTCCTGCTATACTACTCCCAGACATATACCCAAAAGATGCTCCACCATCCCACAGGGACACTTGCTTAACTATGTTCATAGCAGCTTTATTCATAATGGTTAGGAACTGGAAACAACCTAGATGCCTCTCAACTAAAGAATGTGTGGTATATCTACACAATGGAATACTACTCAGTCATTAAAAACAAGAACATCGTGAATTTTGCAGACAAATGGATGGATGTAGAAAATATTGTCCTGAGTGAGGTAACCCAGTCACTCTTTCTTAAGTCAGTGATGTGCTCTCAGATATTTGTATGACTGACCCTTGTCATGTAAACTGACAGTTTCTAGTAGGAAACAGCTCCTTGATCTCCCTTCTACACCACCCCCTTTCATTTCCCCATAGTGTTTATCATTTTGTGAAATCATTTTAGCCTTAATTTATTTTCTGTCTCTCTCAAATAGAACGTGGGCTTCCCAGGAGCTTTGTATTTCTCCGTGCTGTTCTCTGTCACACTCACAATTCAGAATACCAAAGGCACATAGTGGCTCTCAACACATACATACTGAGTGAATTCCATCATGCCTGTACATGCTAATGTATTGGTTAATGGGAATATAATCACATAAATGAAGAACTCAATCATTTTTACACAAGATTCATAAACCTAATAGCATAAACATGCAGGCAGTTTTAAAGTGTGCTAATAGGCCAAGGTGTGCTCAGTGATGGATCCCAAACAAACCAAAACCAAAACCAAAACCAAACCCAAACCCAAAACCAAACAAACTTGGGAAAGAGAAAAACTACCTTGAATGCATATTTTCCTTTGCTGCATTTTAATAACTGAATATTTTAGCCATTGTTTTCTGGGGTCACTGGTCCTGTGACATAGGTGATTAATATGGAAAGTATTTCATAGTGCTTTTTGTTAAGGCAGCAATTTACTGATTCTCTGTTATTTATCTTTCTTTTCTGCTTAACAGCCATAAATAAAGTCAGAACTCCTACATAAATCAAATGCTTTTAGAAATTTTGACTCAAATATCTTCTTTTAAAAAACGATTATTCTGGTTTTATTTAAAGCAATACAATATTAAATGCATCTTTGATACTCAGTTTTAATGTCGTTTGTATAAACTGCTTTTGCCTTTACCATACAGGCACAGGAAATAAAATCCAGTAGCACATATTTACCTATGATTTTAAAACGGACAGATCCTTCCTTATGTTAGCATGAATGTTTTATAGTTTATATTTTATAAATGCACAATATTACTAAGTTATTTTATATTTAGAAATTAATTCCTGTGTCACAGAACTAATGGGAGGAACTATGTTCATAAAGTTGTGCTGTTCAGTTACTTTACAACAATAATTTTCCCATCAGGAAGTTCAGAGACAAGAGGAGAGGAAAGGGGGTAAAAAAGCCAATTTTCCTGTTGCCATAGGGAGAAAATATGTAAACCAATAGTTGTAATACAAAGTCCAAATAAAGACTATACTTTAGAAAATAGATTAGAAAATATCCTATCAGATTTGCCTGGTTTAATTTAAAGGCGTGGAGGAACAAAGAATCTATGGAGTGAGATCCTTTCCTATTTCAAAGGTGAAGGGAAAGGGGATTATAGGTCAGATCTGCATCCAAGGAGATCTCATCCCAGGTGAGACCTACATCCTGGGAGATCCTAGATGAGACCTACATCCTAGGAGATGCCAGGTAAGACCTACACCCTTAGGAATTTTCAAGGGAAGTGGACTGAGGCCAAGTAGAAGGGCTTCCAGATCCTAAAGGGAAGCTTGGGTGTTGTGTTCGGTCAGGAAATGCCAAAGGGGAGAACTGTGAGGATCATGTTTGGGAGAAGGTTTGGGAAGCAACTGGACTGAGAACCGAACTTCAGGTGCAGACCTGGAAACTCGTGCAGTAGATCAGGCGATGCGTGATGGAAACAGCAGAGATTTGAAGGAATCTGTATTTGCTTAGTGAAAGATACCAGAGCCCAGAGAGGGTGAGTCATCTGCTCGAGGTCACAGAGCTCATTAGTGACATACCGGAGCTACAGCACTACATCTCTTACAGCAGTGAATCCAGTTACACTGGACACTGTTATTTTGCAGTAGGAAACAAATATGCCCACACAGTAAGAAATCATATGCGATATGCTTTCACTTTTTAGCCATTATGAAATAGAACACAGACATATATATATATATATATATGCGTATATATATATATATAAATACACATACATAATGGTGAGGGTGGTAGCTGACAGTTATCTAATCTTCTTTGTCAGGGAGAAAAGTAAAGACTCTATGTTTTGAGAGAAAAACCTATATTTAAGTATTTTATTATAAGCCCATATAAGCACAGTAAAATGGGATTTTCAAAGCACTAACAGTAGAAGAGCCTTAAAGGGATACACATCCCCTTTGCCTCTGAAGAGGTACTAGCATGACACATGCTTGATCAGATGTGGGCTGCCGTTGCTACCGCCTTCTTTATTGTTCAGGTAGAACTGAGGCTAATAGGCAGTTCTGCAAAGATTGCCCATTTCTGCTCCCACAGGGAGTTGTTGAGCTGTTCAGAAGTTCCACCTGAGAAATCTGACTGAAACTTTAGGAGGGGACAGACTTTGTGTTAACATGCCCAGAGCCACATTCATCGCTCTGGAGCCGGGGCTTATAAGAATCATAGGCAGCATTTTCCATGGCAAACCGTTGACCCAAAACTGAGCCTTTAAATAAATCTCTGGGTTCCTGTCACCATGACCTTGAAATTGTTGAATACTATTCAACTTTGAGTCACGGTGACTTATAATTCAAGCACCTGGCAGCTGAGGTAAGAAGATCAAGAGTTCCAGGCTAACCCAGTGGGACCCCAGCTCATAAAACACGAGTGAGAACATGAGGTACAGTGGAAACCTTAACCCTCTCTTACAATACCTAGTTGCATTTGTTAACTAGGCATATTATTCTGAACTTCAGATGTGAGACTCATGTTCTGATAAGAATCTGTTATATTTGCCCAGTAAGTAAATCCAGGAGTGTCTCACCATCAACATGTGCCCCACTGTTCCAGTTTACATACCAGCCGTGGAAGAGAATCCATTCATCATTACTAAAATAATGAGACCCCCTGACCCAGGAAAGCATGGGGAGGTTGCACTGCAGATTCTGAAAGAGGTAGAGACAGATCCTTTCTTCTGTCCCATTTGCTCTTGTTTCTGTGATTTTTGTTTGTATTTGCAATAGTTCCCACTTGTAGGTCACGCTGGTCATCAACATCATGAATGGTTATATAGCCTTCAATTCTTGATCCTTTTGCCTGTTATCGGCGTATGTCACCATGCCTGGCTTTGCATTTTTGTTTTCACTTTTCTTTTTACCAGGGGCTTTGATGATGCTATAGTAGAGATAGGTAGGGACAATGCCCTGTTTCTCTCCCACTTGTGGATGCTGAAACAGAAGATGCAGGAGGGTTGGAAGTGTGCCTCACAGGTTTGTGCCCAGTGTTCATATTGTGGTCGTTCTTAGTCCTAAAGAAGAATTCCAGCTCAGGAGATGCCCAGTCAGCTATTATTCAGCACATCTCTGGGGGGTCTGGGTTCTGAGCCCACAGTTTCTTGTGTCCTGATGGGATGGGATGTTGATATACCAGATAAACTATTTTAAGGTGGTGTCTTTTACTGAGAGAAAAGCCCAAAATTAGTCTCAGGAGTCCCTTTCCCCCTCCCATCTTTTAGCTATCAAGAAAGCAACAGCACCTCTGACTTCTCTTCCTTTTAGTCTATCAGTGGCTTCTTCCAGGAAAACTCAGGATCAAAGTTCTTACCTGTAAACAGAGGCGTGGGAGCTCATCCCCAGCCTAGTGAGCACCTGCCTGCTCTCAGCAGATAGCATTTGTGTGTGCCTCGTTGATAACATGGGGCATCCGAGCAGAACGCTGTGACTTGTACCTACCAAACATCCAAACACGCTCGTACTTTTCTTCTTAGCTGCTTTCCTTCCACTTTCAGCAGGGGGAGCAGCCAAGGGCAGTTCCACCTTCTGTGTTCCTCTCCCGACTTCCTAAGAATTCAACTCCCGCTCCCCCCCCCCCCCGAAGCTTCTCTCTCTGTGTTTGGTTATCCTCTTCCTCTCTGGAATAAGCACATGGGTAAACAGCAGCTGTAGCCTAACATGGGTAGCTTCCCAGTGCTCCGATTCACACTGTAAGATGTTTCGTGTTAAGCCTTCAGATAGTATGTGGGTGGCTCATGTCTGTAATCCCAGCACTTGAGAACTGAAACCTGAAGGCTTTGGTGAGTTTGAGGCCTAAGCAACAAAATAAATGGAGAACAACCTCGGGTCCTGAGGAAAACTTTGTCAAAAACAAAAGACAACACAAAAGTTCAGGCCAGTGAGTTGGTTATAAAAATACTTGTTGCTTAAGCCCTGTAAACTGACTTCTGTTCCTGAATTCACAAACAAGCCGGATACAGTGATTTTCAATTGTAACGCCAGTTCTCCTCTGGGAGAAGTGACAGGTGGAGACAGGAGAATCTCCTGGAGGCTCACAGGCCAGTTACCCTGTAGTACAAGGTACAACAGAACAATGTTCCCTGCATCAAGGCAGAAGGAGAGAATCAACTCCTGAAAGTTGCCCTCTGACCTCCACAAACGCTGTCCACAGGGTCCAGAGGAGGAGGAGCATCGGAGATGGACGTGCCATCTGCCACTAGTTTCTACAAGGCCTTCTATCAATTCCTTATGGCTGTTATCAAGGAGTGTTTATGAAATTATTACTTTGTGTGTGTTAATTAATTTATTGCTTTATGTGCATACAGCATGTGTACACACTCATGCCATAACACAGGAGTGGAGGCCAAAGGACAAACTGGGAGACTGTTCCCTTCTGCTCTGTAGGTCTCAGGGATCACACTCAGGTTTTCATCTTAGCAAGTACATTTACCTGCTGAGCCATCTTTCTTGCCTCAAACCATTACTATTGAGTTATAATGTGTATATAGTGAAGTGCAAAGACCTTAAGGGCACAGAGGAAGTGCTATCCCTTTTTCAGTTTTGCTTCTAGACTTACTCCTGGAACTAGCCACCCAAACAACTGAACTCTGGGATCAAGTCTGATATTTATTAATGTTTGATTATCTTCTGTAAATTTCTACTCATGAAGAGTGCTGGGTGAGTCTGAGTTAAAAACACCAAATGTCAGCAATAATGAAGTGCTTCCTAAACATTTTCATAATAGCCTTTTCCCATTATTCTTATGGTCACTGTAAGGACTGGGCTTTTCTAAGTTGGATAGAAGTCTGTAATTTGTTATCTATGCCTTGCCCAGTTATGCAGCCTTGACTGGCTGGACTACTCAGGATCTTACAAGTCCGAATCAGCAGCTCCCCAGGGCACTCTCAGACCTGTGAAACAGTGGCCCAAGGTTTGCTGAGCCTGTGGCTCTTCTCCAGATCGCAAAAAAAAAAAAAAAAAAAAAATAGTTATTAGCCACCTTGGGTGAATTTCCACATTTGGGTTTTGTGTCATGATCAATCAGAAGCAGTAATCAGGCGTTAGGATTAGTTGTATGTTTAGACAGCAAGCTGCCTAAGACTAGTTCAGTCCATTCATCAACCAAATTGATCATTAATCTACTATGAACCCTGTCGCTGTGCTTGCTACCTCAGCATTTTCTGCCCACAGCAGCCCTTAGTGCCAATGGCTTCTGCCTCTGTGTGCTATGAGCATGACTCCATCACATCAAGTCTTTTACAGTGTTTCTTGATGAGGGCAACATCCACCATGGAGAAACACTAGTTCCGTTACTCTTTTCCTTGGGGTATAACAATACTGTCTACTCCTTAATGGCTGTATAGAACTATGATCAATTCAATGACTGTTGTAGGTGGGAAGGAACCTTAATATAAGAGAGAACTTTCTGACAGTTGCAAATGTCTACCAGCAAGGTGTCTACCCCAGCAGACCAGACATTTCCCAAGATGCTGTTCAAGCAAAAGCTACACAGTTGTGTTTCAGTGATAATGTGGAAAATGGAACCCTGGTCTAGCTGCCCTCTAAGCCTGTTAACAGAGGCTGTGATTCATATATACTGTTAGAGAGCCTGACTGGTCACCAGATTGAGCAGAGGAGCTAGGGAAACAAGATGTACAAAACCTGTTATAGTCATACAGCAGTAGCAAAATTACAGTTATGAAATAGCAATGAAAATATTTTATTGTTGGGGGTCACCACAACATGAGAAAATGTATCAAATGGGTGCATTAGGAAGACTGAGAACCACTGGTTAAACACACAGCCAGTAACCTTATTTATCTTCTTCCCTTCTATAACTTCCTGCAGTATTTGAGGTCTGACCTATCTTCTCTCTTGGAAGATATTATGGCCCTTTGGAGGCCAGATATTCAGTCTGACAAAAAAAAAGGAGAAGAAAATCTTTGGATGGGGCCCAGATTGCCAGAGGCTGAGAGCCATGGTGGAAGATTATAGAATGGTGACCTTTAGGGGACAGTCAGGAGAGCAGTGATCTGAGACATAAAGTGACCGAGGACTTAGAAGGAGAACCATAGCACACATAGGCTTTTATCTGTGTGCTGTATTCGGGAAACAAATACTGATGTCATTTGAGAGTGGTCCTGGGGTAAAAGATGTGTCTACGTGAGTTTGTAAGGAATCTGGAGGAGAGCACATGACTGTGAGAGAAGTAGAACAGAGGATGATGCATCAGACATGCCTCCTAATTTATCCAACCTAGAAAATATTAATGAGTCACCACAATAATGATGTCTCTTGTCTTCCTGTATTTTCTTTTTGATCTCTTCCTGTAGTTCTGTGCCCCTGCTTCTTGGGTAAACTGAATCACAAAATGATAGGAATTGTCTTTTCTTGTCAAAGCATCTGCTCTGTTGCTGAGACTCCCTGCAGTTTTCCATTATGACAATTATTATAAAGATATGTACACTAGAAGATCAGATGGAAGATATCATTAAAATTAACGTGTAATTACTTTTTAAAAACAATACTTAAAAAAAAACCTGTGGGAAGTATTTGTATTTCAAGTATTTGGTAGAAAACCATAATTAGTCTAAACTGTGCTGCGTCCTTCTGCAGGCTTTGGATGCCTCATTTTGATTTACTTTCTTTGTTTTTGAAGAGGACACTAAGGACAATAATGATGGACTCMTTCATTCATTAAACAGATACATCCTGAGTGGGTAGACTCTAGAGATACATGATGAGTAAGAGCATCTCTCTCCTTTTGGGAAATATTCTAGATATTTTGCAAAGGCTAATTAGGCTACAAATTCTGTCTTTCTTAAGTTCTGAAATCTCCTTATCTCCTTTTCTTCTGTAAAGTGGGATTGTGGTGAAGACAAGAATACGTGACAAACAGCTAAATCCTGGGCAGCTGTCTTAAGGACAAAACGTGATGTCTGTCAAATCTTATGAAATCTACAAAGCAGGTCCTGAGATTGGATTTATCACCATGGGTTGGATGACCTTGAAGGTCCTTCTCTTTATGAATTTTATGTTGTTTTTCTCTTAGCTGTGGGTAAAGGAGCCTTGACCATATCTGACTGAAAAACTGATCACTATTTCCCACCTTCAGGTTAAGTGGTATGAACTGGACTAATCCTGATCAAATGCTGCTTGCTGCTTTATGCTGTGGATAAAGCATAGTCTAGTCATACAGTCTCCTACTCATGCCTACTTCTTTTGCTTTGAGCTTTTGCTTCTCCGCACACATATTCTTAGGCGTATATTTCTGTAAATGAAACTTTTTCTCTTAGGGAAAAATACACAGATGTGAGATTTACTATTCCACTGATACTTTGGAATGAAGAGGCAATTACCCTAAATTTATTCTTCATGAGAAGGGACATGAGCCATAAAATGGACGGTGAAAAGATTAGGTGAACTAAGGGCCTTCTCTGTCCTGCTTGGAACATGGTACATGCCCTAAAGATGCAGAGTGGCCAAAGGGACAGAGAGTGGAGGAACATATGCACTGCTGCATCTTGCTGTTGTCCTCTTAGTTGATTTTAGTGGAGGACAGAGCAGGCCGCATGGTCTTTCTGTTAGACAAGTCCTGTTCTAGTTACATGTCCAGCTCAGTGGCTGGGAGTGACCAGTTTACTAACCAACTGCCTTGTCTTGTCCATGCGGACTTGTGCTGCTGTTGGCCTGATTGCTGCCGCAGCAGTGTAGAGTTCTGTGTCTTTCCAGAAAGGGCATCTTCAGCTATGGAATTCTCTCCATGGGTTCTATGCGGGAATGTGTCATACCATTTTAGTGTTATCACTAACAATATGCGTTCCTAACAGTTCTTTTGCTTCTGTAATATTCTGCCCCTGTTCAATAGTCACTTCTCCCCAGCTGCCAGAACTCTGTGGTTAGCCACAGCCACTTTCCATACTATCATTTCAGGGGTTCACAATTTAGGTCAAAAAATCTCCTGTGGTGGGTTTTGTTATTATATACTGAATCCAGATTTAGATTAATGGCTACAGACACATTACTCACAAAAGGAAAGCACACCCCACCTTTTTGGAATAAACCTTTATCTTCAGATTCTTGTAGCCAAGAAGCCAAGGTTCATTATTTCCTTCACTGTGGAATGCCTAATGATCACCCGGTGTGCTAACCAGAGAACTTCATGTGTTTAATCACCCATGAATTGTCTGACACAAGAAGTGGCAGTATTTTATAGTGCAAAATGCATTAGTTAATGTGCTTTTTTGTATTTTATACTTTTGTGAATAATACTTTTTTCTTGGTCAGTTTTTCAGTGCATCATTTGAACTGATGACTTGCTGGACGTGGTGTATGGACGGCAGTATCTAGAGCCCATCTTGATACTAAAATCATCTCCTCAGATGTTCTTAGGGGTCATTACTTCAGAAGATGAGACCAAAATTCCAGAGAGGAAGCTCTCTCTAGATCCGTTCTTGGTTAACCCTCAAGGACTCCTCAGAATATCCTGAAGCTGTAGCTCCCCTGTCCAAAGCTGGGACTGAGAGCTCTTAGGGGATATTAAAGAACCATGATTTAATAAGAAAGCCGGTGAGCTTCCTTTATTGTGTTCTGAGGCAAGATAAAGATGGTGGACTCAGCTTGGGTGCTGACTAAATGAGCACAGTTTGCATTTCTCTTTTGTTATTTGTATTTCTTGGCAAAATGTGTGTGTGTTATTACCATTTCACAAGGAAAAGGAGGCTCTAACAAGTAAGTGGGTCTCCTTGGTCACATAGCGAATGACAGAGGTGGACTGGAACCCCTATCTCTTTGTCTTCAAAATCCATTTTATCAGTGTCCCTCTGCAGAAGATGACATTATTCTGACCTTACTCTGGGTGTTTTCTGACCAATGAACTTTGGAAACCTTTAAAGTAGAGGGAAAATGCCATTTTTTTTTTTTTTTAAAAATCTGACTTAGTTAGGATTTTATTGCTGTGAAGAGACACCACAACCAAGGCAACTCTTATAAAGGCAAACATTTAATTGTGGCTGCCTTACTGGTTCAGAGGTTCAGTCCACTATCATTACGATAGGAAGCACGGCAGTGTCCAGGCAGACGCAGAACTGGAGCTGAGAGTTCTACATCTTGATCTGCAGGCACCAGGAGGTGACCGTCCACCACACTAGACATAACTTGAGCATATATGACCTCAAAGTCCACCTCCACTTTTGCAGGATTTTCCCTGTCTAATTAGATTAGGGCAGCAGAAGGCCTGTGATTGGACAGGGAAAAGGAGGTGGAGTTAAGAGTTGAAGAGAGATGGCGAGCCTCTTAGAGAGAGAGGAGAAGGGAAGGCAAGATGGCAGCACACATGATCCCATCGTGGCTTTAACCAGCCACAGGTAGTTATGATATCATAAGGTTAGAATACTTGGGATAAAGCTTTTATCTATATCAATTGGTTCTGAAATTGTTGTATTGGCATCTTGTAAATTGTGATTTTATTGATACATAAGTCTAATTGGTTAACTATAAGCTTTAGGAGTATTGATTTTACTGGGTTACTGGGTATTGTGGTATCTAACCGTGAGGTTGGTGGCCCAATTTGGTTACTGGAATATGGGATAGAGCTGGCGGGACCCCGCCAGTGCATAGCGTTGTGGCCCGCTGGCGACGGCATTAGAGCAGGAGCGTACTTTTTTTATTATGTCCTGCAACATTCCATAAAGATACACTTCCTCCAATAAGGCCACGCCTCCTAATAGTGCCACTCCTTATGGCCAATCATTCAAGCACATGAGTCTACGGGGGGGGGGGGTTGGTATTCCTGTCAAACCACTATAGTCTCTATTATCCATTAACTGTTTTTTAGCTCATTTCCTCTGTATTTACTCAGTTGGCTGGCCTGAGCTGAGCTTAATGCCTCAGTTGCTCTGAATTTTGTTCTTATTTTTCTCCAGTGCCCACACCTGAATCCAGGACTTCATGCAAGCATGCTGTAATGTCCTTGGTAATCTGGATAACTCATTACCTGTACTGGCCCTGCCCTGCCTGGCCTTTTCTGTATCTAGTCTCTTCTCTACTCTTTTTATGAGCTAGACTTTTGGATATACATTTATCTTAATGTTGTATTTGATAACTGGATTCCCTATGGCTTCTGTTGGCCCACAGGTGGGACAAAGGAAATAAAAGAGGGTCGGTTCAGGAAAATAAGCCCAAGAAGTGTCTGACCTGCTCCAGCTTTCCTGCTTCCAATGCAGAAAGACTTTTCATTCTGTGAACTGTAGGCAATTCTGTAGGTATAGACTCCTGCCCTGGAATAATGTATCTTCTTCATGGGAAGAGATACCTACTCTAAACATCACACAACTACAAGCTTTGATTATTCTTGACCTTTCTATTACATTCTGTTCATTTTAAAATACTTTAATGTGAATGTAGTGAAGTGTATGTGGGAAGATATTGATTCTATCTCCTACAAAGATTTAACATTAGAAATGACATAAAAGGACTCTTCTTTGGGAATTTCACTGGGTGTTTATACAAATCATGGATCTACATTCTAGCCATGGCTACAATACATATTTATTTTAATGTTGCTTTAATTATTGATTCTAGTTCTACTCTGGGAGTTCTTCAAATAGCACAAGGATTGTGATGGCTACCTTTTCATTGTGGAAAGGTATTCAGTCTAGTGATCAGACTATAGGAAGACATCTCTCTAGGTTCAGAACTGCACTGAAGACTTTGCCATGTTTTCCTGTTTGATGAGACTATTATCAGAACATCACTGCACAAATTTTGGAGCTGTTCTTATAAACAGTGTCTAGATTTGCTTTAAAATGGGAGCTGGGCACAGCTCAGCTGGCAGGTATACTTCAGTATTTGCTTTTTGTCTGTGTGCTCATGAATTGTCATCTTATTCCTTAATGATACGACTTAGAAAAACTTACCCAGGATTGCTGAATCTCAGTTTCTTCACATAAAACACTGGAATGGGGCTGCAGAGAAGGTTAAGTTTTTAAGAAGACTGTCTGCTCTTCCAATTAAAAATGTAAAAACTGGGCTATTAAAGTCTATCTAATAGAGTTTGGTAAGGATTGAATTTGATTATGTGTGTTCATATTTTAGCTTACATTCATGCTCAGTAGAATTCCTTTCCTTTTCCCTTTTAGAGTCTTGGGCTTCTAAGGAATATTAAAATGCTGAGACTTTGTATCAATTCCTATGGACATTAACTCTAGCTTTTTTCTTAGTTTCTTTGGCAAAACCAATATATGTCTAAAACAATCTTTACTTCCTATGACACCCCTTAACGTCATCATTCATATCTCTGTATCATACAGTGTACCAGAAATGCTCGAAGTAGAGCAGAGGAGATGGTGTGTGATGCTGTTGAAAGCTTACTACAGAAGTTAAGTCCGTTGGATGCTGTGAAGGGCTCACCACAGAAGTTAAGTCAGTTGGAATCTACTTTTTGTACCTTTAATGTGTTGGTTCTTTGTGTTCCATTGCACTGTCAGTGATCAGTTTTGAGAGCTTGGTATTAATTTTCCAATTTCTTCCTTGAATGAAATCAACTTCACCCACTCACTTGAAAGTCTAGACAAAGTCTTCTACTTCTTTGTCAGTGGTCAGGAAACTTCAGATTATTCATGTGTTCTCTCTGCTTTTTGATGGAACATGTAGTTACTGTTTCAGGCTTGATTGCTTTAAACAGTACAGATTTGATTTTAAGATAACCAGATGTACCAGTCTATTTAAATTGTTCTCCCTTGTCCTTTCTGCACATTGTGTTTAACTGAATTTGACTAGGTGAAATGCACAGGGACTCATGACTTGTGAAAGTTGTTAGGCATTGCACTGTCTCTTGTGTGTGGGGGCATTGTTATGATCAATGCTAATATTGAGAGTCTTGCTCAGGATAGAGAAATGTGCATCCTTGGGGTCTAGACTTTTAGGAAGAGAAAATGCATCCAGCAGGTGGACAGCACATGCGTAACTGCTGTGGCAAGGTTGCTTCTTCCATCCAGAACCCACACTAGTTGCTATCCAGGGAGAACCCTTTTAACTGGGGCCCCAGGAAAAGGAAACAAGTCACTTTGGATAGTCATTGTACTTAGTCCTTGGAGAGCAGTGACAGATCCCACCAAAGGCCACTTCTAATGACAAAGTACTGCAGCCAGGCCTGGTCTGTCCACAGAGTAAAAAGAGTCTTCGAGTTAGCAGCCCCTGCTCTGAAGTTGGGTTACTGGCCTTGATCAGACCCATATTGTGCCTAAGACTCAGTACCCAGATCTTATGGCGCTGAAGTTGGGGACTTTGTGTTAGCAGCATGTTGCAACCTCACATTCTCTGTGTGTTTGTATATAAGATGGCGTGGTACCAAATCCTATTCTTACTGGGAAAATGTAGCCAACTTTAATATAAACCACTGGAAAGGTGCTTACTGAATTACACCTTGGCCCTGTAACGAAAACATTTGAAATAACATCGGTGACATAACTTATAAAAAAGCAAAGTAAAACAATTAGTAAATAATATACAAATATACAGTTTTGATCATACAATACAGATCATCAGATTCAGAGGCTGATACAGAAAAGCTAGTGTCATCTATTATCTCTCTGCTGATATTCTGTGGTATTTTAATTTTCTTTTTTATATATCCAGAAAGTTTGAGTTCTATGAATATGTGAATGACACTTAGCTACAGCCAGCATGAGGGAGTCTTTCCCTAAAATTAGGAGCATTGTTGGTGCCAAAGACAATGTGGTATTGACCACTTAATAAGTACTTCAGTTAAAGGGAGGAGCTAGTTACTCTCAAAATCAATTTGCAACTGTATTAGAAATACCATATTATTAGAGCCAAACACCTCCCATAGTTCTGGAGTTTTGTTTCTTCCCACTGACAATGGGAAAAATTAACCCTAAATATTTATATGGTAGAGGAACCAGGAAGCAGTCTATTTGCCCAGTGTTTGGACAGAGAAAGTTGAGAACCCGCCTTAATCGGAAGGGTTCTGCTCAGTTGGTATGCCTTGGCGACAGAGGTTAGACATTTAGCACACTTATGCTTGGGCATAGGAGGTTAGATGGCCAACATTTTTGCACACTCCCACCACTCCTTCTAAGAACTTATGATCTCTTGAAGATGGCAATATATTTGAACTTGGACCACATTCTCTGGGACAGTGCTAAATAAAAGTAATAGCCACCATGGGTTGATAGTTTATTCCATGTTCTATGTTTTCCAGGCACAATCTGGAACTTTACAAGCATTTTGATGCACTGTATTATCTTCATTTTTATGAAAGAAGATACTAAGAGATAAAGTGACTAGCTCAAGATGTAGATTGGAACATACACCAGTGCTTGTCCCTGGCCCTGTTCTGGTTTTCTAGTCATTTATGTGTCAGTGTATTACACAACACTTATAGGTCATTGCAAAAGCAAATGGAGGATGTCTGGGTGGTTTACTGCTGTCTTCATCCAGGACCGTACAGTAGAGATGGAAATGGGGAGGGCATAAACCTGCACCAGGATATGATCTATTTCACAGTCTCGCTCAATTATTGGCTCCCAGTGACTCTTCAGATGAGACTAGATGCTAGTACCATTTCTACAATATGCCATTTTCCCTGCAAGATGTGCCCAAAGTCTGAAGAGCAAAGGCTGTCTTTTGCTGGAATATCATCTAATACCCCTTTTCCTATCATCATTCAGAAGCTTTGAGGTTAGCTGTGCTCACTGAGTGGCTTTCCTGGCACTGCTAGATTGCCTGTGTCTGCACTTGAACATCTGCTCCATGTTTGTGAGGCACCCACTGATGACAAACACAGTGAAGGGTCTTCTGGGGCTTACATAATAGTCTGAAAAGCATGCTCTAGATTGAGTTTATAAATGAAGAGAAAACAACATTGTGCCACTGGAAATAGTAAGCTTATTTTGAAAATCGAAACACATGATTAGAATATTTTAAAGATGTTTATTCCAGTATTTGCCACCTGATAAGTATTATTTTAAAAGGGTTTTTGAAAACAGGAAAATGCATTTAGTATAATTTCTAAATTATAAGGAATGTTAAAAGCCAGTGGCCTTTCAGTTCCCACATCTTCCTGTTAGTTTGTAATGCTCTCTCAAATCGGGAACCTCTTAGTCCCCATGACCACAGTGTCCATCAGCTAACCTCATTTTTAATGGCACACAGGAGAAAAAAATGTTTCACCATTAGAGTACATAAAAGACATAAAGCAAAGCTACTTTCAAATACTCTGTACTGTTCCAGCTACTCCTGTGTCTTGGAGGTTGGAAGTCACAGTGTGAACCCTGGTTGGACATGTTAATCCATGAACCCAGTGCTTGCTTTCTTGCTTCAGACAGGGTAGGCGATCCACTCTGGGGTGTGGAAAGCTCTGTTGTAAATGGCTCATGTATGTTTTTAGATAATGAAGTTTCCCTCTTCTTGTCACATCTAACTGAATCTTTCCTATTGCCTTGTTTTAAGAGGCATAAAGCCAAAGTTTTCTCCTTTGTGTTTTTGTTTTGATTGGAATTGAATTATCTTCTTTGTACATCTGGCTGCTTTTCATCCCAGACCCACCCACTTGCTTGACTGGCCAACAAAACCCAGTCTTCAGTCATCACTCCCACAGCTACTGAAAAGTGCCAACTGAAGGCTGTCAATAGAGTCCTCCTGCAAGAATTGCCATTGGCTGAAGAAAGCACCCTGGTCTCAAGCATTCACCCCCTCTGCTAGCCTGTCGCCATGGAATGAAAGGTCTGATTCCTTGTATTTATCTGAAGTCCTCCCAGGCATCCTCCTAGCCCCAAAGCTTCCAGTGCATCAGCAATGGATTTGTCTGGTGCCTGGCAGTCCATCCACCCCTCTGCACAGTCCTTCCCCTGCAGCACCTGTTCGTCCCAATGACCTTCTCAGTAAGCCTGCTGCGTATGCTAGAGAGCCTGTCTTAGATAGGGTTTTGACTGCTGTGAAGAGACACATTGATCACAGCAAGGCATATAAAGGAAAACATTTAATTGGGGATGGCTTACAGTTTCAGAGGTTTAGTCCATTATCACCATGGCAGGAAGCATGGCATTGTACAGGCAGGCATGGTGCCGGAAGAGCTGAGAGTTCTACATCTTGATCGGCAGGCAACAGAAGGGGGACTGTGTGCTACTCTGGGCTTAGCTTGAGCATGTAAGACCTCAAGACTGAGTCCCACAATGACGCATTTCCTCCAACAAGGCCACACCTACTCCAACAAGTCCATGTCTCCCTATAGTGCTACTCCCCATGAGCCTAGCAATCAAACTCATGAATCTATGGGGGCCATACCTTTTCAAACAACCATAGAGCCCGAAGTGTGCCATTCACATTGTGGGGGGCCATACAACCATAGAGCCCGAAGTGCGCCAGTCACATTGTGGGTCATTTTGTATAAATATAACAGTAGTGTATGAAGATCCCCATTGGACACAGTGAGTTTCAGTATTGATAAAACATCTGATAAGCCATGTGGACATATTCATTTGTCTGAAGAAGTATGGAAGGAACAAGGAAGGGAAACTACAGCCAATAGAAACATAGATCATCTATTTATTACTTCTTTACTTGTAGGCAATCTGTAAAGCTTGCATACATTTAAGATGTATACTGACATTATTGGTATAAATATTTCCTACATAAGGATTATTAATATTAAGCTAATTAGTATGTATTACTTCAGAGTTACAATTTTAATTTTTTTAGTTATATTTGTTATGTTTGTATTATATAATCTGTGTGTAAGACACATGCTCATATGTGTGTGTGCAGAGATTAGAGGAACATAGGGCATTCTTATTTATCTCTCATTATCTCCCTTATTTCCTTGTATCATAGTCTCTCTCGGAACCTGGAGACAAACTGATAGCCAGCAGGATCCAGAGGTCTTCCTGTCTCTACCCACTACGGTGCTGGCCTTACATGAATGTGTCTGCCCACGTATACATTTTTCCTTGAGTTCTGGGAATTCATTCCAACTCAGATCCTCATGCTGGTCCAGCAAACATTCTTACTTTCTGAGGTACCTCCACAGCTCCATAGATGATCTCTTTACATGTGTATTGGTCTGTGCTTCATGTGTGTGTCTGGTGCCATCATACCCCTTGGGACTGGAGTTACAGACAGTTGTGAGCCACTCTTTGAGTGCTTGGAATGGAACCTGGGCCATCTGCATTATCAGCCGATGCTCTTAAGTGCTGAGCCATCTCTCCTGCCCTCATAGGTACCTCTGCTGACTGTTTCTTAAGCTGTGAATCTGCTTTTTGTCTTGCAGCTTCTGTCTTGTCACCTTGCTCTCTCTCTATTCTTGCTTTCATTGCTTGTACTCTGTGGGTCATATAAGAAAACCATTCCCTGAAACAATGGTAAGAAGATTTTCTAGGGTAGAATATGGCTATTTCAATGAACTGCCCATCACAAAAGCATGTGGGGCTGAATCAAGATGTCCAGCAGCCATGGAAAAAGCCAGGCATGGCAGTACAGTGCTGATGAAGTTTAGACAAGAAGACCTTGGCCTTGCTGGCCAGCTAATCTAGCCAAATTGACGAGCTGCAGCTTCAATGAGAGACATGCTCTCAAAACTGAGGGGAAGAAGTGAGGTCATCTGACATTGACTTTGGAGTACACACACACACACTCACACTCCCCGTGTATGCATGCATGCACACACCTACAAATATACCAAAAAGAAAGAAAGAAAGAAAGAAATAGAAAGAGAAGAAGAAACAAAGAAATGTTTTCCCTGTTCGTCTCCCTAGTTTTATTGTTTTGGGTCTTACGTTTAAAGTTTTAGTCCATTTCGAGTTAATATTTATATACAAGGAAAGGGAAATGCCCATTCCATGTTTATGCATGTAGAACTGCAGTTTCTGACAAAATTTCAACTTTTTATTTAGAATTTTGTTTTTAAAGATATGCAGACCCTAAACATGGCTATTTATGTTTAGCCATGAATGTTATCCTCCTGTCTCAGCTTGTGGAACATTATAAATACAGCCCACACCGCTATACCTGGCTCCAACTACTTGGAAAGGACTATTTCTTCCCCGTTGAGCATTGGCCACATTATCAAAAGCAAGTTAAGTGAATAGATTTATTTTTGAGTTCATTTTTTTTTCTTCTACTGGTCTAGGTAGACAGTAGAAGTCTTTGCTTTTATAGCAATTTCCATGCTGTATTCCTTGCTATATCTCTGTAATAGATTTTAGAATCACAGATGATGCCTCCAGCTCAATTGTTTTTACTCAAGATTGCTTTGGGCATTTGGGATGTTTTTGGGTCCATGGCCAAATTGCTGATGGCTTTAGGATTTTTTCATTTCTATAAAAATATTATTGGATTTTGATAGGAATAGTAATAAATTCATAGGTTACAACTTTGGTAGAATAGGCATTAAATTATATTAATTCTTCCACTCTATGAACACAGACTATCTCTGTTTCTTTGAATATTTGCTAGTCTCGGTATATAGATCTTTCAATTAAATTCATTTCCTGTGAAAGAGAGGAGTTTTTCAGATAATTATTTTGAATTCTTTGCCAGGTACTTTATAGATTTCTTTGCTTTGGTGTTATTTATTGGTTCTTTGATTTGTTCCTTTAGGAATATCGTGGAGTTTAAATTATGTCTGAATAATTCCTTGATTGTTCATGATTCTGTGCTGTGGTCTTTCCCAGATGTCTGAGCATCTGAAGAAGCAGCCACCTCTCACATTTGTCACCAACTCTAGGAAAACATGCTTCTTATCTGTGAGTCTGTCCAGAGGTTCTGAGTGGACTCTGTGGTGGAGCCCATGAACTTGCTGTTAGAGTCCTAAGGTGGGTTAGTCTGGTACATGGGCCACTGAGTTCATTTTTTGCCCCTGTCTACAATGTGTTCTTAAGGCCAGATCCAATGGTTTAGTACTAGATTCTGAGTCTGAAGGGATTAGATATGCACTTAGTACACTGGGTATCTCTGATGTGTTGATTTGAAGGAATGAGTAAGAATCCTGTGTCTATGGGATCTTACCTTGGTCTGGGAGAACAATGGTCACAGGATTTCTTCTCCTCTCAGATCACAAAGGGTTTCTTTCTCTGTCCTGGGCTTTGTGGAGAAGTGACCTGTAATGTGAAACCTCTGTCCTAGTTCTCCAATGTCTGGGTTTCTATTTCTATTTCTGTTTTCTTAGGTGCTTATTTGTCTCTCTCTTGGAATCCTTAAGTCTGAAAGTATTTTCACCTTAGACGGTTATCCCTCTTTTTTTTGGGGGGGGGGGTCGAGACAGGGTTTCTCTGTGTAGCCCTGGCTGTCCTGGAACTCACTCTGTAGACCAGGCTGACCTCGAACTCAGAAATCCGCCTGCCTCTGCCTCTCAAGTGCTGGGATTAAAGGTGTGCGCCACCACCGCCCGGCTTGGTTATCCCTCTTAATGATCGTGTGGAAATGGGTCCTGGGTGCTCCATCCTTCCTTCTTGCTTGTGTCACCCTGTAAACACAATCGCTTTTATAAACATATGCCATTGAAGTGCTGGTGCTGATGTGAGTGAGAGATGTGTTGTGCTAGACCAGGCTCCATACTTGAAAGCCCCCTCCCTCCTGCTCATGTTCCTGCTAGCCACAAAGCCATTGAAAGTGACCAAGTTGACCAGGGTGGAAGAATGACTCTGTAGCTGAGTGTAGTTCCTCATCCTAGAATTCTGTGTTCAAGAAACTTACCACTTGCCTTCCCAAGGAGAAGAAGCACACTCAAATTTGCTCCTTTAATAGCAACATGATGCTATTAAACATGGAGAAATGAGGAAAAGTAGTTTTTTTCTCCATTTCAATATGTGTTTCTAACAGATAAAGACAACTTAGTTAAGGCTTTTCAGCTCTTTTGACAAATGAATCTCCATTTTTATGTAAAATATATTAATATAATGGGGTTTATTTTCCAAACGCTTTTAGAGTCTGAATTTTGACTTGTCTTATCTTCAGTTTTTACAGAAGAAATAAAAAGAAGGATCTCACTGTTTATAGATTAAAGGTGTTTATCTTTAGTTATTGGATATAAGACCAGTGTAGGTGCACAGCACCAACACATGCAGCATGGGCAGGACATGTGTTAGCTTATGAGGGAATTGGAAAGAAAGAAAATTTAAATTATGTCCTAATAAGGCTGCTCATTTTGTCACATTCATTCTTTGTGCATTTAATCTCACTATGGGTTTGTTTCCCATTGGCCTGGAATAAATTGATTTTAGACACTTGTTTATTGTCACCGGACATTATATTATTCCTGAAGAGTGCTCATAGTACGATGTATGAAATGAGATTTTGTTTTGAAATAAAGGAAGATTAGACTTTTATGTCACCCAGTAACCATAACCCACTTTCCTTTATTAAGAAAAAAATACATTCGCAAATGTCTCTTCTATTCTCTCACCTTTCTGAGCAATATATCATACAGGTGTGACCTTTTCACTGTGGAATAGGATGGTAAGACACAGACCATGCTTCTAGCATAGCTCAGATTATGAAACCATCTTTCTCCCCCAGGGCGTCAATGCCTGGGTCTCTATTTCTTTCTTTGCTCAGATACCTAGTCTCTCTCCTAGACTCTTTAACTCATGTATTTCCATGCAAGGATGGTTATTCATGTTGATATTATTGTGTAAATGGGCACGGAGTATTTTTATCCTGCTTCCTTGCTGATGTCACCCTGTAAACACAATTGTGATTATAAAATTATAACATTGATCTGCAGGTACTAATATGAGTGAGCCATTTGCTGTGCCAGATGAGGCGTCTTCATACTTGAAAGCCCCTCTCCCTCTCACTCCTGCTTTTCCTAAGGGTATCCCCACAGCACTTGCTGAAACTGCCCAAGTTAACATATTATGAGGTGGTGTTGAGATGAACAAGAGGAAAACAGAAACACAGCAAGATTTAACTGCTCAGATGCTCAGAATGCATAGCAGAGCCTGTGCTGATTTGAAACTTGGCCTGGGCTTCTATGTATATGTTGTTCTCTTTTTGAGGAGCACATTTAAGTTGCTCAAAAAGAGACATTCAACCTGGATCTTGATAATTACAAATTGACCTCATCAGTTAGGAAGGCCAAGCACAAAGTCTGCTTGGACTTGTAATGTGAGCTGGGAGTCCCAATTACTGCTGCTTTAACCTACATTGCTGAGAATGTAAGGGTGATCTAACTGAAACATCTATCACTCCATTGACCTCAAGGGTGACTCAACTGACCCAGATGGCTAGGAAGGTATCCCCTTCCCCCCATAATTCCATATACTTCCCTCCCAAAGCTGTGCCCTAGGTCAAAGAAGACAACCTTCCCCAAATAAAGGAAGAGATGTCTTTCTGCCAAGAGTATATGAGTAGCGGTGTTCTGTTAGAACCCCAAACAAGCTACATTGCCAAAAGAACTTAAAAAAGGAAAAAAAATGTAAAAGTATAAAATTACTGCTAGGGTCTATGAATAACATCAACTCCGCTTCCTCTTCTTGCCAAGTGGGATAATAAGGAAGAAAATGACTGGAGTAGTAAAGAAAAAAAATCTCTAAAAGTATCCAGGGCATGGGGAGTGTGCTGTGCAAGTGAGGAACACACTCTAAAATCCAACGAAGGCTCCATCTTTCCCAGTACATGTGGTAGCAGAAAGCCACATGGCCTCACTCCTCCAGGGCACCAAGTCTTGTAAACTCTAGAGAAGGATAATAACAAGAAATCGCACCTTTTCAAAGAACTGATTTGCAAATGCTGGGATGTCCTGGGGTACCTCTTTCCTAGCTCTCCTGTTGTCTGTGTGAGTCAGTGGGTGTGGCCCCTCTTCAGACTGTGGGCCTAAGTGCTGCCACTTCTTCATTTTGCCTTTTTCCAAATGCAAGTTAGTTTGTTGTGTCCCATAAGCCTGGGTCACTTAAGTGGTGGGTAGGGTCAATTTTAACCCTGATGTTGCACCCTCTCCTGCTTTCCTGTACTCTGAAATCCCTGACCTCATGGGGTATGGCTATTCTTTTCCCTGGAGTGGTAAAAATACAGGATAAATGTAGGGTTGGAATGAAGAAACCTTACAAGTTTCTAATGAAATGAAGAAGAAGAAGAAGAAGAAGGAGGAGGAGGAGGAGGAGGAGGAGGAGGAGGAGAAGGAGAAGAAAAAGAATAAGAAGAAGAAAAAGAAGGGGGAGGGGGAGTAGGAAGAGGAGGGAGAAGGGGAAGGGGGAGGAAGAAGAAGAAAGAAGAAGAAAGAAATAAAGAAAGAAGGAAGAGAAGAAAGAAGAACGAAGAACGGAGAAGAAGAAGAAGAAGAAGAAGAAGAAGAAGAAGAAGAAGAAGAAGAAGAAGAAGAAGAAGAAGAAGAAGAAAGACGAAAACTAACCTAAAAATGAAACTTCCTTATAGTCCTCCCTAGATTCCCATGTTTCTGAAAAGGATCTGGGTGTAGAACTTCAGCTAAGTAACACAGCCCTCATTTATGTGTATCCTCTACAGGGAGGATGCAGAGACAGGGGACAGGCTACATTGCTGTGCTATGGGAAGTGATTCAAACACACCATTTTGCCCAAGTCTTAGCTTCTAATGTGTAAAATGATGGTAAACCATGATTTTGATGTGAGGATTATTAGACTCAAAGATGTCTTTTGGGTTAGGGATGTAGCTTACTTGATAAGAATGCTGGCCTAGCATGTATGAAGCCTAGGATTTGGCCCCCAGCACTGCATGAACGAGGAATGGTGACACCTGCCTGTGATCCCAGCACATAGGAAACAGGAGATTCAGAAGTTCAAGGTTATTTCAGTGGCATGAAGGTAGGATATGAGATTCCAACAAAAAAGGAGCAAATATGAAGTGCAGTGCAGACTAGGATTGATCAGGGGGAGTACTCTTTTATTTCTAATTAATTAGAGGAATCTCTCTTTTATTATTAAGCTATAATCTCTTTTCCCCTGGTCCAGGTTCTGCTGTTTTTTGTTTTGTTTTGTATATTGGATATTTTATTTATTTACATTTCAAAAGTTATCCCCCTTCCCTGTTTCCCCTCCCCAAACCCCCATCCTTTCCCCCTCCCCTGATTCTATGAGAGTGCTTCCCCC
>BDUI01000004.1:3273010-3313757 GCA_002335545.1 Apodemus speciosus
TCTATATTTCTATATTATTTCTAAATATATAAATACATATTTATATATTTAAATTATAGTGATAAATTGTTGAGAAATTAGGTTTTCTCTTTTTGAAAGGGAATTTTTTGGTATTGTTGGCCAGAGGTTTCCATCTTCATTCTGCATGGTATCCATATACCTCTTATCTGTACCAGTAGCTGCCTAATTGATGTTCTTGCCTTTCAGACATTCTTCAGTTAAGTTTTGGAGGCAGAGGCAGTCTTTCATCTAAGATGACAGGCACCGTGCTTTAATGCTCTTTAATGTCTCTTTTCACCCTGTGTTCAATGATAAAGGCCGCATTTCCTAAATATGTCATCTTGCTCCTCCTATCACATGTGCAGACGAGCAGTAGAATGAAGTAGTTAAGACCGCCAGACTTGGGGGCTGAATGCCTGAATTAAGTGCCTATCTCAGCTCTTCCATAGAAGTGGATAAGATACAAGAAGTTAGGCGTGTTTGTTCATGAGGGGGTATGATGTCTTACTTCCATGCATCTTCTGCTGTCACATTTCACTGCCATCTTACAAAGATGTCCTAGAGAACTCACTGCCGTGACTGGCCGCGGACCTCCGAGCATTCCCATTTGGCCTTGCTGTGGCTGCGTGGCGTGATTTATGAAGTGTGTTCTTTACTGTGAGCTCCTCCTGCCCCTTGAGCTTTACCACGCCCTAGGTGGATGCAGACACCCCATGATTCCTGACGAGCCCTCATTCCTTGTTCAGGTTGGCCAACTTGAGGGAGGTTTCTTCTTTATAGTGATGCATAACAAACTTTTTGATAGAACCAAATTATTGTCAGGTTGAATGCCTTTCTTCATCCTTCAGTCTAACTGTAAATATTATTTACCTCAATTTTTCTTAAAATGGGGGAATTCGTTTAAGAAATAGGAAATATTGCACATTGGAGAAGAACCAGCATACTTATGCAAATAGCATCCCAACAAACATTCTATCTATATGAGAAAGATCCTTCATTGCTGACACACAAAATCATTTTGCTTTTATGCTCCTGCATACTCAAGTATACTTCTTCTGATGACAGAAGCTATGCTTGGAAACAGAAGACAATTTAGAAAAGAGAAAGAAGAAAAAAATGCAAGTCACCCCTCTAATCCCGTCATAGCTAGAGACACCTAATAATTTCATAATCTTCTTTCTTTTTCATCAGGAAAAAAAGATAGTTGATTAAAGAAATTTTGACTGCATTTCCTTTCATACATCTCTTAAGATAAATTTAAATTCTCATTACATGTATTGCTTTAAAATCAATCTCCCTCACTGTGTGCAAAGAGCTTAAGATGTATTTACTTTCACACAGATAGTAATTTTTCAAATCAATGAAGTGATGAGTTTGTGGGGCTTGGGGGATATTACATTTCAATATTTTAGAAGGAAAGAAATAAGAAGGGCCAATGGGCAGTCTTTCTTGCTATCTTCCCAGACAACTATGGAGCTGCGATTCTTGAAAGAAATGAGCTGTCAAATTGCTCATCCAGTCATGTCATTTAAAAAGTGATAATCAAAGCCCACAGAGTTTATCTACCTGCCCAGCTTCATACTTTGTCTTACTTCATTATGTCATTGAATTTTCCTGTCCAGGATTGTCGTCATTCCCCATTGTAAGGTGACTGGATTCTGATCTTTCTGATGTGTCCATGTGCAGATGGTTTTCCTGGACCTGTGATGCTAGTCTTCTGCTTTCTGTACATAAGGTTTAAAGATCAGCTGTGATCTTTATTCTACCTTAATGATTCTGTTTTTGAGAGTTTGGCAGTGTCCATGTAAAATCATCATTTTGAGAAACATCATGAGGCCATTCATATTCAATCAAATTTGTTTGTGAAAAATCTGACCAAGATTCCATGACTTACTACATTTTTGAATACATATGAACAGTCACGATTTAAAAGTCATGATTTAATTAGAAGAATTCTGCCTGTTCTCCCGAATACCAGCAGAACTTCTGAACAGAGTTTAGGCAAAATTCTTCGTAAGTCAGGGAAATTACAAAAGTTCCAGATCCTGCTTCATGCTATAAACCCCAAGTTTTAGGTTAAGATCCTCCCTTTCCCCAAAACAGAGTTTCTCTATGTAGGCCTGGCTATTCTAGACCCACTCTGTAAACCAGGCTGGTCTTGAACTTAGAGACCCATGTGCCTTTGCCTCCCGAGTGCTAGGATTAAAGATGCGCACCACACTGTCTTCTGAGATTCAAACATCCTCACTTGGGCCTTTCTTCTTGTTTAGCTTCTACATATGGGTCTTGACCAACTGGAGCTGGGGTCATCTCAAAAGCTGTTGTCAGAATGTGGGAGATACTCTTCTAACTGGGCTGCCTTGTCTGGCCTCAGTGGGAGAGGAAGTGCCTAGCCTCACAGAGACTTGATGTGCCAGGGTAGGGGGATACTCAGGGAACCCCCACCTGCTCAGAGGAGAAGGGGAGAGGGTGAGGGATGAAGGATTGCGGCAGGGGGTGGGCAGGAGGTGGGTAGTGAGCAGGATGTAAAGTGAATGTGATGGTTTGTATCTGCTTGGCCCACGGAGTGGCACTACACGGAGGTGTAGCCTTGTTGGGGTAGGTGTGGCCCTGAGTAGATGTATCATTGTGGGTGTGGGCTTAACAACCTCACCATAGTTGCCTGGAAGTCAGTCTTCTGCTGGCACCCTTCAGATGAAAATGTAGAACTCTCAGCTCTGCCTGCATGCTGCCATGCTTCTGCCTTGATGATAATGGACTGAATCTCTGAACCTGTAAGCCAGCCCCAATTAAATGTCCTTTATAAAACTTGCCTTGGTCATGGTGTCTGTTCACAGCAGTAAAAACCTAAATAAGACAGTGAATAAGTAAAAATAAATTAAGATACGATTTTAATCTGTGAAAATCTTTAGCCTCTGCCTGCCAGCTCTCATTGTACGACCACACCTTCTTTTGTCTTTTGTCTTTTCACCTCTGATTCCAAGCTCCCAAGCTCAGAAACGGAATTACTCAGAGTGTAGCCATTGCTAATTTTCGTCTTGTATAATTTAGTTGCTCTGTTCATGTGTTCAGAACTGATAGATATCAGGAAGACTTATTTTAAGTTAGATATGGATGTCTAGATTTCTGGAATAGGGCTGATCCTGACAGTGCACATCCAGAGATCAAATGGGCCAAGAGGTGTGGATTCCTAAGTTAGAGGTGATTGGAGGAGCATAGAGTGAGCAGACTCAGTGAAAGCTGCTCCCGAGTTTCCACAGACACACCGCACAGGAAGAACCTGATGACTCAAGGAAACTGGATTTTGGACACTTACCCAGGTGAATGAAATCCGAGGTGAATCAGGGAGCTTTGGAATGGGGAATATCAATTTCTCTGGAACAGTTGAATATTATTTGGAAGGGATAAGGCTCACATTATGAGTGAGGCTTGATACAGGAATTTTGTTCTTGTTTTTTCTATAGTTGTGATGCAACAATCAAACATAACAACCATCCATTAGCATCAACAAAATAACAGATATTTATTCTGCTTTATTTTCCCCTTTAAGCACTCACAAATGCACTTACCTTCTGAAAGAAATTTATTGATTTAATAGCATATGATATCATCACCATTTGAGCAGCATTTGAGTTGGACACAATGGTATAATGGAGGTGGAGCTCATTTCTTCTTGGCATCGAACTGTCAAAGCTCTTCCCATGCCTGTGAATGGAAAAAGAACAGATGAAATCAAACTTCCAAGTTCCACCTTTAAATGGGAAAAATAAGAGTTCTGGAGGATTTTTATAGCCATTTCCTACAAGGATAGGAACCATATTGAAAATATCTTAGGCAAGCTACAAGGACACTGGAGCGGGTGCTGCCTGCTACCACAAACACCAGTGGGTACAAGTAGGAGTTCAATATGTAAGTTACACTTTAATCAGAGAGTATGGAGACTGATGGGTTCACACCCTGGGGGGGGGTGCGGGGGGGAAGTAAATTTCACATCTTTTCTCTAGACAGTCGGCTAAGTAGAGAGGGGAAACAGAGGTAGCCAAGCACTCCACAGCTCAGTCTTGCCCCTCTGGCCAGGCAGTCAGTCTTGTTCCTGAGACTCATGGTATCAGTGCCTCTGTTCCATCCATCCTGCATTGTCTGTGCAGCTGGCTTGGATATTCCCAAGGATACTGAGTCTCACTTGACTCCAGTGCCAAAAATCTCAGGTTTCACTCAGAGCTAATAAACATTAACATGAGTGTTGCAGGGCTATTTATACTTTGTATGTGCAGATCCATCTCTACAACATGAAATACAAACATGGTCTTCTAAAGATCATCTATCCCTCTAGTATCCTCCTCACACTACAGAGTGAACAGGTTTATTCCAAGTACCAGAGTTAACTTCTGACATTTACATAACAACCACTGTTTTTCACTTTGACAATCAGCATAATTACTTCCAGATATATTGGTAATTGACCAATTTAGCATTAAGAAAGTCACCTAGAAGTAGCAATTACTAAAGTATGTAACTTTTTGGATATAATGCAAGTCATTCACCTTGGACTGTACATTCTTGATTGGTGTAACTGCCCTTTGAACTTAAACTCAGAGCTGTAACTGGATGCTGCATATATGTCATTATACAGCCTGTGCAGATGTATTTACAAATACATCATGGTTAATGCAATCACCTGTAGATTCTACAAATATGTCCTTTGATATTATTGAAAAATGTGGTAAGTATTATGCTTATGAGAACCACCAGAGCATTTCCAGGCCAGCTGTACATACCATTCTCCTTAACAGCACCTAAGCGTTTTCAAGGCAGCAGAGATGCCTCAGTGGTCAAGAGCATATAAAACCCTTTCAGATGACTAGAGTTCAGTTCCCAGCACTCATATAGGGTAGCTCACCTGTTCATCCAGCTCAGGGGGTCTGATGCCCAATTCTGGCTTCAGTTGACATCTGCACTCATATGAACATGTATATACACCTATACCCCCAAAGAGAAATAGAGGCATAAATAATAATATATCCCTAAACAAACAACAGTACATGAAAATTCTGGTTTTTTGCATCCTCTTCAGAATTTGATAACAGTATTGGGAGGAGCCCCTCTTCCCAATTCAAGAGATACGGTGGCATCTCATTGTGGGTTTCTGTACATTTCCCCAATAGCTAAGGATTGTGAACATCTTCTTGTTTGATCATTTTTTGTCTCTTACCTTGTTTCTGTATAAAGTTTATTCAGATATTTTTGGCCACTTTTACTTGACTTTGTCTTTTCATATTTTTATGAAAAAATTTTAATTTATTTTTTTATTGAATATCATCTTCATTTACATTGCCAATGGTAAAACATTTCCCTATATCCCCCTAAGACCCCCAACCTCTCCCCTTCCTCCTTCCCCCGCCTCCACTTATATGTCTCTCCACACAACACACTCCCTCCCCCTCCTTGGTTTCCCTTTGTTCAGGTCTCTCTTGAGGCTTTACCTGACCAAGGACCATTCCTCCCACTGATGCTCAACAAGGCCTTCCTCTGACACATTTTTGGCTGGAACCATGTGTGCCCCTTGGTTTGATGGTCCAGTCCCTGGGAATCTAGGGGCGTCTGGGTGGCCAAAATCATTGTTCTTCCCATGGGGCTTTAAACCCCTTCAGCTCCTCCGGACCACCCTCCAGCTCCTCCATTGGGGACCCCACACCCACTCCAATAGTTGGTTGTTAGCATCTCCCTCTGTATTTGTAAGGCTCTGGCAGGGCCCTTCCGGAGACAACCACTGCATGTTCTTTTGGTATACACTTCTTGTCGTCCATAGTAGTGTCAGGGTTTGTTGACTGTTTATAGGATGAATCCCCAGGTAGGGCAGTCTCTGGGTGGCCTTACTTCAGTCTCTGCTCCACACATTGTCTCCCTTATTGCTCCTGTTGCTATTTTGTTCCCTTTCTTAGAGGAACCAAAGCACCCTCACTTAAGTCCTCCTTCTTCTTGAGCTTGGTGAATTGTAACTTGTCTATTTTGAGCTTTTGGGCTAACATCTGCTTATCAGTGAGTGCATACCGTGTGTATTCTTTTGTGATTGGGTTGCCTCACTCAGGATGACACTTTCTAGTTCCATCCATTTGCCTAAGAATTTCATGAATTCATTGTTTTAATAGCTGAGTAGTACTCCATTGTGTATATATACCACAGTTTCTGTATCCATTCCTCTGTTGAGGGACATCTGGGTTCTTTCCATCTTCTGGCTATTATAAATAAGGCAGCTATGAACTGCTCGCCATGTGATTGGCTCCTTTATTTATTCACACACGCGCATGTGTGTTTTTAAGGTAGTTTTTACTCTTTTTTTATCCTTTTGCCTTTTCATAGAATCAACTTATTGATTGCTACAAACAATGTTGCTGGGTTATTTGGTGTAATTCTATTACATTGGTAGATCATTTTGAGGAGAATAGCTACATTAGTAACACTGAATTTTTTATTTATACACAATATTTACGTCTTCCCTAGATTCTCTCATCATTGCTTTACTCAGTTTTCAGTGTACATGTTCTGGCAGTACTTTGTTAGATTGATCTTTGTGTGTTTTGATTACTTATTGTTATTGTAAATGCGATTGGTTTCTCTTAATTTTGGATTTGTGTTTTTATTGTCAGCATATAACACAGCACTACATATGTATCTGCTATGCAGGGGATTTGTTAGTACATTGGACTTTAGTAAGGTGGTGCATTAGTTAATTCCTAATTGCCCCCATCACATACCCTCCCAGCCTCATGTCCTTTCTCTTTTAACCCACTGAGGTCAACTAGAGATGCCTGTGTGTGCAGTGAGGGACTGTCCACAGGAGCACAGCAGCCTCCCTGGGGTGATTTCCCTGACGGAAACTAATTCTCCCTCCCTAAGCAATAGGTGGGGTTGGGAGATCCACACTGCCCATGGTGGGATATTAATTAGTCTTGTCTTATGCAGGTCTTGTGAGCACAATCACAGCTGCTGCGTGTTCCTGAGTACAGTAGGCTCCCCAGGTCCAGAAGGCTCTGTCTTTCAGCATGCCTCTCCAACTTCCAGCTCTTAGCATCTTTCCCTCCTTCCCCCTTGATGTTCCCTGAGCCTTGACATGAAAATGTAAATTTCCTGTTTGGGGATAAGCACTCTATAGTCATCTTTTCTTTGCATTTTGACCAGTTGTGAGTCTTCATTAACTGCTGTCCACTGCAAAAGGAAGCTGCAAGATGGAATTTACTTGGAATCTTTCTCTCTACTCTCAGCTATCACTGTAGTGAAAGGTTTGTACAGGTTTCTGGGGAGGAAAAGTAATCAAAACTCCTACCAGAATGTTAACCCTGCCAGCTATAAAGGCAGAAGGCCTGATAGGGTTGGTATACACAGTGGCATTGTATTGGCATGGACACTGTGGGAGTAACTCACCACTCTGAATGGATTGAAGGCCAGCCTCACAGGACAGAACTCATCTCCTCTTCCTAGACATCTCTGTAATATATTAACCTTCCATTATTAACTAGATATTTATGCAGAAATTTAGAACATTCAAGACAATATTTTCTGAGCTTCAAATGCTAAGAAAGTAAGCTTTTAAAAACTGTTCATGATAAGTAGGAGGTTTTAAGTAATTCAATGCATTTAAAATTTTCACTTAATGGCACATTAAGAAAAAATTATAGCATTTGAGACAGAATTTAAGGCAGGCAGGAAATAAGAAGTTGTTCTCAATTGTTCTCAGACTATAGGGCAAAGAAGCTTTCTTCCAAGTTAAAGATCCTGATCCAGCTAGCCTGGGGCAAGTGCTAAGTATCTATAATTTTAACAAACACTCCTCACCTCTCCGTGTGAGTACTTTTGAAAGCAAACTCTGAAATGAGTCATGGTTCTCTGACACGACTCTGACATGGCAGAAGTTGAATTCTCTTTGAAGAGGAAATATTTGGATCTTCTGTAAAAGTTGTCTTGAAACACCTTCACCTAATGTAAAGGCAAAGGAAACAGCTCCAGAGACCCAGGCGGCCGCGCTGACCTTTCCCAGCAACCTCCTGACTTTCGCTTTGTAGGAAACAATTGCTGTGTGGACAGTGGTAATTTGGAGTGTCCGCACTGTGATTTCACTGCTGCACATTTCTGTCCTTAGCACTCTCTCAGTTGTGACCACTCACAGCAGAGTCACTGTGTTCCCGGTGGCACTGGAGATTCTGACCTACTTACTTCTATACGCTTGCATATACATATTTTATTGCTTGAAACAACAGAGTGGACCAGGATCAGGGGACCTGGCTGTCCTTTCACACACTCTGATGATGATGGCTTTTGTAACTTCTAACTTAGTTTAAATAGGGGCTAAAGAGATGGCTCAGAGAGCACTCCCTGCTCTTGGGGTCCCAGTACCCACATGACAGCACCCACCAGGCTGTAACAGTGCCAGGGGACCTGACACTCTCTTCTGACCTCTGTGGCACACTAATGGTGCACAGACATACATGCAGGCAAAAGACCTATAGGCATAAAGTTCAAATTAAACAGTTAGCAGTGGTCTGCTGTTTCACAAGATGCTGCTGCTGCTAGCTTCTTGAAGCATCTTTGCTTTTTAAATTATGAACTAGTGTGCTTCTGTTCTTGTGTCTCCAGACTTGAAAACTGGGGGCATTGTGATAAACTAAAAGTTCTTCCAGGCGCATCACTGTTTTGACCATTTACCACTGGGAAGTGAAGTTTGAGTCCGAGCTCGGCAAGTTGGTCATTAGGTTAGGATGCTTTTCAGATCCAGTATCCAGATGGCAAGATTGTTAGGACTTTGGCGGAGCAGGTATTTTACTTGAAGTCCATTATATTTAGTTTTTAGATTTAAATTTAGTAACCAACTCTGAAGTTCTTTGCCAATGTTTGCTGGGGTTGTAAAGAAGCGTCTGGGATAGACCACCCTGGGAGCAACACCAACACCTTGGATGTAGGTACCACTCTTTGCCCTGTGAAACTGAGCATACATTGTGTTCTCTGTAGTTCTCAGCAGGCAACCAAGGAGGTTGAACAGTGCATCCTGCCTGCAAGCTGGAGAAGACAGTGTGTCTCCTGTGGCACTCCTCTGGAAGGTTGTGACCTTTGTTAAAGGAACTTACTTTCTAAGGAAGAGATAGAGTGTTCCCACCTTCATCTTAATGAAAGTAAAAGTTAACAATAAGGGAACACGGAATACTTTGGATAAGGCTACAGAATACATGTTCCTCCCATTCCCTGTTTCAAATGGTGCATAAAACTGTTAACTGGCTAAGACTTTAAAAGCATTTTAGAAAGTAGATCACAGGAAAGCAGAAAAATTATAACAATTTTGGGGAAATAGCTACTCCACTTCACAATTCTCACAAAACATCGATTTGACACTTTCTACTCATTTTATTCCTTGGATTCCTAATCACAATTGTTTTCTCTTCAAAAGCCTTTACCATAAGGCTTTAAATGAGGATATGGCTGCCTCCTGAGAGGCTCTGCCAGAGCCCAACAAACACAGAGGTGGATGCTTGCAGCCAACCATTGGACTGAGCACAGGGTCCCCGATGGAGGAGTTAGAGAAAGGACTAAAGGAGCTGAAGGGGTTTGCAACCTCATAGGAAGATCAAAAATATCATCCAACAAGACCCCCAGAGCTTCCAGGGACTAAACCACCAACCAAAGCGACCCATGGCTCCAGCCGTATGTGTAGCAGAGGATGGCCTTGTCAGGCATCAATGGGAGGAGAGGCCCTTGGTCCTGTGAAGGCTCTATACCTCAGTGCAGGGGAATATCAGGGCATGGAGGTGGGAGTGGGTGGGTGGGTATTGCAGCACTCTCATAGAAGCAGGGGGAGGGGGTGGCATAGGAGGTTTCTGGAAGGGAAACCAGGAAAGGGGATACCATTTGAAATGTAAATAAATAAAATATCCAATGAAAATTTTAAATAAGAATTATTGTACTTTGCTTAGACAGTCTATCTTTGGGATATTACGTTCAGTTTGATATTAGACTCCTGTTATTTTCTGGGTGGTGATTATTTGATATTTTCTTTCATTTATAGGTGTAGTCTGTATGATGAGTACAGTTATTCATCATCCCACTCTTCCTGCCCCTCCCATTGCAGGCGCGGCCCCTTTGTTCCCCCATAAACTTTCACTTCTGTGCTCATTAAATATGTACACAAGTGATTTTATGCAACTATATAGAATGTTGGGAACACAAAGGAGAGAAAAAATGGTATGTGTCTTCCTCAAATTTGATTAATTCACTTAATAGGATTATTTCCAGACACAATTGATTTTCTGGCAGACAACTTCAACTTATTCTTTATGACTGGAAAATTCTATTGTACACACACATTTTCCTTGAATCTTTTTTGTTGGACACTCGTTGCTTTTCCACTTATTGAGCTATCGAACTATTGAGATACTGCTGTGAGCTTTGATGGGCAAGCGTCTCCGCTACATTCACTTGGAGTGACTGTGTGATACTCAGGAGGAGTATAGCTGGACCACGTGGTAGAAATGCTTCTAGTTTATTGAGAAAATCTCATAAGATTTTCGTAGAAGTTTGGACTACTTTACATTCTCACTAGCAGTTTCTCAGGGCTCCCCTCCCTGTCCTCATCCAAGGCAGCATTTGTTATTTGTTTTATTAATGACTTACATTGTAACTGGAGAAAGATGGAATCTCAAAGTACTTTTTATTTTTAGTTTGCATTTATCTATCAGCCAGTCAGATTGAAATTTTTTCCTTTACAAAATATTTTGTACATCTTTAATTAAAGTAGAATTATACCACTCTCCCCTTTCCATTGCCTTCCTCTAACCCCATCTATATTTCCCCCACACTCAAACTGATAACTTATTTTCTTTATTATTGTTACATACATATATGTATGCACAAATATATAAATATTCTGTTTTTGCTATTTGCATTTGGTTTCAGGAATGACAACTTGATATTGGACAACCAGTAAAGGGACTTATTCCTGAGAGAGGCTAACTTTCCTTGTAGTCCTTAGTGGTCTGTAGCTCTTAGCCTAAGCGTCAAATGACATGAACATTTACCCTTGCAGAATTAGCTTGTCTATCGATATCACTATTGCTCCAGTCTTTCTCATGCAGTCATTTCTAGGAGAGACCATTTATTTCACTGTAGACTTCCTGGTATCCTGGCTCTCAGGATCTTCCCACCCCTCTTCTGCAATGCGCTCTGAGCCACTCATGCCAAGACTATGACGTAGATATATTCATTGCAGCTGGGTTCCCTTCTATCCATCTATCCTTGCTTTATTCCTATTGTAGTTTTTCTGTGGTAGTCTCCATTTGCAGTAGAGAGAAACTTCTTTGATGTGAGATGGTAAGATATATTTATAGTGATATAAAGATAAGATTTAGAATGCAGTTAGGAGTTATGTTGGTCCAGCAACTTGGACCTTTGCTAAGGTCCATGACCTCAATGGCCTGGGGACGTTGTCTAGGTTCCTACCGAGGCACAATCTTCATTCTGTTGAGTGGGTCTTAAGTATAAGTAGACAGCTCTTGGTTACCTCTAAACACATGAGCGGCACTCACTGCACCTTTAGGGATACCTTGACATGCCAGTCAGTGTTAGGGCTCATCAGTATCACTGTTGGGCGGGAACATGAATTGCTTCCCTCCCTTAGTATATGGTATAGTATCTTATGGTCCCATGGAATCTAGACCTCAGGAGTGAGGCTTTTGAGTTTGATCTACCTTGAATCATCTAAGCCCTAAATGCTCCATTTGAAAAGTAGGCTAGAGAGAATTCTCAATAGATATCTCAGAAAAGTGTTTGTTATCCACAGCAATTAGAAAAAATGCCAATTAATAACTATGATTTTTTTCTCTTACCCCAGTGAGAATGGCTAAGATCAACAAAACAGCTGCAACCAACACTGCCAAGGTTGTGGAGAAAGGGGAACATTCATTCACTGTTGGTGGGAATGCAAATTGGTATAGGCAGTGTGCAAATCAGTATGGAGATTCCTCAGAAAGCTAAATATAAATCAACCAATATGATTTAGTGTATCATTTCTTGGCATATGCCCTAAGGACTTGACATTCTACCCCACAAATGCCTGCTCAGCAATGTTCATTGCTATTGCACCTTATTCACAATCAACTGGAAATGGAAACATCCCCAAAAGTCCTTCAAGAGATGAATGGATAATGAAAATGTGCACACAATGGAATGCTACTCAGCTTGGGGGTGGAACTAAAATCATGAAATTTGCAGATAAAGTGACTAGCCTACAAAAAGACTATATTGAGGTCCTAGACCCAGAGAGCTGTGTGTTCGCTCTAATCTGGGGCTCTTGTCTCTAAATCTTCAGATGTGAGTCTACAACATGAGTAATCACAGGAGACAGGAGAGGATAAAGGGACCCCAGTGTGTGTGGAGGGATGTTGAGAGGGAAATAGCAGGATACAGGTGATATAAAGTGTGAAGCTGAAAGATGAGGAGGGAACTCCAACTGGGGATGTCCATACAGAAGGAGAAAGAGGGATCAAGGAAAAATAACACCAAGATTGTTTGATAAAACCCAAAGGAAACATACTATTTAATATTTATCTAAAGTTATAATATATATTTACCACATATATACAATATATTTACTATATAGAAACACACCACACACGCAGACTCACACACATAATCTTAAGAGAAATTAAACCACTTCATCTGACAACACTCCTCCATGAACCACAGACTAATACAATCCCTAGGATTAGACATGATAAACCTCCTTTAGAATTATTGGTTGGTCAGAGTCCAAGTGATCCCAAAACAATATAGAATATTGACTTGGCCTTTGTCTCTCAGAAGTTGAAAGTGGGACCCTCCTGAGAAAACATTGTGCACTTTGATAATCTTTCATATGTTTATTGGCCATTTATATCTTGTCTTTTGCAAACTATTGAATTCATTTATCAATTATATTGTTCATTTTCTTGTCAGCTTTTTGTTTAGCTAGTCAAGATTTTTCTCTGATTAACTGTTTACTGTAGAGAAATGTTTTAATTTCTCTACAGTAAAGAAGGCTTCATTTCTTGACTATGGTGCTTATTTCCTGAATGACTAGTTCCTGTTGACAAAGTCCTTGCGTGTACCTACATCTTGGAATCTTTTCCTTACTTTGTCCTGTTTCAGAGTTTCTGACCTTATGTGAAGATCTTTGCCCAACTTGGATTTGATTTTTGTGCAGGTTAAAGATGAGACTCTATAGTTTCATTTTTCACGTGGGCATGCCATTGTCCCATCACTGTTTGTTAAAGAAGCTGTCTCTTCTCTCTTGTGTATTTCTGGTGTCTCTAACAAAATGCCAGGTGTCTATAGCTGTGAGGATTTGTACCTGGATCTTTCATTCTTCTCCGCTGGCCTACATTTCCATTTCCAACAGGTACCATACTGTTTTTGTTACTATGGCTTTTTCATATGACTTGAAGTCTGGCATTATTCTCTTCGCTCCTGATGGATTCAGTTACTGAAGGTCTTTTATGCTTCTGAATGAATGTTCAGATTGCCTTTCCTATTGTTGTGGAGAATGGGATTGGAATATTGATGGGTACTTTTCTGAATCTGTAGACTGCTTTGGGGTAATACTGATATTTTCATATTAGTTCTCACAATCCACAAGCACGGGGATCATTCCATCTTCTGTTATCATCTTCATTGTCTTTCTTGACTTTTTCTAAAGTGTTTATTGTATAGGTGTATAGGTCCTTCACCTTGTTTAGATTTACTACAATATTTTTGAGGCAATTGTGAAAGTATTTCCTGACTTCTTCTTCAGCATGCTTGTTATTGGTATACAGGTTAGCTAGTGATTTTATATATTAATTTTGAATTCCTTTCGATTGTTAAAAATGTTTCTAAACATTAGGCCCACCATAGAAACACAGTAATTATTTAATAAAAATAAAAATAAAAAATTACCCTTTAAATGACAATTACTTCAGAAAACAAAAACACAAGAATTGCTGTTTACATGTGAATACTATTAACTATTGATGTGAGTGGAAAGGAAAATTTAGGAAGGCTAGTGGTTAGTATTGGGTTGGCAGAAAAAAATGGAGGAAGGAAATAATTATAGAAGAGGAACCAATAAGGACCAAGGAGATCAAGTGAGGTTGTCTCGCTGAAGGTTGATTGAGAGGTAGAGGCACATTCAAATAACATTTGCCATTGTAGAGGCTGAGACGCAAGGATTCAATAAACTTGGCCAGCCTATGTTGTTTGAGAAGAGAAAATAGAAAAGGAAAGGAGTGGGTGGGGAAACAGTATAAGAACAGGGAAGGCTAGAGTTGGTCCCCCAGGTCAGCATGGAATACTAAATACAGGAGGAATAAGTGTGGAGGGCTGAGAGCTGGGTGCAGGGTAGAAAATATAGACAAGCTAGACTGTCACTTTGCTTGGTCCCATTTGGAGTCTGGGACTTTTAGTGTTCCTTCTCTGGCTCTCAGAAGTTTATCTCAACCCTGGGAAGTCCCCTTTTGTCCTGGGGCCTCTTCTTTGGAGAATTGGTTATGCATGTGGGTGAGTGAGTAGATAGTGCTTCATAGTCGGAGACTCAGATGCCGGGCACATATGCATCCTGTAATGCAGGCCCATTTGTGACCCCTTCGTGGTCCAGTGAGCTGATGGGAACTATGCTTTAGCCAGTTCCCACATTCCTGCCTACTGCATTGAACAGAAATCCTATAGCCCTGTAGAATTCTGCTGCTCAGGATTCAGTGTGTAGTCTCATGTCACTTGCTCTGAGGTTCCTGGGAGTGTGGTTAGCATTATGTGTGACTGCCATGCCACTAACTCCCCAAGAAGACTACTTTTGGACTGGCACCCTGCAGCTGTTCTCGGTGGAGTATGAGAATATTTCTTCCAGTCTGGGGACTACTCGGTGCCTGCAGTCCCACTTGGAGCCACTGGATGTGCTATACCACTCCAACCTCAAAGTCAGATGCATAGACCCATCCCCTCCTGGGAGTCTCTTACTGCACAGTCTCTATGCACCAGCTCAGTGTGGATCTGTGAAGAGTCTGTTTCTTTGCCTCTGACCGTCTCTTCGAGCCACACAGTCCCTCTTCAAGCTACGCAGTCCACTATAACACTGTTCTCTTGGTCTTAGAGCCACAGACTCACTTCCTTCTATGTGCTCAGGACTGCCAGGTCTCTGTGGTTCTTTGACTTGGCATATTACTTCCATAAGGAGATAACTATTTTAAATGTGATGACACCTTAATATATTTTACAGGTAAATAAATGATTCATTAATCCAAGAAAAACTTAATATTCAGACATTGTTGTACTGGTCAGTGAAGCTGGATGCAATTAATTAGCTTTGCAAAGTAAAGGGAAGTTTAATAAATTAATGACCAAATAGTAAATTTTCTTTTCTGTTAGTGTATTTATGTGTGTGTATGTATGTTTGCCCATGTGTATACATATTATGTGTGTGTGCCCATGTATGTGAAAGTCAAGATTAATATCAGGAATCATACTCTATTAACCTTCTGCCTTAGTCATTATAAGAGTGTCTCTCAATCAAATCCAGAACTAACAGATAGATCCTGCTTCCTCTGTGGGTCCCTTGTCTCTTCTTTCTGAGACTGGTGTTATAGAGGAGCTGCTGTATTTACCTCATGGATTCTGGGGCAAGAACTTTAACCACTGAGCCATCTCCTGAGCTTAAAACCTAGTATTTTAAAAGTAATTATAGTTTAATAAAATTAATTCCTCAATAAGATATTCAACATATTAATTGCCCCTCTTCTTGATTTCTCTGCATTGTGTTTAACATCACTTTAATTAGATTAGTCATGAGATATTTTACTTTCTATCCTTTGTGGTAGTTGAAATAATTTTCCTTGGTTGATTTTTATGAGTCAGTAGATGCCTCAAATTAAGTTGGGTCAGGACCCTACTCTACTTTCTACAGTATAGAGATTATCCCACCTTATCCCAGGGCTGTCTTCACTCACCCACCCACCYGACTCCTCATCCTCACTCTCAGGTAGGCAGGGATAAGCCTCCCCTTTCCCCAGGTCTGATCATCCTAGGGCAAAAAGTGTAGGGGAGCCTTTTAACTCTAGATGGGCTGAGAGGACTAAACTGGGGACAGGAAGATGTGTTTGGGGTGTAGGATTAGGGATCAGAATGTCAATCACTGGTTTGCTCACACTAAGCCAAGAGGCCTCTCCTCATCCTGATCTGATTGCCAGCTGGCAATCCTTAAAAGAATCCTTGTACCTTACATGCACAAGCTAGGATCCCAGTTTTCTGTGTGGAAGGTGATGTGGCCCTGGAGTAGTGGACTGTTGGTGACTCCTACCTGAACACCCATGGAGGGGGCTTGGAAGCTTGCAGAGGGGTCATCTAAGTTCCCTAAACACTCCTCTGTCTTGGTAGTTTCATGAGTGGGTTCCCTAAGGCCTCTAAGGACAAACTTCCACTTTACTTCTTGGGTAGAAAGTCTTTCTTGGGATCTAAAGTCTATGATAGATAAAGTAATTGCACAGAGTCCAGTGTGGTGCTACATGTCTGTAATCCCAGCAACCAGAGGCTATTAGTTCAAGGGCAGCCTGGGCTATAGTGAGTTCTATGCCACCCTGAGCTAGAGGAACCTGTGCCCACTCCTACCCCCCCAATCCTACTGATATAAAGGAAAACAGCATTACAGATTACCTTCCCCACTGTGGCATGGAGGTCAAAGGCTAATTGGGTTGCTGACTGGAAACAGGGATGAAGGACTAGCTTCTCAGAGCTCTGAGATGACCAGAATGCACACTCCTATTTGAGGAATAGCTACATCTGACTCCTGAATCAATCTGAAGCAAGGTAGACTGAGAGAAGTTCAAGGCCATCCCCAGCCCAGCCTGGAAGAACTGCCTTGGGAAGGTTGGAACTAAGATGTCTCTGTCCTTCCTGAGAGCTCTAGGAGATGGTGGGTTACTTTGGGGGCAGTAGTTCATAACCTTCCTAATGCTGCAACCCTTTAATACAGTTCCTCATGTTGTGGTGACCCCCAACCATAAAATTATTTTCATTGCTACGTCATAACCATAACTTTATAGGGGAACACTGTCTCAGTTCCTAAGACTATCAGAAATACGTGTTTTCCAGTGGTCATGACCCACAGGTTGAGAAGCACTGGAGTAGGGCTTTCCAACAGAGACAGTTTCAAGCCCCTGGCTCAGGCCGACCTGGCTTCAGATGACCAGTCTGTGCACCGTACCAAAGACCCTGGGACAGGGCCTTTCGTGTACTCTCCTCACACTTAAAATCCTAAGGATTCTCAGAATCAGCCCCAGTGGACTGCATGCTCCATTCTTGGTCCTGCTACAGCTCTCTCTCTACCTTCAGGGAAGGGAAGCTCAGGTGCCGGCCTCTATTCTTTAGTCCCCCATAATTTTATACAGGGTTCAAGGGTCTACAATGATACTGCTAAATTTTAAGCTATCAGAATATAATTTACTAAGTAGTAACATCTTTTCTTTTCCCTTAGGATCCTATGAAGTACATTGTGATGAAAATTGTGATTTTGCTGTATTCTTTCTTTAAACCCCTCTGATCCCATCTCTCCTTGTGAGTTAACATCCTTTGCCTCAGCCTTCTCCTCCAGACTGTCAGCCTGGGAAAGGAGAGGAAGGACATCACAGCCCAGAAAACTGGCCTATGGCAGTTTCCCTCCTTTCCACCAATGTGAGCCATCTCGAGATGTCTGTACACTAGAAACCAAACCAAATGGGCACCCTGGGCTGCCCAGGGGCAGGGGCTGAGAAGAGGGGATGTTTGTTGTTGATACCCATCTCTCCTCGCCCTCAAAGGCGTGGCTCCACAGGTGCAATTCCAGCCTTGCTGAGTGAGAAAAAGAGCAAACCTCAGTGAGCCACAATACAGGGGAGAGAGGGAGAGCCTGAGGGAATGAGATGGAGGCCAGCAGAAGAAAGGGAACAGACAAGCTAAAGGGGAGAAGACAGCTCTTTATAATGTAATATTCTTAAATAGAGGTGTTCATTATGGTGCACATGTAGAAAAGAACCCACACTAATATAAAAAAGGCTTTTTATTAGGTAATTTGTTATGTGAATTGGATATTTTGTCTTATGATAAAGTGATCCTTAAAAATCTTTAGATGGTTTAGGATAAATGTAGGGAAAGAAGAAAAAAATATGTTTGTATTCTGAGTTAAATCTTTAAACAGTTAATGTTTGCTTGAGCTTATGYTCTTTTTCCTCCTGTACTTTTTTTTAAGGGGTGGGAGGCCATTTGCTTTTGGAAGGGGATCCTGGGTTGGATGGTGAATAGAGAGGGATTGGGGGAATTGTGCCCTGCTGGGGCCTCCACTAGTAACTAAGTTTTCATTAAGTGGTCTCCTTTTCCTCCCCCTTGGAGGAGATGACAGAGCCAAACTAAGGAAGGAATTAACCAGAAAGGGAAGAAACTTTTGGACTAATCAATAGGGGTCCCGGGGATCCCTTCCTCCTGAACCTAGGCTAATGAGGGGAAAGCCAGAGCTGAGGCCTACTAGGCTCCTGGGACCCCTCAGAGGTGTGACATTTAGAAAAATAGACTTCTCTTGACCTTATACTTTAATGAAAAATTTGTGCCCAAGGTTTCCGTCTAACCAATGTGTTTAAATTACAATAGTTCACATTGTCATTAACTTAATATTCACCTTATATTCATTCACCTTGGCTCTCTTCAAAACTATTTTATATAAAGCTGGCATTAGCAGTTTGGATATTCCCAGGTATAGTTTGCATATGAAAAGCAACATATTACATTAGAATTGGCTGCTCCGTTTGAGTTTTTTTTTTGAGTTTCTAGCACAGTGTGGGCGGAGCTTAGAAGGTGCTGTTCCATTCTGAGAACAAATAGAATGGAGGGAGAGCAATCCAGCAGAGAAGTCACAAGGCAGGCCACTGCAGCCAGAACTAAACAACGGGTCCAGATGGATGGGCATGGGCTCTCACTGCTGACTGCAGCAGATCATGAGCCTGGGGGGACCCAGTGCAGGGGGAGAAGCCCCTCGTGTTGACGAGTGGCCCATCTGGATCAGTGTACACAATGGTTAGAGACTCCAGGCACTGAGGAGGCCTCCGAATTTGTGGCTTTCATCTTCAGGAGGCCAATGTCGTTCTCACAGGGCTCATCCTTTGTGCTTCAAGTTCCCTCCACCCTGACATTTCTGCCACCATCAACTATTGTCTAGAATTGGGAGCAAAAACAACCTCCTTTCTCCCTTACACTGCTTTTGTCACAGCAACAGGAAACTAATGCAGCCTTTTTACTGTTATTCCTTTATTTTTTTTAAGATTTATTTATTTATGTATGTGAGTACACTGTATTTATCTTCAGACAGCTACAGAAGAGGGCGTCAGATCACATTGCAGATGGTTGTGAGCTACGATGTGGTTGCTGGGAATTGAACTCAGGACCTTTGAAGAACAGTCAGTGCTCTTAACTACCGAGCCATCTCTCCAGGCCCTGTTATTCCTTCTATACAGTGCATCTTCTTTACCTTGCAACAAAAAAAAATCTTCAAGTCACACTAAAAGATTGAACAAACAAATTCAAAGTGTAATTCACCATTTGAAGAGACTGAACAAGCACCATGCCAGAGACTCATACAATTCAATGAGGGGATAAAGTTTTAAAACTATGAATATTATACCGTGAATAAAGCAAAAGAAACAGTAGATAAGACAGATGAGTAATATAAGTAGAGAGTTGGAAATGCTTAGGAAAAGTAAAAATTAATTGTGTGAAATAAAAGGACTCTGGCTGGAGCAGAGGATTCCTTTGATAGAATCATTAATAGGCTGCATGTAGGTGAGAAGAGTCCCGAGCTTAAACTTGGCAGCACAAACTTCCGATGCAGAAAATGCAAAGAGAAAAGGAACTGAAAATCTTCCCTTACACCAGCAGAGCAGACCATGCAAGTTCTTGAGACAACAGCAAGCTGTGTAACATTCATACAACGTGAGGGCCAGGCGAGCAAAGAAAGACAGAAGCAGCATTTGTAGGGACAGGTAGTGAGGATGTACTCTGGAAAACAAAGACACAGGTGCACACGGATGCTAAAGCAAACCACCAAACAAAAACACAAAAGAAAACAAAAGCTGCTATACTTACGTGAGTCATGTTGGAACTGAGGAAATATATACAGAACCATAAAGATAAGAATTATGTTTAACTCATGCTCAGAAACCATGTAACAGCAAGAACAGAGGGAAGTCTTCTAATTGTGTAGAGAGACAAGCATCGCTTGTCAATAAAAAAGTTTATGGCCAATGAGCTGAGGTAGGAAATAAGGGGTGGGACACTGCCAGAAAAAGAGAGGATTCTGGGAAATAGTGAGAGTTTAAGAGATTCAAGATAGCATCGAGTAGTTGGATGTAAACCAGCAAATAGTTGAACTTAGGACATAATAAAGAGAGATTTGAGTGAGATGTTGAGAAAGACTCTTGAGTAGATGCAAAGGAAGAATTCGGCCAGTACTGAAGGAGAGTTCACTAACCATGTGGAAGAGATAGTATAGTTTAAATGGGTTAAACTAGTTATGAACCAGTTAGGGAATGAGCCAAAGCTTATGGCCTAGGCATTTAATAGTCTCAGAGTCGTCATCCTGGGAGCTGGGGCTGGGAAAGGAAAAAAATGGATTTATTTTCTTGAACAAAACTGTTCTAAGAATACTTCAGCCTAGAGTTCTGTACTCTGTAAGGATGTCTTTAAATTTGAAGAAAACATAGAAAAGAAGGCAAAGAAAAACTAAGGGCCTTTGTTGTCAGCAGACTTGAGTTCAAATAAATGGTCACATGTCAAGGGACTCTAGCCAGCTCAAACTTGACAAACATGGCTCTGGTCGACCTTGCCCTTCTCCCCCATTCCCTCTGCCTTGCTAAACAAACAAACAAACAAACAAACAAACAAACAAACAATGGAAACTTTTAGATTGCATTCCTAAAGCTAGTCACCAAGGTCTATTAATTTATTTGGCCACTTCCTCCCGCTGAGGCTGACTACCAAAATCCAGCAATCAAATGCCCCCTTTGAGTCACCTAATGAACATGCCCAATCAAAATTAAACACCTCATCCTAACATGGGGTTTCTCATTTTACCTATATACAAATGCCCATTTGCCTATGGGCCACGTCTGTCTCCTCTCTATCCAGAAAATAGATATGGGAAGTGAGAAACAGAAACAATGATGCTTAGTTCCTGAGATGGAACTAGGAATGCATCAGGCCTGCCTGTGAGGGATTGCAAAAAACCTGAAGGGAGGGCTTTGGGGGACTTATACATAGTTTGTCAAGAAGAGTGATTACTCATTTTTATCCCTGTGTCTTCAGGTTTAGCATTTTTCTTTTTAGGCTGATTTCTTTTAGATTGTGAAACAGTAGGGGTTTCCCCCTGTATTTTAGTTAGCCGTTGGCCTTCTCTGGGTTAAGAGGCTTCCTCCTTGACCACTGACCAAGCCTTTGGTAAAGGAGGCTAATGATTACCCACTGTGCTATTTGTGACAGAGGATATCACTTTATTAGTATTCATACATCTCAAGATACTTTTGGTATGAGAAATATCCACTGTCAGCTTCCAATGCTGAAATATATAGATGGTTATTGCCCATAGACAATACCATTCTTTATAAGAAAAGTGAGCATAGCTAAACAATCTTCTGATTGCATCACCTCTAAAGCGGCAGCTGCAAAGGACCCATTTAACTACATTTCTCTCTGCCTAGTTTCCCCATTAATATTATTTTAAGTAGGTATATGTGGCAAATATGAGAACAGCCACTCAGTAAACAAGCTCTGACAAAGGAGCATGGAGTGATATAAAATGTTTGATTAAAACTATGAAAGACAGAAAAAGTATAGAAATGCAAAATAGGAATAAAGGAAAATGTCAATTTGTAGAAGTAACAAACATGAAAAATAGTAACTCAAAATATTAATAATTACATTAAATGTTAATGGTGTAAGTATGCCAGCTGAAAGACAAGGATTGCTCAGAGTGAACAGAAAATACTCCATTATATGTTTTCTACAATAAGTTAATTTGAAATATAAAGACATATATAGTTTAAAAATATAGGGATAGAGAAAGATGGGCATGCTCATACTAATCTCAAAAAGAAGGTTTAGGTATGTTAATTTCAGAATAAGAAAAATTCTGAGGGATAAAGAGACATTGTATAACACTGAAGAGATCAATACTCCAAGGAAATACGACAATCTTGTTCATGTGTCTATCATCAGAGTATCAAAATATATGCTTTGTCCATGAATTTTTTTATTAAAATGCAAAGAAAATCAATGAATCAAATACTAGGAAAATAGAACTTGTGTGTGTGTGTGTGTGTGTGTGTGTGTGTGTGTGTGTGTGTGTGTGTGTGTAGAGAATTTATTAGATTGCTTACACAATAAGGACTGGATAGGACAAGAATAACAGTCTTCATGTTGGAGGGGCAGAGTACCTACTAGCTGGTTAGGCCAAGAAGATGGATACTTTGGTATTTCTAATTAGGTGTCAAAAGCCTTAGAGAGCCTTGGATGGCCACTCATCATGACTCTACACTGGGAGGCTAAGTAGCTGGAGTCTGGGTCAGTGGAAGATCATAGCACCTGACAGATGATGGGTTGGTTCAGAAAGTCAAAAAGTCAGGCGCATGTATATGCTTCCTGCAGACCACTTTATATATGGGCTGCCCACTGGAAGGTGCCACCCTCTGTAAGTATGGATTTCCCCTCTAGTAAATCCTCTCTGATAGTGTCCTTATGGACAAGTCCAGTGCTCCGTCTCCTCAGTGATCCTAAATCCATGCAAGCTGACAAGGCCAGACATTGCAATCCTGCCTCTTGTCAGACTGAAAAAAAAAAACCCAGACACATCTCATGGTATGCCTAATTTCTAAATGAAGACAATATCAGGGTCATAATTGTGCCTAGTGTGATGATCCTCTGTATAAACAAAAATTCTTCCCTCGGAATTCGTTATCAAAATCCCTTTAGGGATCCTTACTCTGGTAATACTATACTACTTGAATATGATAATATAATTTAACTTTTTAGTAGTGGTGTTAATCAATATTTTATTATATCCCATATTGTAGGTGCATGTACATATATCTACATAAGCATGTTCTTAACAAGACAGGAAAGAAGCACCCATGGCAGTTACAACCTTTTTTTCTGAACTACATACATGGCTATTAGTTGTATCAACTACCTTCTTATACATCCCATTCTGTATTTCCTTCACCCTCAGTGAACACTGTAGCAGGTCGTGATTCTTTGTCTGGAGAAATGAGCCACTTTGGGTCCATTTGTTTTTGAGATGGTTTATTGCTGTGGAGCACAGGCTGGGCTAGAACTTGGGCTCTTTCATCCACTGTCCATTGTACGCTTTAACCACATCCCTCCCCTCCCTTTTACTGCCTTCTACCCACCCCCAAAATGTTCTCTCTCTTCCACCAGTGAGAGAAACTGTACAGTACTATACAAGCGATTCTCTCTAATTTCATTCATTTTCCTGCAAATGTCTAATTTAGCTCTTTGTGGCTGAATAAAGGTCCACCGTGAGTATATGCAACATGGATTTTAGCCACTCGTCTGATCATTGCACAGCCTGGCTATTGTGAATGGTGCCATAAACATGGGCAAGCAGGTGTCTTTGCAGTATGCTGACTTAGATTTTCAGAGGTATAGTCCCAGGAGGTATAGCCAGATTTGTGTGTGTGTGCGTGTGTGTGTGTGTGTGTGTGTGTGTGTGTGTGTGTGTGTGTGTGAGAGAGAGAGAGAGAGAGAGAGATATTCCATAGCATGTTAGTTGAAAATCAGTGTGTATGCTAGGCTGGAATCAGATTCTTGGCAATGCTCACCTCAGTTTCCTAAGTGCTGGGATTACAGGCATGAGGAAGTTTCTTGCTGACCTCAAGAGTGGTATCATTTGCTGCTGTTCTTCCTTTTTAGTGCCAGTCATTTGTCTAAGGTAAAATGGCATCTCAAGTAATCTTTGGTTTGAATTCTCCTAAATGACTAAAGACTAGCATTCTTTTTGTCTACTTATAAGCCACTTACGTTTCACCAGCTTTGTTGATTTAACTATTTGTATATTATGTTGATCTCAAGTTTTTAAGTTCTTCATGTACGCTAAATATCAATGAAAGGTCAATTGTATATCTAGCAACGTGTTTTTCACATTCTGGATGCTATCTCTCCACTTTGCTGTGCTAAAGTGTTCAATTTCACAAAATCCCATTTGACAGTGGTTGGAATGACTCTGTAAATTACTGGAGTTCTTTTCATGAACTCGTTGCCTGTGACTCTATCTAGTGCTTATTCTTTGTTCTTGTCCTGCAGTCTCAGAGTTTCTGGTCTTATATTAATGGGAGTGATCAATTTTGAATCAGTTATTTGCCAGAGTAGATGAGATATATGGGTCTAGTTTCCACCTCTACAAGGGACATAAAGGTTTTCAGCACCATTTACTGACAAGGCATCTTATTTTTGATATCTTTATCAAAAATTATCTGGTTGTAGTGGTATGATTTTATCTATGACACCACCAATTCATCTATTTTTACTGTTCTACTATAGATGGATGCCATGTTTTTTTCTTTCTTTTTTCTTCTTCTAATAGTGCCAACTTAAAGTTGGTGGGGAACATATTGTGCTGACATCATCAGTTTGTTGCTGAGTGCTCTCACTTCTTTAAAGTTAGCAAGGGAGAATCTCCTCGTCAGACCAGGGGTATGATCTACTGTAACAAAATCGTGCATGTAGTATAATTGAAGTTTTAGATCAAAAGGTTCTGGCAACCCCATCAAGCTAGGCTCATCCACTTTCCCCAGACACACCAAATAAGGATTGGAGTAATCAGGAAAAGCAAAGGGAAGAGAGTTACAGAAACAGCTGCATTGGGAAGAGCACACAAGGCGGTCTTGTGATTCCTAAGTCTGGGTTACTGACATGAAATTTAGATTCGAACTGTTGCACAGGGGCAAGCTGTCAGCATAGCTAAGTGATCCTAATGATGCTGTCATCTGGTTGACCATTGGCTCCACCCTGCAAGGTGCCCAAGGAAGTCAGTGCCATTCCCATTGCGTAAGAGAATGGGTCTGAGGGGTTGGGGATTTGGCTCAGTGTAGAATGCTGGCCTAGCAAGCACAGGACCCTGGGTTTGATCCTCAGCTCTGAAAAACAAAACAAAACAAAACAAACAAACAAACAAACAAACAAAAGAGAATGGATCTGATATCAGGAGATGATGACTTGTGCTTCAGGGGACACCGCCTTCACTGATCATTGTCTTTATCTGGGGGCCTGCTCTGCCCTGCAAAGTTCTGCTGATTCCGGAATCCCAAGTGACTGTGTTTAGGGTAGTGAGTTACTTTTGTGTCTTCACCTATGAAGGAAAATAAGACAGGTTAGACAGGCATTGTCTCATGTGCAGGGATAAACAGATGCCTCAGAGTAGAGGAGACAGACACAGAATGAAAGCAGGCACACCAGTCTTTTATTCTGGGTTTAGTTATCATACTGTCTCAGGTAAAGAGTCAAAGCTTTGTAGCAAAAGCAACTTCTATAATGCCCACTTCAATGATGTCCTATAACTTTTGCCATAATCCATCGTTAGAAGAAAGTCGAAATTCCTTTAAGCTCTGGGGAGAGAATCGTACAAGGGCATGGGTATAGGTAGGTAGGTAGGGATTGAGAAGGCTAACTTAGCCTGCCAGTCTACCTGGGCACCTGAGATGAACCGCACAGTTCATTTAGCTCATCTGGCCTAGCATCCAAGCCTCCCCACTCGCCAAACTCAGCAGATGGTCTGTGAATAAAAATGAAAGCTGCACTTGCAGCATGAACTTGTATGTGCTTCAAATTCGAAGTTGTAGCATCAGCCTACACGCCTAGCCAAAAACTGCCTTCTTGCTTCCTTAATGGAGCCCATCTGCATAAGTCAGAGAGCTTTCAGCTCTCACTATGAGACTTAGCAGGTCCCCAGTGGGGGCGACTGCTAATCTCTGCTCACATGGGAATGTCTCCTTTGTTTCTAGAATGTTGGCTCATTTTCCTTTTGCTTCCATAATTGTACCTTTAGACATTTCATTTCTGTAGCTTTAGAGGTGTCCTCCAAGCTGATCCATCTGGCCTTCACTGCATACAAGATCTCATGCAGAAGCAGTAGTTTCTCCAAGCAAAACTGAGACTCGAGGACTTGGTTATATGCAGCTTCAAAGGGAAATAGACCTATGCGTACTTATTTAAAGAACTTGAACATTGACTTTCTATGTTAATATTTATAGGGCATAGGTAATAATCTATAGGTCATTAATTTGTCCTAGCATTTAAGAGTGATTTTAGAATTTTGATAAGGGGGATTGCATTAGATTAAAAATCTCCACAGTGAAAGTAACAACAGAGTGAACAGACTTGGAGAAAAGCTTTGTCAGAAATTCATTTAATGGAATATTAATATCGAGTGTATGAGGAACTGAAATAATTAAACCTTAAAGAAAAACTTTTGATCAATAAATTGGCAAATGCTTCTCTGAAGCAGTACAAATAGCTATCAAGTACATGGGAAAATCGTTATGTAGCAAATTAAAAGTACATTGAGATTTCATTTCATCCAAGCCAGAATGTGCAACCATCAAGGAACCCAGTAGGAGGAGGCTCCTCAAAGAACTAAGAAGAGAATCACCATACAATCCGGTTATTTCACTCTAGGGTAGAGTAAATACCTGAAAAAATTATGTCAGCATTCAAAAGATACGTGCACGTGCCTTGCTGTGCATGTGAGGCTCGGGGACAACTTGCAGATCTCGGCATTCCTTTCCCACCATTTGAGTCCCAGGATGGCTCTCAGGCGTCAGGCGTGGCGGCAGGGTCTTCGCTTAGGCGTCTCGTCCCACCATACTGATTTAATTTTAGGATTTCTTGCCACATAAAGGCAGATTCTCCTAAAATAGCACTGGGAATTGAGAAAATCCTGTGTGCTATGGACTGTATTTAAAAGGGAAGACACGTTGCTTATTTGCCTTTTAAAATCTCTGTAATGATCAGGGCTATACCTACAAAGTGGTACCGATAACAGTTTTTTAAACGGGAATACATGAAAACTATGAAATAATATATTGTGAGCGTGAATTTGCGTGATAAACTCCATGTGGCTGTTCTATATCACACTTTAAACAGTAAGCTCTACCTTCACACAATACAGTCTATACTATTTTTTTGCACACTTGAAACTACAAATAGAAAGCAAAATAAAACACTTTCTTATGTTCTATTTTTCTTTATGATATGAATAATTGATTTTGATGTCTTGTTTGTAAAAAAGTATTTCTGTGATCATGATGGCATGTTTTATGTATTATTTTAATAAAGACAAAATTCGTGGTGCTTCTGAAGACATAATATATTATTTAATAAAATCTAAATTATCTAGTATAGAATTAAGTTATGCAAAATACATAAATAACTCCTGACCTTTTCGGTTTATGATAATCTTCTAACCCTGATATAATGCGATAAAGTCTATATTAAAAGTATAAGTAGGGGCTGGAGAGAAGATCAGCGCACTGGCTGGTCTTCTAGAGGACCTAGGTTCAATTCCCAGCACCCGCATGGCACTTACAACTGTCTGTAACTCCAGTTCCAGGGGACCTGGTACCCTCACACAGACATTGGCTCTGGCAAAACACTATCACACAGGAATTAAAAATCAAACGTTTAAAACCAACTTCAAAATACTATTTTAAAAAATGTGTAAGTAAATGAGGATTTTGTTTTCTTTTTCCAAATAGGGTTTCACTACGTAGCACAGGCTAGCCTTGAGTTTCTCTTGTTCTCTTTCCTCTTCCTGTGGAGGACTGGGGTTGCATTTGGAAGCCACAAAACTTGGCTAAGGCATTCAACATACTGCACATTACATTTCTGGTGCAGTGTTTCCAGCAAACAGAAGCTAACTGAACCGCACCAGGCACACTTAAACATTTGTCATTCTGACAAGGCCTGCCAAAAATGTATCATGCAGGTTAAATATTGATTTCTCTCTTGTGTTTATTTACTTTTTAAAAATTTCTCATTCTTGTGGTTGAGATACTGCTTTCTGGTAATAAGTTAGGGGGTAATTAGAAGATAATGGTTCTGCTTTCTTAATCGTTAGCATCTGGAGAGAGAAATTATTGTGAGACTCTGAGGAGCTGTAGCACATTACTGCCTGTCACTGTTTGGCTATGAAGTACCTTTCTGTTTATTAAAGACTTGGTTCCCAACAGAGGGATCCAGGAACCTGGGTTGTGGAGTCTAGTTTAGAAAGTACATCATGTAAGTGGATATTAGCCTAGACTCTTGGAACACCAAAGACACAATCCACCTACCAAATGCTGTTCGACAAGAAGGAAAGAGTGGACCCAGGTTCTAGAAAGGCCCAATGCAGCAGTGTAGGGGAATATCAAAACAGGGAAGTGGGAAAGGGTGAATAGGGGAACAGGGGGAGGGAAAAAGACATATGGGACATTGGGGGGGGTGGGGAAATGAAATGTAAATAAAGAATATATCCAATAAAAAAAGGAAAAAAAAAAAGAAAAAAAAGAAAGTATATCATGGGAGGTATGTCCTTGGGGTCCTATATCTTGTATCTCATTTAAAAAATATTCTATTTTTAATGTTCATGAGTATTTTGACTATGTATTTGTTTATGTACCATTTGCATGCCTGGTGGCCTCTGAGTGTACTGCATTATGTTTAGGTACGGTGTGCATGCCTGGAGTCCTTAGAAGCCAGTAGATCAGAGCCCCTAGACTGAATTACAGGCTGCTGTGAGATGCCATGTGGATACTGGGAATCAAATTAAGATCCTCTGCAAGAGCAACAAGCCATCTGAGCCATCTCTCCAGCCTTCCTATTTGATTCTACAGTTCTTAGATCTTAGGGCAGGCCTGGCTTAGTAGCTCCACTGGACAGGTTTAGTGGGAACCCTGTGACGGAAGGGGAACCATCGTATCTCTGTACCCAGACCCTGCAGATGGTTGCTACATTCGTGATACTTGGGGGTTGTGCCTCCTCATTGCTTATGCTCCACGTACCAACAGAGTAAGAACTCTGTGGATGCTGCTAAGAGTCACCTTTGGAGCCTTAATTACAGCAGAATCTACCTGAGCCACGGTCAGCACTGATATATTCATGAAGACAGAACAATGCTCTTTCTCGTGACCTAAAGATCATAGACTGCACAAGTCAACACTGGGGAGTCTGCAGTATCAAAGGCCGTCACGGGGGTGACACGTTCATATGATGCCTTGAGGATTCACATGCAGCATTTAACATGTGGCTACAGATGAACCCTTCATGTCCTACCCAAGATACTTGAACCTTGTTCCAGAACCTCCATTCCTGTTAATGACGAAGCTTTTTACCCTCCATGTATGTTACCGATTCTCAAGTTCTCCCCTTCTCACACTCAGCTTGAAGGCACACCTTTCACTCCATTGCCATGCTCTATCCTGTACACGACTGTGTATTGTAATCTACACTGCCGTGGAAAGTCCTACCGCAGTGGATCTCAGCCTTCCTAGTGCTGGGAAAAGACCCTTTAATGCTCTCCTCATGCTGTGGTGACTCTCACCATAAAATTATTTTGTTGATACTTCATAGCTGTAATTTTGCTAGTTATGAATTACAATGGAAATATCTAATATGCAGTTCCAAAGGGGTTGCGACCCACAGGTTGGGAACCATGGTCCTAAGCATCATTGTGTCCTGACTGCAGACCACAAAAGCCTCTTGTCTCCGTTTTTTTCTCTCATATCTTCTAAAGGCGTTTAACTTACAAACAGCAGCAATAAATTTATCTAGGAAACTAGTATTTGTAAAAGCTTCTTATGTCTTTTCTGCTTCAAATCCCCTTTTGGTCAAGAAAGTTTTATGTAACCTCAAATATATAGATATGTAAAATAGGTTTGTAAATACAATATTTACTGATAAGAAACCATAATGACTATAAGATTATATATATGTATATATATAATTTAATCATTTCTAAAGGGAAAAGCAAATTTGCATACTAATGATATTGAGATACGGGTTTATTTTTACATAAAGAACTAAATGTTGGTTTAATATTTGGTATTGGGATATAGAACATGTTCAACATTTTCCAGAGTTGATAGGTATTTTTATTTTTTTCATCATCTATGTTGAGAACACTCCTTTGTCTAAATATATAGCACAAAATGATAATAGGATATTATAAATATTTCAGAAATGGAAATTCTGTTTCACTTTCAAGCCTAATTTTAATGAATGATTTTTTTAAATTAGAGATTCACCAACTTAAACCAAAAAAAAAAATCCAAATCAAAAATCCTAGAACAATACCATCCAAAGATAGGCTACGATGATATTCACATGCTGAGGAAGGAAGGCAGGAACATTTTGAAGGTTTTTCATAATTAAATCATGACGTTTCTATAATATCAGAAGAATCACTCCACTTCAGCTTGTAGACTTGAGCCATCTTGAGTCTAACCGAGGTGCTTTGGCAGTACTGTTCTCTGCAGTGAGAGGCCTCACAGGGTGCAAAGTGAACCTGAGCTTACAATCAGGGACTCGGTGAGGTCACGTGACTGGTGCCAGAAGACCCTCAGATTCATTACATGCTTTATTTAGAATTAATTTTTGTCTCTCCACATTCAGAAAGATTTTACTGTTGCCAAATTTTACATGATCCCACATCTCAGATCACAACATGTTGTTTTAGAAGCTGTGGTCTGTGAATTTATTATTGGTTTTGTGTTCTGGTCCTATTTTGTTTCAGGGTGATCTTGGTGTTATAAAGATCAGTTTGGTGTTGTTCTTTACCTATATTTTCCTGTGGTTTATGAATCAGTTTAAGGACGGTTGGTATTAGTGCTTCTTCAAAGGTCTGATAGCTTTAAGCAGGATGTCATCTGACCCTGGCCTTTGATTCATTGGGAAAGTGCTCCTACTCTAAAGCTCACAGGTAGAGTCAGACCTGCTTACATTGTTTATATCATCTTTATCTAATTTGGTGAGTGCATGTATAGGGATTCATATATTTCTTCTAGAGTTTCTAGTTTAAAACAAAACAAAACATTCACTTTCAGTGTATTCTGTAAGGATTCTCTAAATTTTATTGCTATTTTCTGTGACATTTTCTTATTCTCCTCAAATTTGACTCATTTGGTATCTCTTCTATTCTTTTTGGTTAGTTTGGTCAGGATTTTGTTAGTCTTATTTTTTTCAAAGAATCAACTCTTTATTTCATTGATTCTCCATATTGTTTTTAAGTGTCTATTTCATTTATGTATATACTGATCTTCATAATTTTTCTGATCTATTTCTTTTGGATTTTGCTTCTTGTGTTTTCAAGACTATGAAGTATATCGTTAGTTATTTATCTGAGATATCTTTGACATTTGTGTGGGTGTTTGTAGACATAATCCCCTCATGTTTTCTGTACCGTGAGCTGCATTGTTAGTTATTTTTCTGATATCTTTGACATTTGTGTGGGTATTTGTAGCCATATGCGAGGTGCATCATTAGTTATTTATCCGACATATTCTTGACTTTTATGTAGGTGTTTGTAGCCATAATCCTTCATCTTAGAACTGTCTTTGTTTTGTCTTAAAGATTCTAATAAATTATGCTTTCATTATCATTTGATTGTAAAAAACAAAAGTTTCTGTAAGGCAAAGGACACTGTCAATAGGACAAAATGGCAACCAACAGATTGGGAAAAGATCTTTACAAATCCTATATCCAATAGAGGGCTAATATTTAATATATACAAAGAACTCAAAGAACTCCAGAGAACCAAATAACCCTATTAAAATGGGGTACAGTGCTAAACAAAGAATTATCAACTGAGGGACATCAAATGGCTGAGAAGCACCTAAGGAAATGTTCAACATCCTTAGTCACCAGGGAAATGCACATTAAAACAACCTTGAGATTCCACCTCACACCAGTCAGAATGGCTAAGATAAAAAACACAGGTGACAGCAGATGCTGGCAAGGATGTGGAGAAAGAGGAACACTCCTCCATTGTTGGTAGGATTGCAAGCTAGTACAACCACTTTGGAAATCAGTTTGGCAGTTCCTTAGAAAAATGAACATAGTATTACCTGAGGACCAAGCTATACTACTTCTGGGCATGTACTTAAAAGATACTCCAAGATATAACAAGGACACATGCTCCACTATGTTCATAGCAGACTTGTTTATAATAGCCAGAAGCTGGAAAGAACCCAGATGTCCCTCAACAGAGAAATGGGTACAGAAAATGTGGTACATTTACACAATGAAATACTACTCAGCTATTAAAAATAATGAATTTATGAAGTTCTTAGGCAAATGGATAGAACTAGAAAATAACATCCTGAATGAGGTAATCCAATCACAAAAGAACACACATGGTATGCACTCACTGATAAGTGGATATTAGCCCAAAAGCTCGGAATACCCAAGATACAATTCCCAGACTACATGAGCTCAAAAAGAGGAAGATCAAAGTGTGGATGCTTCAGTCCTTCTTATAAGGGGAACAAAATACTCATGGGAGGAAATACAGAGACAATGTGTGGAGCAGAGTCTGAAGGAAAGGCCATCCAGAGACTGCCCCACCTGAGGATCCATCCCATATACAGTTACCAAACTCAGACACTATTGAGGATGCCAAGAAGGGCTTGCTGACAGGATCCTGATAGAGCTGTCTCCTAAGAGGCTGACAAATACAGAGGCAGATGCTTACAGTCAACCATTGGCCTGAACATGGGGTCCCCAATGGAGAAGTTAGAGAAATGACTGAAGGATCTGAAGGGGTTTTCAATCCCATAGGAAGAACAACAATATCAACCAACCAGACTCCCCTGAACTCCTAGGGACTAAACCATCAACCAAAGAGTACACATGTAGTGACCCATGGCTCCAGCCACATATGTAGCAGAGGATGACCTTGTTGGGCATCAAAGGGAGGAGAGGCCCTTGGTCCTGTAAAGACCCCGGTGTAGTGGAATGCCAGGGCAGGGAGGTGGGAGTAGGTAGGTGAGTGGGGGAACACCCTCATAGAAGCAGGGGGAAGGGGGATGGCATAGGGAGTTTCCAGAGGGGAAACCTGGAAAGGATATCACATTTGAAATGTAAATAAAGAATATGTCCAATAATAAAAAAGAGATTATTTCAAACTTCCTTTATGCTTATTCAAGGGTGCATTCTGCTTTGTATCAGGTTTGGGATACAAGTTGTTGCTTAGGGGTGTCTTGGAGACCCCTCCCCCGAAACAGAAACAGGCCATTGCCATTGGTTTGATGGTCCAGCAGGACTGTTAAGACCTTATTGCTGAAGACAGCAATATACTTGAGTTATAGAACATGGAAAAATTACATTGGTACTGACTAAGAAACTTCCTCCCTGTTGGCCTTTGTACTCTCCTGAATATGAGTACCTTGTTAACCTTCTGTACCATTTCCAGTCTGTAAACCATTATGCATTAGGATATTTTAGAAATTTATCTTTTAAGTCAGGTCTAGTAGAATATCCTTGGATTATGACTTTCACATAAGACTAAAATAATTCACTTATTTATAGGAAGAGAAGGAAAATTTGAATCTAGCATGCAGAAAACTTTAATGAAAATTTCAGGTGATTCAGGTAAAAGGACTTGATATTTAGATAATCATCCTCTAAAAATTTACCATTCATGTCCTTTCCACCTGTTGAGCTATAACCACCCATGAGCACACCAAAGTAGGAGCCTCATGGATTAGCAGTGCTGTACTCACTGGGCTTTGTGATCCTTCTGGCCACACACATAGCACAGAGTCAAGCTCTTTGGAGAAGCCATGAGTCTGAAAATGTTCCCCAGTCTCTGAGCGAGAAATCTCAATGCCATACCTTGTTGTTTTGCTACAAATAATGTAAAGGGTTTTTTGTTTTTGTTTTTTAATCAGGAATTTTCAAAACGGATGCCGACAATGACTCTCTTAGCTTTTGAAAAGCTCATTTGTAGGGACAATCTCCTATGTACTATGTGGAAGCATCACCTGCCAATAAAATTCTGATAGATAATAAGCTGAGACTGGATTCGAAGGTGGGAAATCTGGTAGTGAGAGGAACTCTGAGAAATAGTTTGGCTGCTGAGAGAAGAATTCACCACCCAGATTTGGAGGAAGTTGGACATTTGATACTGAGAAGAGGTAACCAACCATGTGGTGGCCTACAATGGTATAAATGGGTTAACTGAGTTATGAGATAGTTTAGAAATGCTATCTAATAATCCTCCACATTATTATTCAAGAACTGGGGAAGCATGAGAGGAAAAGCACACAGTTACACTTAGTGTTGTCCATTATTCACTGTAAGGCTCAGAGTGTGGTCCTAGTGTGAATCCAAAGTGTAGCTTAGCTCTGAGACCCAAACTTGGAATATAAATTTGACAAAACTCTAGATGTACCTTTTCAAAACTTGGTCCCAGCATTCTTTAAGTCTTCATTTGGGGTTATCTGGAGTTAGGCCATGTTCTACAGGGTTTACCTTTCGCTAAGTGACTTGAGCCTCTGCCATGTATTCATTCTCCAGCTCTTAGAACATTTAAAACTTCATTAATATTTCCAGAGTCTAGCTTTATAGGACTGCAAATAACAAGCTGATCTACATACTGCAGTGAGATACCAGTTTTTAAATGTCAAGTACCTTAACTCATTGACCAGCACATGTCTAAAAAGGCAAAAATTATCTCTAAATTCCTGTGGTAGCTCTGACTAAGTACTGAAGACTGTCTGTAGTATTGGGATCAGTCCATCCACAGGGAAGATTTAGCATGGCAAGAATACATACTTCAAGACTAGGGCAGTATATCCAGCAGTTTCATTGGAAATCTGCATTTAGGTAGTGCCAAGATCTAGGAGTATTGGATGGAGAGGTGTCACTGCTTTATTTATTGTTCATTGACCTTGCACCAATCAATATTCTTCATTTAGCTTAAAAGCTGAGAAAATTGGGTAGAAGTATTTCATGGGGACTGACAAGACACCTACATTGGCCACATCTGGGAAACTTTCAAACAAGAGACTGAGGTCCCTTGGGTACCTGTGAGTTATTAGGACATTGGCATTTGTAAGGATAATTATGGGGGAATTTTAAAAGTAGTAACAAGTACAATGGTAATTACTTTTCCTGAAATCACTACATTCTCAACTTGAGGAGTCAGTGGTTTTAATAAAATGGAGCACCTGAGGTTGGGAGGGAAAGGTGGTGAGGGAGGGAGTGGGTGTGGATGCTCTTGACTGGAGAGTGCATGCTTCCTCAGTCACCCAATACTGGTCTGGGGTATGAAGCCTGACAACCTCACCGGAAGGCTCTATGGTGGATACCATCTGGTATTTTTTAAACCACTTTATCTTACTTATTGCATTTTTGAGGATCAATCCATGTCTTTTGTAGAACAGTTTTTTTTTTTAGCTATCAATAACCAGATTCATATGTTCAGTTTCTAAAAATACCTTTTAATGTGACATTATTTGATATTAGGTTATTTATAATGCAAAATACAGCTCACTTCACCAAAGGGAGCAAAAAGATATGTATAAAGAAGCCAAGATAACTGTCTTAGTTAGGATCATTGTGGCTCTGATGGAGCACCATGACCCAAAGCAAATTGGGGAGGAATAAATTTATTTGGCTTACACTTCCACATTGCTGTTGATCATTAAAGGAGTTCAGGACAGGAACACAAGCAAGACGGGGACCTGGAGGTGAGATCTAATCCAAGGGTTCCCAAGTGGATGAATGATGCTTACTGGCTTGCTTCATATGGCTTGCCAAGTCTGCTTTCTTATGAACCCAGGACCACCAGCCTAGGGACAGCTCCACCCACGATGGGCTGGACGGCCCAACATCAACCACTAATTAAGAAGATGCTTTCCATGCTTTCCTACAGCCTGATCTTATGGAGACGTTTTCTCAGGTGAGGTTCCCTCCTTCCTTGTGACAAGCTGACATAAAACTATCCAATACAATAACTCTACCTATCACTCTGCAATATCCAAGCTCTGTACACTCACAGAAGTTCTAGTCAGCTTGTAGAACTTCCCTCATAGATGCGATTTTTAAAAGAGCACTGTGGTATTTATTTATTTATTTATTTATTTATTTATTTATTTATTTATTTATTATTCTTTACAAGAATGAAAGCCTCATAGAGTGAGACTTACTCTGCCCTTATTTTTCACAGCCAGGACTTAGATTGGTGTCTGCATTTTGCAGGTTCCAGTGTGGAGGGCTGTGAGAGGTATTAAGAAGATCTGTTTGAAGGAAAACCCAAGCACAGGTAACCTATTCACTTATTCGTGTGTAACACACCTCTTTCACGCATCTCTTACCTACAAAGCTCTATCATGGATACTGTTCATTGAAGGACTTTTTTGTGATAAAACCATCCATATATAATTTTTGGCAAGGGGATTTAGAAAGCAGTCTTTAGATTTTCAGATATCCTTACAGAGAGAGGCCTTAAATCAAGAATATTCTCTTTTTGAGTCAAGTATAGTTTTCACGAGCCAAGCATGCATCTCATAAACCTCATGGCCAGCCGATACTATGCTGCCCCATTGCTCTATAATCATGTTGCCATGGTATGAATATGTTGTTTTTTTCCCTCCCAAACTCTTGTTGAAACTCGATTGCCAATGTGGCCATGATGAGGCAGTAGAGGTTTTAAGGGGTGTTTAGGGTATAACGAACAATTGAGAGGTTTCTTTTGTTTGTTTTGCTTTGTTTTTAATGAAAGTGAGTTAATTCTTGCAAGAGTGGCTTATTATTGTTGTAATGGATCGTTATAAAGAGAGCCCACCTCATACTTTCTTACCTTTTATTCCCCACAGAGTTATAAAACCCTGGCTGGATGATCTTAGACACCTCAGTCTCTATAACTATAAGCCCAGATCAGAAGTTGTTCCTTTTATAAGTGTCACATTCTGTGGCATATTGGGACAGACAATGGACTATGACAGTGTTCAAGGCTTCATTGAGAATCACTGGAATGAGGAACAGATGTCATGACTGGGGGGGGGGACTTGTGGCATGCTTGGTGGTGGTGGGAAGCAGCAGGGTGAACCTGACTTCTGATGGCCACAAACTTCAGTTTCTCCTCCTTCAGACACGGACTGCATGTCCATGCATTCTTCTCCCACGACAGTAACTTTTCTGCAGTTGATGAACTTATGCAATGCATGCAGAGAGGGCCCTTAGGATGGTTTGGCTCAGCCTCATCCTGTGCTCTACTGATTAAAAGGAGATCAAGGTATCATCCTGTTCCTAGCCTACACATCAAGTTGTTCTCTGCACCAAATCCAGTGAGCCTTTCTAAATGCAGATGGACTCACAATGCTTCTGTGTCCCATCCACTGTACACAGAAGCCCCATCCTTAAGACCTCAATTTCCAGTGGCCAATTTACCATGAAATGTACTGTATATATGATTTCGCTGTTTCTAAACAGACCTAAGTTTGTAAATGTTAACTTTATTGAAAATGAAAACAATAATAAGTTAAAATAAGAATTCTTTTTGTTTGTAGACCTTGCTATACATCTTGAGTCATGTAGGAAGCCCCAGTGCATGCACTCAAACCCCAGATTCAGACCCTGCCTTCTTGTCTAATTTCTCTTTCTGTATGTGGTCAATAGATTTCCTTTCAGATTCTGAAACATTCCATGTGCTTTCTTGACTCAGAATCTTTGCCTCTGCCAGTTACCATACTCGAATTTTTGCTTCCCTTCTATAATATGTACTTCAAAATACTATCTCCTTTTCCAAGTATTCTAGACCCAGAAGAGGACATCAGGACTCTGTATTATAATCTCTCTACAACTGTCTTACTGTATGCTATTGCTCTGCTTTGGACAAGGCATGCTCCACTGACCCACAACTGATAAAGGGCAGAAAGCATGGGGTTAGATGTTGCATCTGTGTGCCTTTGTGATACTGGCACCTCTGCAATGATGTTTGAGGCACACCAGGGTAACTGGTAGGTGGATGAATGCCATGGATAGGTTTGAGTTGTTTTCTGTAAGGAAGATCAGTCTTAAAGGAAACCAAAGGCACATTTGTCTGATGAGTAGCTCTAACTGTGGTCTTTGTTTTCCTTGTACAAACTTCACAAGGGAATTGTCTATTTATTATTAGGTAGAAATGTCTAAGGATGTTGTGAGATACTTAAAATGAGTTTCTTCATGAAAAATATATTCAATTTTGCTTTGTTTTGGGGAAAATCCTTTATACTTAATGCTCAGTTAGATCAAATACTTCAGTTTGTGTTCCTTTTGAGAGTAGTGATCTATCCAATATGTCTAAGAAATATATTAGAACTATTTTTATAATGTAAAATATTCCCAAGCTCTTCTATTTTCTATTAATTCTTCTAATATAATTGTTTTTCTCTCTTATGTTAATTAATGACATGTCAGTACTTCAGAAAAAAATAGAATTATAAGATCCCCATTGTGAAACTGCACGGTGCTTATTAGTGTATGCCATTGGACTCTTATCCTGAACATCTGTCTAGTGCTGATTTTTCTTCTTAACTCCTTTCTTCCGGTTCTTCATTATGAAGTCTGAAGTTAGGTCTCACATATTTGTTGAGCCTCTGGAAATAAGGAAATGTGAAATCTCTAAATAGAAAGACATCAAAATTTTCTTTTGGTAGTGGCTTCCATTTGACCAGTTTTGGAAAGATGCCAGCTTCCTTCTGATTGCTATCACAAGTTAAAATACCCAGATCAAGTGATAGTTTTGATGCTATTTTTAGATCACATTTATATGCATCTTAAGGCTGTAAGGGCCTCTGAGGAGTACAGCCATGGGAGCGGAGTGAGTGCACCCCTGGAGCTGGCTCCGGCTAGCTTCCAGCAGGATTTTCCCACTCTCAGGTCATGTGCTCATTTCTGTTTCTCCTATGGCTGAAAAATACTAGACAGAAGCAAATATTGATTTTGGCTTTTATTTTATTTTTCATTAATTTATGTATGTATTCATTTTATATCCAGATTGCAACTGCCCTACCTTCTCTCCTCCCAGTTCAACCCTCACAACAAACACCCCCATCCCCCCCATTACTCCCTCTGCTTGTGAGGGAATCCAGCTCAGGTCAGAAGACACAGGAGCTGGTGGAGACCCATGGCCGCGGGAACTGCTGTGGCAGCTTGTTACATCTCTACAGAGCAGGAAGCAGGAGGCTGGGCTTGGAAGCCACTGCCAGGCTATAGCTGGCAAAGCTTGCCTCTCACCAACCCACTTCTTAGATGTCACCTCTGAAAGGTCCCACTACCTTCCCAACAATATTGTCAGCTGGGGACCAAGTGTTCTGACACGTGACTCTTTGGGCTACTTTTATGTTCACACCATAACAAAAATCCATGTTTGATGACCTTGCTGTGCCTCAGCATTGATTTTCCTGGCTCAGAAATTCGCCGCCTAGCTTGAGTTCCAGCCTTTTCAACTATAATTACAGATTAAATACCCGTGAAATTGAGTGTAAGGTAAATCACATACCCATAAACCAGCAAGCTTTGGTTTCTTCTCTTATTTTTATTTTTTAATGAACACATACTCATAGAGCAGGTTAATAAATCCTACCTGGATGGAAAGGAGAAAAACACCCCACGAACCAACAGAGCTATTGGTACCGTACACCACACAGTGCGCTACAATGTTCTGAGCACTTTTCAAGGGCTCATGCCCAGACAGCACCTCATTCCCGTTAAATCACAGTGAGGGGGGACAGGTGCTAATACTTCTATTGCTTTCTATGTGGTTTCAGTGTGATCCCATGCATAGGACTCAATGGCACCCCGTCAAGATAATTCAAGCCTCCTCTTGAACGGTGTGGGAAGTCTTTTAATTTGTCAGCACACTTTGAGCATATTGTTTTTCTTAAGTGCTTCAGAAGAACTCATCTTATGACATAATTCACTCCTTTCCACACAGACACACACTCCATATCTTTTGGTAACTTTGTCTTTATGGTAGTTTATGAATCAGTATGTACCGGGGTGAACCTCTTGGAAATGAATTTGTAAAGCTAATGGAAAAGGTCCTTGCTTCATTAAGGTCACTCAAGCCACATTTAATTCAACAGTCCTTAGCCACCTTTTGTTCCACCTCCTCCTCGTCATCTTTGCTCCTCTGGTGTCTATCCTCTTTGGATCAGGAGCTGAGTTTCCTTGGAGATGGCATTACAGTCATCTGCAGGATTCTTGGTTATTTAAAGGCAGCTGACCTGGCCCTGCTTTTACAGTTGTTTTCCCTCCACATCTCAAAGTTTCCTCTAAAAGACTGGCAATTCTCAGATGTTGGTGCATAAGCGTTTTATTTCTAATCTTCACATAGCCTCGAGCAGGCTCTGGAAACTTCCAGCTCAGTTTCTCTAGCTACACAGCCAAGATGGTGACACACAGCTGGGCACAGCACCTACAGTTAAGTATAAGAGAGAAGTTAACTATTTGCTGTATTCAAAGCAGGAGTGTCATGGGTTGACTCCTCAGGTTTTCATTGTTCAAAGGTAATATCCAAATATAGCAGTTCTGAAACCATTGGTCCGACCCCCTCAGTGGTCATATCACTTGCAGATCAGCCTTAACCTTGTTGAGCAGCCGTGATAATAGGAATAAATGCAATTATCTTATCTCCATGAGCAATGTGGTG